>OX359279.1:16122630-16505130 GCA_947179155.2 Hedera helix | reverse complement strand
AATATGATATTATTATAATTATAATCAGAAAATGAGAAGTGGGATATATTTGTGAATATGACTTTATTTCAAATTAACTTAAAAAGATTAAAAAAGCTCTTATATTTGAAACAGTGTAAATACTTTCTTATATTTTTTTTCAAAATTTTATAGGTTCTTTTTAAAAAAATAAATCAACGTAGCCAAGTACCCCGAGCCATATAACACTCCGTCCTTGATTAGAGTACTGTTATAGGTTTATATTTTTTTAGTATATTCAATTATCAACGTTTGTAACAACGTTTGAGTTTTAACTAATGCGAGTTAAATAACTTATATTTTTAATAAATTCACAAATTTTTTTTGTGTATTTTATTTAGTCCTTTATTGTTTTGTGTTCCTATTATCATATTATGTCCATCTTTTTAATTCTGAAGCACACCTTCCTTTCGAAAAATTTCTATTACAAATTTTTATTCTCGTATTAAAATGGATTTTCTTAATGTGTGCCTTTAGGGCACACACTAAGTGCGGAAAATAATATATAATATTATTTGTTTATGTAGGCATACTGAATTCAATGTATAAAAAAATAATATACTAGTGAACCCCATGTATTGAATTCAGTGCAACTATATAAAAAAATAATTTTTAACGGGTCTCATCTCTTATTTTTCACGCTTAGTGTATGCCCTTAAGCACACATTAAGCGAACTCTTTTATTAAACTTTTATTAATTCAAAAGAAACATAGATTCATGTTTTATTAATAATTAATGTTAAGAAATAGGTAAAGATATCATATTTTCATCAATATACCAATTTCTTTACCCAGATTGCTAGGCTTTTATCTCATCTAACCGTTCAATGCCAAATAAAGCACACTATAGATAGAAAGTGACCTATTCTCATACTTTTCTAACAAACCGGAAACTTCACATAAATTATGCCCCTGAAGGTGTAATTATGTACTGAAGATGCCATTACGTACTTGACTAGGAAAAAAAGAATGAAGATTAAATATAAATACATAATAATTAAATATTATATTTATTTATATTATTAAAAAATAAAATATGATATTAAAATTTATATTTGTCTTATTTTTTAATAATATAAATAAATATAATATTTAATTATTATGTATATATAATATATATTATTGAGTATATATTGTATATTTATCATGTTTGCGAGCAAGTGGACTCCACCCGCAGCATGACAACGACCAGCCAGCACATGGCAAGCAGCGTTTAAGACCGGGCAAAAAAAGGATAAAATAAAATAATTGAATCAAATCGTATTTTTTAAATTAAATTGTTTTAATGAAATTTTTTACGCAAATATAATAATTGGATATAAAAATTAAATATAAGTATTTTATAATTTTATCTATTTATATTTTTACCCTTAATTGAGGGTAAAAATATAAATAAGTAAAATTATAAAATACCCATGTTTAATTTTTATGTCCAATTATCATATTTTTATAGAAAAACTATATTTTAATTATTTGGTTGTAACTATTTTATATTTTAATATTTAATTTTAGATATAAAAATTAAACTATTCAAATAACATATTAATTGAATTAAAAATTAAAAAAAAATATTATTTTTAATTAAATTTTGAAAAACTTTATATTTATGTATTGTTAATCTAAAAACGCGAGATCCACCGAGTAATGGTAGCTTATGTAAGTTGGTAGAGGTAGCTGGGCAGATATGATATTTTTGAATAATATTTTAATTGATAGTTTACGTACGGGACACTTAGGAGTCTTATTTAATTAAACGATTTTATCAATAAACCAAAAAAATTGAGTGGATTCCAGCTACTACTACTCGTGTTTATCTACACTCTCTGACCCGACTCCAAATCTATCTATTATATATATATATGGATTTTCTTAATGTGTGTCCTTAGGGCACACATTAAGCGCGAAAAACGATGTATAATATTATGGGAAAACTTAATATGTGCCTTAAGGGCACATGCTATGCACACGGTTCAAGAGAATATTCTCTTGAACTGTGTGCTTATTCTCTTGAATTTGGTGCAAATGCAGAAATCAAGAGAATAAGCACACAGTTCAAGAGAATATTCTCTTGAACCGTGTGCTTAGCATGTGCCTTTAGGGCACATGTTAAGAGAACCCTAATATTATTTGTTTATGTAGGCGCACTGAATTCAATGTATAAAAAAATAATATACTAGTGGACCCCATGTATTGAATTCAGTGCAACTATATAAAGAAATATTTTTTAGCGGGTCTCATCTCTTGTTTTCCGCGCTTAGTGTGTGTTCTTAGGGCACACATTAAGCGGACCCTATATATATATATTAAAATGGAGTTCACTGGCACCACATGATGCCACTCTCTTACATCATACTGTCAACTTGATATTATCCAAAATCTTCAAATCTGTCTATTATATAAATAGATATTAAAATAGAGTTTACTGGCAAACCCATGACGCCGCGTGTCACTCCTCACATCATACTGTTAACTTGATATTATCTAAAATTCATGTATAATTGATCTAAAACATTTTATAAGTAATATTACTCAATAATTTTGATGTATTATCCAATAATTTCGATTATAAAAATTATCAGATAATATTTTTTAGAATTTTTTTTATAATTATATAAATATTTAATATTATCTCATAATTATTATAAATAATTATATAATATTTCATATTTTTTAATTTTTTTTACATAAAACCTCTCAAACCATCGCTCTTTACATTTTTCATACTCACAAAAAAAAAAACTAATATTATAAATTTAAAAATTACAGTATAAAAATCTAAACTACAGTACATACATAAATTAATATTATATCCTAAAATTATACCATCTTTGTCTGATAAAAGATATTTGACGTATAACAAGAAATTTATACTAAAAAAAAAAATGTCGAAATATACAATTTAATTGATACTGCATGAAGCCTATTATACCTTAAAAAAACTCAAGTACGGTCTGTTTTTTTTTCAAAAAAGAATCATATTTTAATCCTTTGTGGGTTGAATTGGAACTTGTTTATTCTAATTTGTCTACTTTATTTTTTTTTCTTTCTTAATTTGTGTAAAAATTATATTTAAGTAGTTACTTTGATTCAAAATATAAGACGATTATTGACGTTTTAAAATTATTTAAAAATAACTTAATTTAATAATAAATATTATAAATTATTTAAAATATATTATTTATTTTAAAATTTATTATTTTATAATATTTAATTAATAATTTTATTTTAAAGTTATAAATATCTCAAATTAATTTAAAATCAAAGTACCATCTTTTGCAGGACAGGAGAAGTAAAAAATATGTGGCTAGTAACTCATCTTAATTCTTAGCTAAGTACTACATATTCTCAATAATTTCATGTATGAAAATCTTGAGACAAAGAGATGGATTCATTGGCAAAAGCAAAGCGGCCTCATGCAGTTTGCATTCCATACCCGGTTCAAAGCCACATTAAGGCAGTGCTTAAGCTAGCAAAGCTCCTTCACAGCAAAGGCATTTTCATAACCTTTGTTAACACAGAGTACAACCACAAACGCTTCCTGAAATCCGGTGGACTTAATTATCTCGACGGCGCACCGGGTTTCCGATTTGAAACAATCCCCGACGGCCTCCCTCCCACAGATGCCGACGCCACCCAAGATATTTCTGCTCTTTGCCAATCTATCCAAAAGAACTTCTTGGCTCCATTTCACCAACTCATTGAAAATATTAATAAATCTGATGAAGGATTTGGAGTTCCTCCGGTTACTTCCATTGTATCCGATGGTTTTATGACATTTTCTATTGATGCTGCTCAAATATTCGGAATTCCAATTGTATTGTTTTGGACAATTGCAGCTTGTTCATTCATGGGCTTTTATCAGTATCATGTCCTCCTGGAAAAAGGTCTTACACCGTTAAAAGGTACGTTGTTTTGGGAGTCTGATTTCAAACAGTCCAAAATGAACAGGTCATTTGTGCAATTTATAAAAACAATTTGCAACTATATAGTATATGAACCATAGTTATAATTGTATAATATTTGTATAAGTACAACTCAAATGGACTATACTTTTTTGAATCAATTGGAATCAGGATCCATCGTTTTTGGCAGTTTCCATAGCAAACCATTCATTCATTGTAACATTTTTTTGTAAAGTGGGTGAGGAGACAGAGAACTTAACTTTGCATTGACCATACATGAACTAGACCCCTATGAGACTGTAAAAATGCCCGACAGACTATTAGAAATATCTACACCAAGATAATATCATGAGATAGAACTCACAATTTGATGGAAAACTGTTAAAATACATGAAGTAGACCCCTTATGAGGCTATGTAAAATTGCCTGGTAGGCAATTAGAAATAGGTGAAGATACTATGCGATACCCTCATAAGCTATAATTCATAATTTGGTTCAAAACTGTACTTCTTGAGGTAGACTAATTAACAATAACTTGTCCTTAAATTGTTTCTTACAATGTGCAGATGAGAGCTATCTAACAAACGGGTATTTGGACACCGTTATAGACTGGATACCGGGTATGAAAGGTATCCGCCTAAGGGATCTTCCAAGCTTTGTTCGAACCACGGATCCAAATGATTTAGTATTCAACCACACAATGTTAGCTGCCCAAAGGGCAAGGTTAGCAACAGGACATGTACTCCTTACTTTTGACGCATTAGAGCAAGAGCTTGTAAATGCTCTGGCAATTATGTTTCCAAATCTTTACTCAATAGGCCCTCAGCAGATACTACTCAACCAAATATCATTACAAGAAGAGTATCTTAAGTGCATTGGATATAGTTTATGGGAAGAGGAACCAATGTGTCTTAAGTGGCTAGACTCCAAAGAGCCTAATTCTGTTATTTATGTAAATTTTGGGAGCATAACAGTCATGTCCCCAATGCAGCTTTTGGAGTTTGGTTGGGGACTTGCTAATAGCAACCATTACTTTTTGTGGGTAATTAGGCCTGATTTGATTGTTGGCGAATCAGGAAATATTGAACGGGAGTTTCTGGAGGCAACGAAGGAAATGGGATTCCTAGCGAGCTGGTGTCCACAAGAGGAAGTGCTAAATCACCCAGCGGTTGGAGGGTTCTTGACACATGGGGGATGGAACTCGACTATTGAGAGCCTTTCGGCCGGAGTGCCAATGCTGTGTTGGCCTTTTTTCGGAGATCAAATCACGAATTGTAGGTATATGTGTGTAGAATGGGAGTGTGGAATGGAGATTGGGAATGATGTGAGGAGAGATGAGGTGGAGAAGCTTGTGAGAAAGCTGATGGATGGAGTGGAGGGAAAGAGAATGAAGAACAAAACTTTGGAGTGGAAGAAGTTGGCAGAGGATGCTTGTTGTCCCGGTGGCTCATCGTCTTTGAATTTGGACAAATTGGTAGCTTTGTTGAAAAACTAGAGATTTAAAAATGGAGGAAGAAGTAAGAAAGAGTTTGAGTCGAGAGTTATTAGGGAACACTCTTAATATCGGGTATTATCGTGATAGGAGAGCTAGATGTCTTATGCATTCGACCATAGCATTTCTCGTAACCGATTCGTTCCGCGTACACAATTGATCAACGTTCTTAGTAGCTGTTATATACTCGACCTTCAAACGGGACAATTCTATAGAAATTAATTGCATTCTAATAGTTACAGAGTTGCATTCTTATGGCCTTTATTATAAAAGTAATATATAATTTCAACTCTGGCTACAAATGCAACTTATTTTTATAACATTGTCCAATGAACTACCGAAAAATAACTGCTTGGAATCAATATCCTATTCAAAGATGTACCCTTGGGGAATCTAATTTTATTCCAATCTGTGTGATTTACTGTGATTGGATTGAACATTTTCTTTGCTGCATATTCCAGGGTATGGATATGGGGTGTTCTGTAAGATTAAGCCAAGAGCATCTTCATGCTACTTTCCGCTCGCAAAATGTACTCACATCTGATTTTCTTTGTATGGTTAATTCTTCGCAAACTTAATGGGTCTATCGGCTTTGTAATATGTGCGAGTGTCTTCTAGAGTTCCTACGTATTAAATCTTAACTATTAATTTTTTATATTCCTAAATTCTAAATTGATTTTCAAAATGCCAAAATGATTTTAAAATTTACTTGAAAATCTTTTATGGTTCCTAAAAGGATTTTTATACTTCAAGGTCATGTTTTTTTTTTATAGCAAAAAATATACTTAGAATTATCTTAATTTAATACTATGATAAATTATTTAATCATTTGAGGAGAGACTATTAATTTCTTAATATGAGACTATTAGTATCATGAAAATATTCAATAACTTAAAATAGAAGAACTATTAATCTCATACTTATTAAGAGATTATATAATTTTTCATAAATATACTTAAGAATAATAAAAAAATAATTTATAAGATTATTTAAAAAATTATTAATTTTTCGTTATGTGATAAAATAATTTAAAATAATATTAAATTAAAAAATAATAATTTAATTTTAAATATATTTTTTATAAATAAACTAAGTTTATTAAATCATGCAAAGTCATCTTATAAGCTTTCAAGCCATAAAGTATAAAATGGCTTAAGCCAAAACTTACAGCAAAATAGAAAAACTCAGGAAATCCCTCCGCATGGCCGGCTTCCCACTAGGGCTGTCAACGGGACGGGTCTTGACTCAGACCCGATCCGTTTATTCGGATTTGGATCCAATTTTGAAACCCGATTATCCGATTGACCCGATAACTAAATGGATCGGATTCAGATTGATATCAATCCGACCCAATAATACTCCGATCCGATAACATATAATGTATATATATATTCTAAAATATGATATATATATATATATACATTTTAATACATTTTAAAATTTTTTAATACATATATATACATTTTTAATACATATATATACATTTTTAATTTTTTTAATACATTTAATTTTTTTTTAATACATATATATACATTTTTAATACATTTTAATTTTTTTGAATACATTTTAATACATTTATTATATTTTAATATTAAACTTAATCGGATCGGATTATCGGATCGGGTTATCGGAGTATTATTGGATTCGGGTTCGGTCCTTAATATCTGAGATTCGTCGGGTTATCGGATCTGATCCGAATCCGATAATTTCTTATGGATTCGGATCCGGATCACCCCCGATCCGATCCGAATCCGACCCGTTGACAGCCCTACTTCCCACTTGTGCTTCAAAAAATCAAATGGCAAATCAAAGTTACTTTTTCAATATCTATATTTTGGACCAGTGGTACACAAATGGTTTGTGGTCTTGGTCCGGCTTGGTCAAAGTTCGGCTTAGTTTGAAGGTTACAAACATGTCATATTTTTTTGGCTCAAATTCGACATAGCTTGGCCTACCAATAAGTCGGCCTAGGGCCTGACCTAGTTCACCCAAAACTTGGTTCGATCTTTTAATTTTTTTTTATTCGCTATTTTAATTTTTCCACTGCAGACGAAAATTTCATCTTTGTAACAACTCATTCAATAAACAAAATAAAATTAATGTTTTTTAATACATTCATTCATCCATATTTGTTTATATACAAATAAAGAAATCTATGAAAACACATTGACTAGTGTAATATATAAGGATTTTATTTACCTAACTAGTAATTTATACTTTTTTACAGATCTTTCATTGGATCTTTATTTTAATAAATACTTAGCGTAACAACTATAAAGTTATTTGCAAAATAATAATAATAATAATAAAAATATTTTTCATAATTATAATTTAGAAGCTGTAACTTGTAACTTGTAACTTGTAATACATTACTTGTAATTAATACATCAATTAAGTTTAAAATTTTAATTGGTGTTTTAATAATATTTAAAATTATTAAAAAAATTATTTGAATGAATTGAATCGGATTGGACAGGTCTGGCCTGACTTAGCCTGACCTAAGGTCTGACCTAGCTTGACCCAAGGCCTGACCTAGCTTGACCCAAGGCCTGACCTGACCTGGTATGCAGGTCTCAACAGGCTCCCTTTTTGAGCGCCAAGTCTGGCTTGACCTGCATGCCAAAAGTTAAAGGTCCGACATGACTTGGTCAACGATCAAGGTACAAACCTAAATTAAGTTAAATCAAATCGACTTATTGTGCATGTCTATTTTAAGCTCAAAAGTGTAAAGGTAGATTTATTCTTTCTCTTTCCTCCTCACTCTTCAGTAGGTTATAAATGTTAGACCAAATTGAAGAGTTTGATCTTATCCCTCCGTATCCAATTGCTTTAAGATTAAACCATTAAAATTTTTTGGGACCATAATGCCCCGAGTTTAGATTTTTTTTTATTTATAAAAAGTAAGTTTTTCTCGATGAATAAGTATAATTATATAACAATCAATTATTATATCAAATTAAGTTTTTCTCAATGAATAAGTATAATTTTATAACAATCAATTATTATATCAAATTTTATATTTATTTATTTTATTAAAAAATTAAATATAATACAAATAAAATTTGTATTATATTTTATTTTTTAATAATATATATAAATATAATATTTGATATAACGTTTGGTTGTGTGCGTAATTGCGTAAATATGACCCTTTTCATTCACCAATTCAGTTGAAAAGAAAATGAAAAGAAAAGCCCTCTCTCTCTCTCATGATCTTCAAAAGCTTTCCGAACTATATTCTAATTTATAGCTCATTATTGTGAAGAGAAATTAATCCGGTTATTGAGATAAGTGTATTTGATATATCGTTTTACTTTCTTTTTTTATCTCATAATTGTTATATATAAATTTTGTCTTTACACATTTATATATTTTATACATTTATATTTGTTAAAGATTTAAGCGAATTCGTCGTAAGTTTTTAAAACCGTGACACCTTTTATATATATGGAAAATTAATATCTTCATTTTTCTAGTGATCAGTCGCCAGGTTTAATTAATATGTAAACCATTAAACTAAACTCTAACTAACAATCTACATAATCTTAATTGTTAGTCTAAATTACACAAATAATTCAATCATATTTTATTATATACTTTATTAAGATAATACTAACACGTTACCGTACGTGTGTGGTGTTACTTTTTCCCTCTTCTTAGCAGTGGCGGAACCAGAACAAAATTACAGGGGGGTCAAAATCACTTAATAAAAAAAATTATTTATTGACGCTTGAACTACTTCTGTCCGATACACGACTGAGAGGAGCCAACTACTTCTGTCCGATACACGACTAATCTTATATTCAAATTCATTTTGCCCAATTATAACATTTCACAATAATTTCATCAATTTAAATATTTCATAATGTAATGGCAATATGGCATAACAAATTAACAATTAACAAACTCTAAGATCTAAATCTCTAGACTCTAATTTAATGGCAACATTAAGCACACAATTTCATATTAACAATCAATTTTAACTAGTGACAATAATAACCAATAATCATAATTCATAAATCCATAATTTTTTAAAACCCTAAATCTAATATTTAATTAAATTTACAAATTACAACTTACCCTGATGGCTATTGGCTAAGGCTGACAGTTGACTGGAGCAACCGAGCAGCCGCCAGCCGGAGCAGAGCAGGGGACAGCCGACGAGGAGCACGAGCAGCCAGAGCAGAGCAGGGGAGAGCCTCGGAGGAGCACCGTGCACTGGAGTCTGGAGCAGCCGAGCAGCGGAGCAGGGGAGAGCCGCCGTCCGCCGACCCGGAGACTGGAGAGAAGATCGGCAACAGGCGGAGGCGCGGAGCTGTGAGGGAGCTGGAGACGGAGGACTGAGCTGTGAGGCCGTGAGGGAGTTGTCGGCTGAGAGAGTGAGAGGCGTGAGTGCGTGACCACCACCGGGCAGATAAGGAAAATTGAAAAAAGATTTTTTTTTTTTTTTTTTAAAACTTACTAAATGAAACGACGTCGTTTCATTTAGTAAGTTAAAAAAAAAAAAAAAAAACTTATCAAGTCCGTCTCTGTTGCCGACCGAGAATGAAGAATGAAGAACTCCGCCGGCGATCATGGAGGATTGGAGGGCAGGAATTGCAGGGGTCACGTTGGATCACGGAGCGGCCGGAATTACAGGGGTCAACTCGCCTGAGTTCCGCCTGAGCGGCCGGAGTTACCGGGGTCAGATGACCCCCCCCCCCCCGCCCTCCTTCCTTCCGCCTCTACTTCTTAGTTTTGTCCTCTTTTAACTCTTGTCTATTCTCTATCAATTCAATTTTTATTTTTTTATTATTCATTAACTATCACTAATTTATTTTTATAATAAGTGGATAATTGAGGAGAGAATAAAAGAACCCCACCAGTCGTAATCACAATTATTATCATTATCATAAGCACTAGTTGGGCTTGAAATCTTTCTTATCCACTCAAAATAAATACTCATCCATAAAATTATTAACACTTGAGAATAAGTGTTATTTCCTTCATCTTAAATTAAAAGTTTTGTTTTAATTTTTTGATTAAATTAATTATTTTTAAAATTAATTTATATATCATTATTTATAAAATTTAAGTTAAGAGATTATAATTATAAGAAACTAAATGTAATTTATTACGAACTTCAATTTTTATAATTTAAAAGTATATTTATATATATTTAATTATTAATTTTAAAAATAATTAATTTAACCAAAAAAATTAAAAATAGACTGTTAATTTCAGACGGATGGAGTGAGAAAAAGTTGATAATGTTAGAGGATAAGTACACTTATAATTTTTGGGAGAGCTTAAAAGTGGATTCCATTTCAAAGTTAGGTATTTCTCTATTCAATATTCGGATAAGCATATGTATACAAAAATTAAATATAATATTAATTATAGTTATTAAAAATATTCGTAAGACACAAATTTTAATATAAATGGAAAAGAGGAGAGATAACAGTGATAAAATAATGGACCAAATGGTTATGATTGTTCGAGGGAGTGTTTAGAACGGAGCATAATAAATTAAATTAAATTTAGTAATACAAATAAAAATTAGGCTAACATTGGACACAGGGTTTAGTACATAATGATCTTTTGTCAGGTTAGAAGAGAAAGGTATTATTCGTATCGTATCTTTCATAACTTCAACCCTCCTTCCTACACATTTATTATAGGTTCATGCACAAATTTATCACCGCGAAATAATTTTAATGTGACTACCATTCTACATTTGAAAATTCAAAGGACTTAATATAGAAAGACAGTTAAGAAACAACTATATAAAAGGAAATAAAGAATCAACGAACAGTTCATAAACAAAAATTATTTATAAATCACGCTCATTTTAATAATAAACAACAAACAATTGGTACGAAATTAAAATACATAAGAAGTTAACAATTTATAGTTTAATTTCTTTAAGAAGTTAACAATTTATAGTTTAATTTCTTTAAAGACAATTGATGGGATATAATTATTTGGGCCTAGTTAAGGTAGTGATGCACAACAGGCTGGCCTGGTCCGGTCTGGCCTGGACCTGCCAGGCTTTGACCATTGACCAGGCCAGGCCAGGCCAGGCTTCATTTTTTATCCAACCCAGCCGGGCCAGGCCAGATTTAACCATTAAATATAAGGATTTAACCATTAAATATAAGGCCTGATAAGGCCTGCAGGCCAGACCAGACCAGACCAGGCTTCACTATATGAGAAAATGTTGGACTTAACTATATGCAAATAGAAGCCCAAGCTGATCCACTATGGTTAACTTTAAGCAGATAACCCACAGCGACTATGAATATTAGGGAGTGACCATTGCCTTACTTATAACCTATTGGTGTTTTGAATTCTCGACTGTTTTTCGATGTGGGACTAAGGGATGTTGTGCAAAGAACATAGAACTTGAATACCTGATGTGCTCTTATTAGGCCTTTAACTGGGGCTGCTGGCTTCCAAGAATAAATGATAGAGAGAATCTTTGCACATCCCATGTTTTAACCGCAAAAGCTGAATACATATTATTATTATTAAGTTATATGTCCCCCGAAAAGAAAGGCTGACTCACACAAATCCTTGAACAATTCACAAAACTATTAGCTAGATAACTTACTTATTCATGTGGAAAGTTGAAAGAAAAATCGATGTGGGACTTCGCATATTGAAAGAAAATCAATATGGACGGGAAGTTGAATGACCCTGTTTATTTTCCATAGCAGAACTTCAACAAACAACACAACCGATCAACCCAAGACTTTCCAAAGCTATTAGCTAGATAACGTACTTATTCATGTGGGAAGTTTAAAGAAAATTCGATGTGGGACTTGGCATATTAAAAATGGATGAGAAGTTGAATATTCTTATTATTTTCCAAAGCAAAACTTCAACAGACAACCCAATCGATGATCAACACAAGGCCATTAACTAGATGTTTTAGTTAGCAATACATTGATCATTGCCTTATTTATGGTGTTTTGGTACTCTCTGAAAAATCGACGTGGGACTTAGCAAATTGAATGAAAATAAATAGGAACGGCAGGGAAAATGCCTAACCACCCGCAGATCTTCCACAAAGAACCTAACATATCAACACTCCCACAAAGCCCATGGCTAGATAGCTTACTTAACCAAGCGTTGATCATTATCTTATTTATAGTGTTTTGGTACTCTCTGAAAAATCGATGTGGGACTTGACAAATTGAAAGGAATTAAGTAGGAATGGAAAGGTGAATGCCCAAGTATTTCTATCAAACCCAATCCTTAGTACCACCTCGCCTAAAACAGAGGAAGCCTCCCCAATTTCCATCTATAAATTGAGGGATCTCACTTAATATTTCTATCAAACCCAAACCTTTATGTTTAGTTTAATAAAACTATTAATAGATTGTGGTTATCCAGCTATTATGCTGTTGCAGGCTAAAGGCCAGTCCGGGCCACACTGAAGTCTGGGCCAAAGGCCGGTCCGGGCCGAGGGCCAGGCTTTTGAGCAGGCCAGTCCAGGCCGGATTTGATGGTAAAATACATGGTCTGTGAGAGGTCTGGAAGGCTGGTCTGGCCTGGTCCGGGCTTTGACCAGGCCGGTCTTTGACCATGCCAGATCTAGGCCGGATCAGGGCCAGGCTGCAGGCCGCAGGCCGAATGTGCATGTCTGAGTTAAGGTACTGCCTACTTTATTTTTATTAAGGGGCCCAGATTTGGTGTTGGTCTATTTTGAATTGAACAATGGGTCATGACTTGTGTCGACCCACTTCAATACATTTTGGTTGAAAGTAGTATGCCCTCAAACCAATCACATTTGATGTGATAAAACATATACTTTGTAATCTTGTTAATTTATTAATAAAAGTATCAAGGCATTTCTTTATTCATTATTAATTACTTGAATTAATCAAATAGATAAACTCATAGTTTTAGAGCAATACTTTTAGAACCATGATGAGGATCATGCTAATGAGATCTAAATTCAAGATAGCTCAAAACTAAAATTGTTCCTGATCGTTGGATCACTAAAAAGAGGATTAGTAGATCCGGATAGATTGGTACATACTATGCTTGCTCTTATAAAGAGGATGATTGATCTCATAATTATTTATGTAGAGACACTAAAACAAATATGTAGGTGCTTATTAGAGAATAAGTTCACTGAACGTGACTCGCTCAAGGAACACCTAATGGAGTTTTACTTGTCTGTCAATAGGAGTTCCTTATGTGATAATCGTACAAGTAATCTTTGGACTTGAGATCATTATAGTATCTTGTATGTAAAAGATCTACCACTTCCAGTAAAGGGAGAGAATGTCCTATGCGATTCAATAAGTGACAACTCAGAAATCCCTGGCCAGGGTTGAATGGAATTAGAAAGGAGTTTCTAATTTATATTAACTAGAGTTGTGTATTTGTTAATTGAAATGCATATGATCAAATTAATAAGACTTGACAGAAATTCCTTGTCTTATATTTGATTGAGACATTGTATGGTAGAAGGATTGAATTGTATGGAAACTATTTGCTGAAAGGTTCTTTTACGATCAAATGTTGAAATCTATATTATCTGAAAAGTCGACTAATCACTAAGGGGGCTTACCCTTATTGTGGAACAATTATTTATTCTGAATTAAAGAGTTAATTCGTAATAAATGAATTAGAATTATTTTAATTTATTTATTATACAACCGGTTTAATATGGAGAACCTAAAGGGTCATACCGCAAAAGAGTAATATTTATTTTAGAAATGGATGGCATAATCGTAATAATAAATTAAGTATATTTAATTTATACTATGATGATAGAATAAATTAAATAGCTTAATATTTATAGTTTTGTATTTTAGAAATACTAATTATAAATTAATAAGACGAGTCTTATTATTATTATTATTGCTATTATTATTATTACTAGTATTATTATTCAGTTCCTAAATGGTTTAGGAATTAATTAATAAGTAGTAATATTATTATTAAATAATTAAGTTCCTAAATACTTTAGGAATTATAATTATAATAATTAATTAAGTTACTAAATGGTTTAGGAATTATAATTAATTAATTTAGTTCTTAATTAAATTGAAAATTAAATTAAAACCCTAATCCTAAATAGTTTAGGAGGGTTGACTATATCTATAAATAAAAGGAGTCTTATCATAGATGAAGGTTACACACTCTTTCATTAGAATAGAGAGAGTACTCCATAATTCTCTACATCTAAGGAGTTAGAGAGAGAGAGAGAGAGAGAGAATTCAGGCTAGCCACTCATGGTTTGGAGAAACCATAATCCACTTTTTAAATTCATAGATCTTTTGGTGGATCACCTCTAGTGGCTTCACACTTGGGGAGCTAACATTGATCCGTGGAATCTAATCGGTGAATTTGAATAAGAACGTGAAAGGATTAAAGGGAGATGAACTTGTATCCGTGGAAGCTTGGTTTCTACAAAGGTATAAATTCTTTTATCATTCCTCAATTAATAATAGTCGCATAAGAAAGATCCAGGTTATTGGTTTGTACAAAAATTTTAAAATCTTATTTTTCTTGCTTCCGTTGCGCTTATATAATTTGATTATATGTATGCCATATTTGTGACGCCCCCAAATCTGGGCCCATACAGCCCAAACTTGAGTCGTCAAAAGACTACAACAAAATTATTATAAGGTAGAACAACGTTCAACAATACAGTGTATAATAATACACAACTAAGTCTTCACTATTATTATCACACTATTTTACAACGCGTGAAGACTACGATAGCTATTCCTCAGACTCTCACTCTATTCCCCGGCTAGACCCAGCTACGTTTTCATCTCCTGTTGAAAAACAATGGAACAAAAGAAAGAGTGAGCTCAAATAGCCCAGTAAAGAATATTATGACTAAGATAATGACGAATAAATTATCATTAGCCTTCAACAGTTGAGTTCTTTATATCAAAAACTGTAGTTAAATTCTTGAACAATGTTCAGATCAATAATAGCAGCGGAATGAGCAATCTATTAGAAGAATAATGCAGACTATAATGTCCACTCGGTTCTCTTTTTAGAAAAAACATCATCAACTTTTATCATCTGAAATACCATTAGTCAAGATAATACAATTCATAGTTCTTGATCATAATCATGCAGATCAACAGTTCATCTTTACACTACGGGCCAAAGACATTCAATATAACACAAACGGTCATGATTATACCAGATTCAGCCTTTGGTCATAATCATACTAAACAACAGTTCATCTTTGCACTACGGGCCAAAGAGAACATTCACCACGTGCCATAAAAGACACCGAATAGATGTATCGCCTTTATCCTATCATCTGTTCAACAATTATATCGCATCTGTGCCCCCGACCACAGATATTCACAACAACTTGATTTTGGATGATTAGAATGATATAAATGATGAACAGAAGAAACAGGATAAACAATAAGTATCAGAAGTTTACTTTGTGCAGATTCAAATATTGTCCAAATTGTCAACATGATGTGGAGTGAAATTTAAAAATGATACTTAAGATCCACAGTTCAGAATAACGGTTACAGTTCAATAGAAAGGTTCACGTAAATAGGATGGTTCAATTGAAATGATGAAATGCAACTATTATGGAACATATAATATTTTCAGGAATTATAGAAGCAATAGTTCCATAATAAGTTTCGATTTAAGTGTATGAAAGAAAATAATATCCCTTACCGTAGCAGGTTTGATTAACAAAAGGTGAAGGAAATTAATATCCCTTACCATAGTAAGTTTGAATAGTGGAAGACGGAAAAAATGGTATCCTTTATGAATACAAAGGAAAATAATATCACTTACGAATATGAAAGAAAATGATATTACAAACAAATATGGAATAAAAGTGTCATGTGATAATTCGTGTAAACAACTTATTTCCACAAGAGACAAATAAGAAATGAATACAAAGAGTAATTCACTAAACATGCGGTAATCTGCGTAGTCAGGTTATTCTCAGAGATTAATAAGAAATGAATACGAAAGGTTATTCACTAACAGGCGGTAATCCGCACCGTAAGGTTATTTCCACAATTTAATAAAAATTGAATACGAAAAGTCATTCACCAAACAGGCGGTAATCCGCGCAGTAAGGTTATTCTCAGAGATTAATAAGGAATGGATACGAAAGGTTATTCACCAACAGGCGGTAATCCGCGCCGTAAGGTTATTCCCACAATTTAATACATGGAAATAAAAGGCACATCTTATGAGTAAGAAAGAAACGATATTATTTTTGAGAATCAAATAATGATAATCCCTTACCGTAACACGTGATTGGATATTGATTTAGATGAGGTTGATTAACTTGAACAGTACACGTACACTTATAGATCTTCACAAATACTCAAGATGACTTAAGCACACTTAGAGAGAACTTTCACAAGAAGTATTTAGAGAGAAAGAAAGAACAAGTAAGGAAGTTTATGAAAAATCCTTAAGTTAAGGCCTCTATTTATAGCAAAAAATCTTATCATAACCAAGATTTCCTAATTTAATCCAAACCATTCATTTCAAGATAATGTTTAATCTATACCATTCATTTCATCTTTTAAGATTTCTTTAATCTAAACCATTCATTTAAAGATCATCTTTTAATCTACACCATCCATTTCAAATTCTATGTTATCTTTAATCTACACCATTCATTTTATCTTTTAAGATTTTCTTAATCTAAACCATTCATTTAAATATCATCTTTTAATCTACATCATCCATTTCACATTCTATATTATCTTTAATCTATACCATTCATTTTATATCACCTAACTTTATATTATAAACAAATAACTTTATCAATTCAATTATTCAACAATAATTCATACATATTCATTATTATGACTAATTGTTATAAATGCAGTATAGTTAGCTTTCTGAGTCAGATATCAAGTCAATTAATTAATGAAATACAATTGTTTAAATATTATCATAGTAGAGAGAACAATAATGCAGAAAGCATGTAAAAAAAGAAATACATTACTGTGTCATGACAATTATTGATTCAATAATGTGAATTACTGTGCATATGCTACTGTGACAATTATCAATTTAATAACATGAATTATTGTGCATGTGACAATAAAGTCAAATATTATACGATAACCACTTTATCAGTTTAATAATACGAAACACTGTGCAATGCCGTGTGCTACTGTGCAATACCGTGTGCTACTGTGCATACCGTATGTTACTATTCTTTTACCACCAGATATTTTAACAATTAAAAGTAATAGTACCATTGACCATTTAAAAATTATTTATGTCATTTTCTATATCCGACAATTATTCTTTGCGGGGTCCACCAATGATTGGTTCGTACGGCGCCGTCGTACGAATATTCCTCAACAGAACGAATATTCCCCGACCAAAAGAATATTGTCCGACATAATATAATTTACACATAACATCCTTAACTTTTAACTTTATCAATTTAACCACTTACTGTTATATGAAAATATATATAAAGAAAAAATAAATTTTATATTTCATAAAATTCGGGGTCTTACAATATTTTTGCAAATCAACATTGGTTACTTATTTAAGGAAGTGATAAAGTCCATATCAAAATAAGATTGAGTTTTCTTATTTGGGAAGGACAATGAAATTTTATTAAGGACTCAATTAATAATTAATTGCGGTTATAAGGAGATATGGAAAAGGACTCACACTCCTAATTGTCTCAGACGAGCATAACATCTATAAATACAGCCATGAGCAAGTAATTATGATACACACACACAATTTACATACATAATTTTATTATTTTTCGATAGTTTAATTCCCTTTATTGTTATCGCTTTTGGCATGTACTGATTCTTACATCGGACCTATCTCCTGACTGAAAGTAGTATGCCCTCAAGCCAATCACATTTGATGTGATAAGCATATACTTTGTAATCTTGTTCATTTATTAATAAAAGTATCAAGGCATTTCTTTATTCATGATTAATTACTTGAATTAATCAAATGGATAAACTCATAGTTTTCGAGCAATGCTTTTAGAACCATGATGAGGATCATGCTAATGAGATCTAAATTCAAGATAGCTCAAAACTAAAATTGTTCCTAATCGTTGGATCACTAAAAAGGGGATTAGTAGATCCGGATAGATTGGTACATACTATGCTTGCTCTTATGAAGAGAATGATTGATCTCATAATCATTTGTGTAGAAACACTAAAGCAAGTATGTAGGTGCTTATTAGAGAATAAGTTCACTGAACATGACTCGCTCAAGGAACACCTAATGGAGTTTTACTCGTTTGTCAATAGGAGTTCCTTATGTGATAGTCGTACAAGTGATCCTTAGACTTGAGATCATCTTAGTATCTTGTGTGTACTAAGTTATACTTTGACATATTCCTTAAGACCTATTGGTATATCAAAGGATGTGATTGAGTATAATAAGGTACACATGGAGATAGATGAATGATCAACAAAGGATCTACCACTTCCAGTAAAGGGAGAGAATGTCCTATGCGATTCAATAAGTGAGAACTCAGAAATCCCTGGCCAGGGTTGAATGGAATTAGAAAGGAGTTTCTAATTTACATTAACTAGAGTTGTGTATTTGTGAATTGAAATGCATATAATCAAATAAATAAGACTTGACAGAAATTTCGTGTCTTATATTTGATTGGGACATTATGTGGTAGAAGGATTGAATTGTACGGTAACTATTTGCTGAAAGGTTCTTTTACGATTAAATGTTGAAATCTATATTATCTGGAAAGTCGACTAATCGCTAAGGGGGGTTACCCTTATTGTGGAATAATTATTTATTCTGAATTAAAGAGTTAATTCGTAATAAATGAATTAGAATTGTTCTAATTTATTTATTATACAACCGGTTTAATATGGAGAACCTAAAGGGTCACACCGCAAAAGAGTAATATTTATTTTAGAAGTGGATGGCATAATTGTAATAATAAATTAAGTATATTTAATTTATACTATGGTGATAGAATAAATTAAATAGCTTAATATTTATAATTTAGTATTTTAGAAATACTAATTATAAATTAATAAGAGGAGTCTTATTATTATTATTATTACTATTATTATTATTACTACTAGTATTATTATTTAGTTCCTAAATAGTTTTGGAATTATAATAATAATAATAATTAATTAAGTTACTAAATGGTTTAGTAATTAATTAATAAGAAGTACTCTCATTATTAAATAATTAAGTTCCTAAATGGTTTAGGAATTGTAATTAATTAATTTAGTTCCTAATTAAATTGGGAATTAAATTAAAAACCCTAATCCTAAATAGTTTAGGAGGGTTGACTAGATCTATAAATAAAAGGAGTCTTATCATAGATCAAGGTTACACACTCTTTCATTAGATTAGAGAGAGTACTCCATAATTCTCTAGATCTAAGAGTTAGAGAGAGAGAGATAATTAGGGCTAGCCACCCATGGTTTAGAGAAACCAAGATCCACTTCTTTAATTCATAGATCTCTTGGTGAATCACCTCTAGAGGCTCAACACTTGGAGAGCTAACATTGATCCGTGGAATCTAATCGGTGAATTTGAAGAAGAACATGAAGGATTAAAGGGAGATGAACTTGTACCCGTGGAAGCTTAGTTCTACAAAGGTATAAATTCTTTTATCTTTCCTCAATTAATAATAGTCGCATAAGAAAGATCCGGGTTATTGGTTTGTACAAAAAATTTAAAATCTGATTTTTTGCTTCCGTTGCGCTTATATAATTTGATTATATGTATGCCATAATTTTTGCAAACCAACAGTGACATCAAGAGCCAAACTTATGCGAATTATTAATTGTTTTAATTTCATATATGTATGGGTATGTATTTAGAATAATTTATTGGGCAAAAACAATAAAGCAGCCTACGGTTTTTGTAAATTGCAGCACAGTTTCGGTGTTATTGTATGTATATATAAATATATCCAAAGCAACACTGTTTCGTATCTATGTATATATGATTACGCTTGTCCCAAAACAGAGTCATTTTTTTTTTCTCTTTCGAAATCCATGCGTGGCTGTTTATTTGATTAATATATATATATGATATATATATCTTTACCCAGCATAGGATTCGGTAAAAGGCAATGACTTTGGGTATGCTTAATATATACATTATATATATATATATTCGGTACATGAATCATGGATTCGTTATATATATTAGTCTGCTTCATGGATTAGTCTGCTTCATGGATTCACTTTAATAATATAACATATTCATGGTATATATATATATATATCAAACAATTTGGTAATTTTATACAAATTTTAAAATTTCAAAATAAAAGTTTATTTTGGATAATTTTAAAATAATAAAAATAAATAGTTTATTTTTAAATAATTTTATAATTAAAATAAAAGGTTTATTTTAAACATGAAATTGGATTTCATGCAACTTTAAATTGCCCATTAAATGATACCAATACATATATGGAATGTTTTATTTAATTCATGAGATGAATATTATTTATTAATATATATGTTGATATATATGATAATAAATGAGATTGATTATGGACTATTGACCAATGTGATTGGATTTAATTTTAATTAAATGCATGAATGAATGAGTTTTAATAAATGGGGTCTGCGTACCTCGTCTTTCTAATTTTTCTTATGTATAATTCTTTCTCCCTCCTATGTACTTCCCATTGACTGTTGATCAAGGTTTCTATTTATTGTAAATAATTTGTAATAAGATTAATTAGAATTATTTTGAAGAATTGGAGCAAAGAAGCAAGGAGCGCATGAAGACCCGTTTGTAATTGAGCCCGAATTTAGATGTAATAATTACATTTAATTTAATTTATTCTTGCACCCTAGGTTTGACCAATTGGTTTATTTGGTGGCTCAAATAAACCAAGCTAAAATAAAAGTCTATAATCAATCCAAGTAGTATATAGTATTCTATATGTGCATGCTTATTTATATATATTATATATTATCAAACATGCTTCGCATGTTAATTAATATGACGCGTATTTTATATATATATGTGCATGTGCGCTAAACAAGATGAGACAATTAATATTAATAAACCCCTCATGATGTAGAATAAATATTATTTATAAAATGAATTAAAATGTTTAATTCAGGAATTAAAGGAGTTTAATTCATGAATTAAAGGAGTTTAATTCAATTAAATAAAATTAGAATTGTTCTAATTTATTTATTCTACTACTCATAATATTAAGTTGTAACGTTCAAAGATATTTATTAAAAATATCGAACGTCGCCTTCTAGCATGGTAAAACGATAGAGTATCAAATAATCATTATAAGTTTGTTGTGTCACACAAGGCTTATATTAATTTTTTGAGATGTTGTTTTATCACATTTGATGTTTATAAAAAGAATTGAACATTACTGTTTTGTTGTGTCACACAAGGACGGTCTTTTTCTCTTCTAATATAAGAAAATGCTAGGTTGGACTTAACTTGGATAATTTTGATTTGAATGTGTCACACATGATCATAATAATCTAAGAGGCAAAATAAAAGGAGTTACATGTTAATGTAATTGACAAAAGTTGTCTACCTATTTATTTATATATCGTTTGTTGTGTCACACAAGGCTATATACATTTGAAATATGATCCTTATTCTCACTAGCAAATCTTTAACTAGATTTGCCGAACTATATAAGGAGGGTAATATAGTTTGAAGAAAATAGTGGGAGACACCATTTTAAATAAAGACCTAATTTATTTTGGTAATTAATAAAACGAATGCATGTTAATGTTGTTATTAATTCACTTAAAGAATATTGTTATGTTTAATTCACTAACACTGCATAGCATAATGTATGCTAACAATTAATCGAACCGAATTGTTCGGATTGATTAAACAAATTTGAGAATAGTTCTCAATGCTGAAAAGCTAGCAAATGTCCTTAATTTGCCTATTCCTACAAACGTTGTAGACTAAGTCTCTGAGGAAGAGATTGCTATTTTATTAAATGGCAAGATGATGCAAAGGTGGCTCAATGCATCATGCTCGCATCCATAAGTATCGAGTTATAGCGTCAACACGAGAAAATGGATGCACCTACTATATTGCTGCACATTCAATAGTTGTATGGTGAGCAAAATAGGTCAACTAGATATAAGATATCTAAGGAGCTCTTCCGATCTATAATAACCAATGGCACTACAGTAAAAGACACATGTCCTAAAGATGATTAATTGGATTGATCAATTAGGACAACCAGTTTTGTCAAGGATGGAGAGTTGAGTCAAGATTCGATCTTACAGTCACTCACTGACTCTAATTCACAAATATGTTGTGAACTTCAAACATTAATAAACTAGAAGTCAGTTTAACTGATTTGCTTAAATATGTTGAAGACTGTTGAGAGTCACTTTCCTTCCTAGAAAAACCAAGTTTTACTTGTAGATGAATCTTCTAAGCGGAGGAAGATGACCAAAGGTATTTCTGAGGAGTCAGAAAGAGTGGAAGGCAAAAGAAAGGCTAAACAAAGGACATAAATAAAAGTGATCCCGAGGGCAAAGAAGTTTGCTTTCATTGCGATAAGCTGGGACACTGGAAGAACAACTACAAGAGAGTTGTAGTAGTTAAGTAGAAGAAGTTTAGTGAAACTTCAGCTACAGATATAGATTTGTTCATAATGAAATAGAACTTTCTATAAGTCAAGTTTCTACTTAGGTATTAGATACCGGATGGTGGTCTCACATACGCAAGTCGTTGCAGAGACTAAACAAAAGTAGAAAGCTAAACAAAGGATAAGTAATCATGTGCTGGGGAATGAAGTAAAGGTTGCTGCATTAGCCATGTGAACTTATAATTTAGCACTGTCTACGGGCAAGCCTATTACGTTAGTAAGTTGTTACTATATTCCAGTTCTTAGAAACATTATTTCAGTTCCATGTGATGAGAAGGAATGTTTTTTTTTTGACATTATAATAATGAACAATTGTTGTTCTGTTTATAATGATAATGTTTTATTTAGAACTGGTTGATTACTTAATAGATTTTGTATACTTGACTTATATGAAAAATATTCCAATTTGAACAAACTAAAAGCAAATAGATGATATGAATCATACCTTCATGCAATACTGTTAACTCGGTCATGCTAATGAAACAAGACTAAAACAAGTTGTATAAAGATAGGCTTTTAGAGCTTTTGATTATGAATCAAATACAACTTGTGAATCTTGTATCATGGATAGTATAACTAAATCTCCATTTAGTGGACATGGAGAGCGAGTTACGGAGTTGTTAGAGATGGTACACACAGTGGTGTGTGGGACGTATGACAACAAATGCAAGAGGAGTGTATTCATTCATTACTCTCACTAATGTTTCTAGATTTTGATATATGTATTTAATGAAATATAAATCCAAATCATTTGAAACGTTCAAAGAATTCAAAAGTGAAGTATAGAAACTAATGCCAAAAGTATTAAAGTTCTTCGATTAGATCGAGAAGGGAATACTTAAAGCAGTAAGTTTCTAGATCATCTCAAGCGAAATGGTATTCTCACAGTATAGACATGGTGATGATCCATAATGAGTATTACCGATCTTCCCGTATCCTTCTAGGGTTATGCTCTAGAAACGATCGCATATCTACTAAATAAGTTACCTTCTTAATCCGTCCCTAAGACTTCATATGAGTTATGGGATAGAAAGGAAACTAAGTCTTAAGCATGTTAAGATTTGAATTGTTCAGCTTATGTCAAAAGGTTTGACATGATAAGCTAGGGACAAGATCTGATAAGTGTAAACTTGTGGGATATCCTAAAGAAAATTTAGGGTATCACTTCTATAATCCAACTAACTAAAAGGTGTTTGTTGAAACACACTGCCTTATAAGAAAAAGAAGTTTTTCCTTAAAGGGTTAGTGGGAGTAAAATAGATCTTGAAGAAGTTCAAGAACCACAAAACACTACAGATAAAATGAAGGAATCTGTACAAGTAGATAAACCTATTGTACCACAACCAAGTCGTAAATCTGGTTTAGTACCAAAGATACCTGAATGGTATGGATTCATCATAGATGATGATGATAAGGTACGCATCATAGTGGATGATGATCTAGATATATACGATGAGGTATGAGTGTTAGATACTCAAGAGAAATGACTGATGACCATAAAATTCGAAATGGGTCTTTGGAGAAAGACTAAAGCAGATGGCTAGGTAGAGACCTATAAGACCTAACTAGTGGTAAAAAGATTTCAAACAAGGTCAATGAGTTGACTAAGATGAAATTTTTCACTAGTGAAAATACATATATCCATTCGGATTTTACTTGCAGTTGCAGCTTACTATACAAAATGGTGTATGTATGATACAACCAAGAGGATTTGTCTCCATATAGATGGAGCAAATCAAGTATGTAAGTTACAACGATCCAATTATGAATTGAAGCAAGTTTCTCGAAGATGGAACATCCGTTTTGATGAGAAAATCAAAAGAGTTTGATTTTATCAAAGACAAGGATGAACCAAGTATGTACAAAGGTTAGTGGGAGCACTGTGACATTCCTAGTATTATATATTGATATAATATCAATGAGGAATGACATACCGATGCTACAATCAGTAAAGATGTTGTAATATCCCAAATATTTTCCAAAGTGATCTAACAAGATCTAAGCAATGTTGTCAATTCAAAACCTAAGAAGGATTGTTCAAGCATACCTTGAGCTATCTAAAAGAATATATACGACTCGAAACTACGATCGTATACAACTAAGAGGTTAAAATCTTTAACCTAAACTATATGTTATGTGATTAGTAAAGCTTGAATTGAGTTTTTAAATGTGATGTATGAATCATCTATGTGTAGGATTTTGTGTTTTAGTTCAAGTAGTTACCCTTAACACTTATTAAAAATCAGAAGTCAATTTAGGGCAAAAACCTAAATTGGAAAAAGAGTTAAAACCTAAACCCTAACCCTAGGGTCTAAACCCTAGAAAATAACCTAGGCCCTTAAGCAAAATGTGAAGGTCAAATTGACATTCCGTTTAATGATTCAACCTTCCCACGATTTGAAAACACGTAACAGTCAATAAAAGTTTTTTCTCGAAAAACGTGTAAAAGCACTATTCACGAAGAAACGTTTTTCATTCGTTTGATCGTTTCTTTCATCTGTAGGACTTCTTGTATTTCACGACATAGTGATAATATGAGGTTTAGATGCCAGAGAACCAATAAAATTTTCTGGAGAAAAAGACGAAAATGTCACGATTTACGAGAAAACATTTGTCGTCTTTTTGACTGTTCTTTTCGATATTTTGATATATCGTATTTCACGAAATAGCATTTATATGAAGTATAGATATTAATTAGCCAATAAAAGTTTTACTCGAAAAGCGTGTAAAACACTATTCATTTGGAAATTTTTCTTCCGAATTTTGAAAATTCACATTCCTGAATAGCATTTTTATTGACAGTAGATGCATTTTGACCAATAAAATTTTTACCCAAAATAATTTATGGAGATTACTATTCACGTATACGGGATGAATACGTAGCGAATACGGAAGGAATACGAGAATAATAAAAGTATATTGTAATGTATAATACGAGGATTATACGAAAGATTATACGAGATTAATACGAGAATAATACAAGGTATCATACCAGTAGAATACGAATATTATACGATGTATTATACGAAAGAAATACGTATAAATACTAATGTATTATACTATTTAATTAATTAGTTGAAATCAAACTAGGTTATGTGTAACTAAGTTAGTGTAACTAAACTAGGGAGAACTAGCACGATTACACTAACTGAAAAAGAACTAACACGATTTGTTTTGAACTAAATCCAAGTGAAAATGAATGGACCAATTAGAAGAAGGGTGATGTAAGCGATGATGCAAGCGCTAGGGAGAAAAGACTAAAAGGCCCTTGGTCTTTTAAACTAATGACCAAACTACCCCGACCCTTGGTTTTCCTATAAATAGAAGGCTTAAGTTCATTAGTTCTTTACCATTTTTGAAAGCTAAAGAGCAAATATAGAGAGAGTTCTTGTGAGACAAGAATCGATTGCAAAGAAATAGTTAAAGCTTGCAATAATAAAAGGTACGATTCTTAATCGTTATTATGCTTAAAGTTTTATTTTATCGATGAGGCTCAAGAACATAAGTCGTAGCCATGTACGATTTTTCGTTCTCCGTGTTCCTTATGACTTGAGCAAGTCGTTGTTATGTCAAATTTCATTTCATAGTTTAAAGTTCAAGAACATACGTCGTATCCATGTACGGTTTATCCGTTCTCCGTGTTCTTCGTATGTTCTGGAGTATTATTATAAATTGTTATAATTAAGTAAACAAGTCGTTATAATGACCAAATTTTGTCAATTATAAAGTGTTATAATCACATATGTAAGCAGTTATAATGCTCAAATTATCTCAAGTATGAAATCCAAAAGCTCAAGAACATAAGTCGTTACCATGTACGATTTTTCGTTCTTCGTGTTCTTCGTGTGTTCTTGAGCAAAAGTCATAATTTCTACATAAGTAGGTTTATGATTTGGTAATTTAGTGTTATGGGATGATGAAACATGATGGCCTTGCTAAATAATACTTGTGGCATCAAGTTTTAGTAGTCGAAACGAAGAACGATGAAACTTTGTTCTTCGTGTTCTTCGTGTTCTTCGATTCGTTCTTCGTGTTCTTGAGAAAAAGTCATGAAATCTTATATAAGTAGGTTTATGATTTTGTTATTCTTATGTTATGAAGTGATACGGAGTGTCAGAACATGTTATCTTAGAAAATTAATGCTTGAGGTATCATGTTTTACCAATCGGATCAAAGAAAGTTAGGTCTAATATAGTGGCAGAATATTTTTGCAAATTTCCGAAAATTTAAAGTCTGAATATGCCTTAGTAACCTAAATAAAAGTTGTAGATCATGAAATTTTAAGCAATTTAGACTCAAGAATCACTTCAAAATGTTTTCGTACGACAAAGTTATGGCTGTCGCAGTAAAAGAGGTCAAAGCTGAATTTTTAAGGGGCATTCGGATTTTAGGGCTTAAAAATGAGTTTTTGAGTTAGCCAAATTTTCAATTAATTCCACCTATGGAAATAGTCTAATTAAGTTATTCTAAGACTTATTCAAAAGAAAATTTTGATAAACTAATATTCGGAGTCGCGTAACCCTTTTTGTAGGCGTCTAACGATTTCCCGGGAAAACCCTAAAACGGTTTCAAGGCAAGTCTTCTAACTCTTGCTATGTGCTACTTGTGTAGTATTGTTAAAATGTTAAATGAGATGTGTAATGTCATGTTATTATGCAATAGATGATATGTGAAGTCTTTAACTGATGTTTACAAGCCTTCTAACTGTTATGTTTTATGTTTACGATTTACGAACATGATTTATACACTTTGTGTGTCAATGTGATATAAATTGTTGGAACGCGAGTTATATGTGATATTAAATGGAGAATTATGTTCAGTCAATGCATGTTAAAGTTTATATGAAAGCATAAACTGCGTATGTGCTGTATGTTAGACTTGCTGAGCCGTCGTGCTCATTCTTGCGAATAAAACCTTATTTGCAGATTAAAGATGAACGTTAAGAAGATCATGAACTTAAAGATGCAGCATAGATTAGGTTTTCATGTAAATTGATTGTATTTGTATATGTCATAATGACTGTTGTAATATGAACAAACAAACATGTAACCGAATATTGAATGAATGATATAAATAATTATCATCAGAATGTTGTTATGTCTTTATTTTGATATAACCTAGAATTGTTAAAATTTAACATAGTATTGATAATGATCTATTTATCTGGATGAGGATCGGTAAATAACTTGTGAGTGCTGTACATCTGAGACAGAACTAAGCGATGTTGACTGGTCAAATCCATCGTTAAGGTTCCTCGGACCCAGGTATAACTCGTTATTACTATTCTGAATACCATATAAGTAGGATTATTGATATGAAGAGATATCTTTGTATATTGATACTTGTAGTACGAATGAGACCGTTACAAGTGGACGTATATAGAATATTTAAATCCTAAGGTTAAAATTAAACCGTTATATATGGTTTTATCCATTTATACGGATGAAATACAAGTTGATACTTGTATACTTATGAGACTGAGATCAAGTTAAGATCCAGGGACAATGTTAAGAGAAATTGTTAATGTATAGTCTAAAATAAGACTATTTCAACCAATATGATTATGGGATCATTGGTTAAGTCGATAGATGTATGAAATTAACGCACAAGGTCCGCCGCATCGAAAGCGCGGGAATTTTTGGGGGCGTTACAGTTGGTATCAGAGCAGTGGATTATAGTTTCGAGGTAACAAGTACCTTGGAGTATAATCTGATGGATTAAGAAGAAATGGACTTGTGAAGAGTCTGTAAATAATTAAAAGATATGCATAAATCTTATTAAATAAAAATTATTATGTGAAAAGAAATATAATGAATAAAGATAAACTCTTTACGAGAATATCTGAAGATAAATAAACTCATAATGAGTTCTCAAAGCAAGCAATAAGATAAAATAATCTTATTAGTTTTTGTGTGAAACTATTTCAAAAAAATGAAATGGTGTGTATGGTATGTTGTGTAATTATACCTAAGAAAAGAGATGAGTAAACTCATAAGGAATGTAAATGATGAAGGAATGAATTAAGAAAAGAAAGTGACTAAGATAGTTATAGAACGATTAGGGATTTCAATTGAAAACTCATATTAGTAAAACTGAGTAGAACGACTCTCTTGTATGGGAAAGAGTTTAATATGCTTTAGAGAACCGATCTAACTACACTATTGGTATGAATGATTCATGGTCAGTGTTCTCAAAGCGGGTTACACACTGAATGAAATCATTTGAGGATAGTGTTGATGAGACGGGGAACTGATTCATTAGTTCTTGGGTGGAGGAATAACTCAGTTTGCTATATTGATAAGTAAATTAAAATATTATGTCAAACTCTTCTTTGTATATATTTTGAGAAGGTGATTCTTTTCTCATATGTATATTGACTAGTTAGTAGTTGTTACGTCATAACTATAGTTTTAAAAATATTTGTATGTTAGTTACTGAGCGAACGAACCTTGTTATGGACTTGGGCTATGATATGTTAGTCGAACCGACTTGTGAGATGCGGCTACGATTTGTCTATTCAGTGCGATATTGATCAGTACCAATGTGCGCTGAGACATTTCAATTCCGTGTTGATGAGAAGGGGAACTAATATATTTGTTTGTACTTGGTTTAATACAACCAATCAGTTTACTATATTACTATATATTTGAAAAACTTGTGTTATGGTTAGAGAATAATGGAAAAGATAGAGGATTGAGGGTATTTCAAAAATCTTCTAGCTATGCTAGATCTTCATGATTATATTCGCACTTGTGTGCCTTTGAAAAGAGTGGTTCACTAGTTGAACTGGAAAATTTTGTTAGTTCTTCACTAGCTATGTTATTCATATGTCTATGCTAATTGTTTTGGCTAGACGGATTTAATGCGAGGAATAAAAATGATTTATTCATCAACACCCCATTTAACCTGGTGTGAAGATGATACATGATGAGTCATCAACGTACTTTGCAAGGTGCGGTATACAGTCATAAATTTGCTTTTCAAAAAGTTTGAATGGTTTATATATGAGTCAATGCCAATTGTTTCGGCTAGACACCTTTGGTTATGAAAAAAGAACGGACGTAGGAATTCGATAGACGCAATAAATCGCGTCTTATATGGTACGACAGGCTGATCACCTAAAGTACAACGTATGTGTGTTCTCGATCTTAATTGATTGGTACACAATGTATGGTGTTCTCAATCTTAATTGATTTCTACACAAAGTATGAAGTGTTCTCAATCTTAATTGATTGCTACACAAGATATGGTTTTCCAGTCCGGATGATGATTTAAAAATTGTGGGTTATATAGTATTCATAGTTTTTGAATAAGGTAAAAGTCTTGATTGACCGCTGTATAAGTGAGAAGAATCCAAGATAAAGGAAGAATGAGACTGAATGTCAAGTATGAAAAGAGGTTTAAAACCTAGAGTTATGAAAGGAAATGTGTAGAGATAAGTGAACATTGTTTAGACCTAATCAAAGTATTGGAGGTTTAATGTGAGTAAAAGATGAATCTAGAAAATTCATATTGAAGAGTAAATTGGAGATGATTATATTATAATTTCGAGGACGAAATTCTGATAAGAAGGAGAGAATGTAATATCCTGAATATTTATAGCACTTATAAATATGATATTAAATGACTAAAGTAATTGTAAAGTTAATTTCGAGGACGAAATTCCTGTAAGTTGGGTTGAATGTAATATCCCAAATATTTTCCAAAGTGATCTAACAAGATCTAAGCAATGTTGTCAATTCAAAACCTAAGAAGGATTGTTCAAGCATACCTTGAGCTATCTAAAAGAATATATACGACTCGAAACTACGATCGTATACAACTAAGAGGTTAAAATCTTTAACCTAAACTATATGTTATGTGATTAGTAAAGCTTGAATTGAGTTTTTAAATGTGATGTATGAATCATCTATGTGTAGGATTTTGTGTTTTAGTTCAAGTAGTTAACCTTAACACTTATTAAAAATCAGAAGTCAATTTAGGGCAAAAACCTAAATTGGAAAAAGAGTTAAAACCTAAACCCTAACCCTAGGGTCTAAACCCTAGAAAATAACCTAGGCCCTTAAGCAAAATGTGAAGGTCAAATTGACATTCCGTTTAATGATTCAACCTTCCCACGATTTGAAAACACGTAACAGTCAATAAAAGTTTTTTCTCGAAAAACGTGTAAAAGCACTATTCACGAAGAAACGTTTTTCATTCGTTTGATCGTTTCTTTCATCTGTAGGACTTCTTGTATTTCACGACATAGTGATAATATGAGGTTTAGATGCCAGAGAACCAATAAAATTTTCTGGAGAAAAAGACGAAAATGTCACGATTTACGAGAAAATATTTGTCGTCTTTTTGACTGTTCTTTTCGATATTTTGATATATCGTATTTCACGAAATAGCATTTATATGAAGTATAGATATTAATTAGCCAATAAAAGTTTTACTCGAAAAGCGTGTAAAACACTATTCATTTGGAAATTTTTCTTCCGAATTTTAAAAATTCACATTCCTGAATAGCATTTTTATTGACAGTAGATGCATTTTGACCAATAAAATTTTTACCCAAAATAATTTATGGAGATTACTATTCACGTATACGGGATGAATACGTAGCGAATACGGAAGGAATACGAGAATAATAAAAGTATATTGTAATGTATAATACGAGGATTATACGAAAGATTATACGAGATTAATACGAGAATAATACAAGGTATCATACCAGTAGAATACGAATATTATACGATGTATTATACGAAAGAAATACGTATAAATACTAATGTATTATACTATTTAATTAATTAGTTGAAATCAAACTAGGTTATGTGTAACTAAGTTAGTGTAACTAAACTAGGGAGAACTAGCACGATTACACTAACTGAAAAAGAACTAACACGATTTGTTTTGAACTAAATCCAAGTGAAAATGAATGGACCAATTAGAAGAAGGGTGATGTAAGCGATGATGCAAGCGCTAGGGAGAAAAGACTAAAAGGCCCTTGGTCTTTTAAACTAATGACCAAACTACCCCGACCCTTGGTTTTCCTATAAATAGAAGGCTTAAGTTCATTAGTTCTTTACCATTTTTGAAAGCTAAAGAGCAAATATAGAGAGAGTTCTTGTGAGACAAGAATCGATTGCAAAGAAATAGTTAAAGCTTGCAATAATAAAATGTACGATTCTTAATCGTTATTATGCTTAAAGTTTTATTTTATCGATGAGGCTCAAGAACATAAGTCGTAGCCATGTACGATTTTTCGTTCTCCGTGTTCCTTATGACTTGAGCAAGTCGTTGTTATGTCAAATTTCATTTCATAGTTTAAAGTTCAAGAACATACGTCGTATCCATGTACGGTTTATCCGTTCTCCGTGTTCTTCGTATGTTCTGGAGTATTATTATAAATTGTTATAATTAAGTAAACAAGTCGTTATAATGACCAAATTTTGTCAATTATAAAGTGTTATAATCACATATGTAAGCAGTTATAATGCTCAAATTATCTCAAGTATGAAATCCAAAAGCTCAAGAACATAAGTCGTTACCATGTACGATTTTTCGTTCTTCGTGTTCTTCGTGTGTTCTTGAGCAAAAGTCATAATTTCTACATAAGTAGGTTTATGATTTGGTAATTTAGTGTTATGGGATGATGAAACATGATGGCCTTGCTAAATAATACTTGTGGCATCAAGTTTTAGTAGTCGAAACGAAGAACGATGAAACTTTGTTCTTCGTGTTCTTCGTGTTCTTCGATTCGTTCTTCGTGTTCTTGAGAAAAAGTCATGAAATCTTATATAAGTAGGTTTATGATTTTGTTATTCTTATGTTATGAAGTGATACGGAGTGTCAGAACATGTTATCTTAGAAAATTAATGCTTGAGGTATCATGTTTTACCAATCGGATCAAAGAAAGTTAGGTCTAATATAGTGGCAGAATATTTTTGCAAATTTCCGAAAATTTAAAGTCTGAATATGCCTTAGTAACCTAAATAAAAGTTGTAGATCATGAAATTTTAAGCAATTTAGACTCAAGAATCACTTCAAAATGTTTTCGTACGACAAAGTTATGGCTGTCGCAGTAAAAGAGGTCAAAGCTGAATTTTTAAGGGGCATTCGGATTTTAGGGCTTAAAAATGAGTTTTTGAGTTAGCCAAATTTTCAATTAATTCCACCTATGGAAATAGTCTAATTAAGTTATTCTAAGACTTATTCAAAAGAAAATTTTGATAAACTAATATTCGGAGTCGCGTAACCCTTTTTGTAGGCGTTTAACGATTTCCCGGGAAAACCCTAAAACGGTTTCAAGGCAAGTCTTCTAACTCTTGCTATGTGCTACTTGTGTAGTATTGTTAAAATGTTAAATGAGATGTGTAATGTCATGTTATTATGCAATAGATGATATGTGAAGTCTTTAACTGATGTTTACAAGCCTTCTAACTGTTATGTTTTATGTTTACGATTTACGAACATGATTTATACACTTTGTGTGTCAATGTGATATAAATTGTTGGAACGCGAGTTATATGTGATATTAAATGGAGAATTATGTTCAGTCAATGCATGTTAAAGTTTATATGAAAGCATAAACTGCGTATGTGCTGTATGTTAGACTTGTTGAGCCGTCGTGCTCATTCTTGCGAATAAAACCTTATTTGCAGATTAAAGATGAACGTTAAGAAGATCATGAACTTAAAGATGCAGCATAGATTAGGTTTTCATGTAAATTGATTGTATTTGTATATGTCATAATGACTGTTGTAATATGAACAAACAAACATGTAACCGAATATTGAATGAATGATATAAATAATTATCATCAGAATGTTGTTATGTCTTTATTTTGATATAACCTAGAATTGTTAAAATTTAACATAGTATTGATAATGATCTATTTATCTGGATGAGGATCGGTAAATAACTTGTGAGTGCTGTACATCTGAGACAGAACTAAGCGATGTTGACTGGTCAAATCCATCGTTAAGGTTCCTCGGACCCAGGTATAACTCGTTATTACTATTCTGAATACCATATAAGTAGGATTATTGATATGAAGAGATATCTTTGTATATTGATACTTGTAGTACGAATGAGACCGTTACAAGTGGACGTATATAGAATATTTAAATCCTAAGGTTAAAATTAAACCGTTATATATGGTTTTATCCATTTATACGGATGAAATACAAGTTGATACTTGTATACTTATGAGACTGAGATCAAGTTAAGATCCAGGGACAATGTTAAGAGAAATTGTTAATGTATAGTCTAAAATAAGACTATTTCAACCAATATGATTATGGGATCATTGGTTAAGTCGATAGATGTATGAAATTAACGCACAAGGTCCGCCGCATCGAAAGCGCGGGAATTTTTGGGGTCGTTACAGTTGGTATCAGAGCAGTGGATTATAGTTTCGAGGTAACAAGTACCTTGGAGTATAATCTGATGGATTAAGAAGAAATGGACTTGTGAAGAGTCTGTAAATAATTAAAAGATATGCATAAATCTTATTAAATAAAAATTATTATGTGAAAAGAAATATAATGAATAAAGATAAACTCTTTACGAGAATATCTGAAGATAAATAAACTCATAATGAGTTCTCAAAGCAAGCAATAAGATAAAATAATCTTATTAGTTTTTGTGTGAAACTATTTCAAAAAAATGAAATGGTGTGTATGGTATGTTGTGTAATTATACCTAAGAAAAGAGATGAGTAAACTCATAAGGAATGTAAATGATGAAGGAATGAATTAAGAAAAGAAAGTGACTAAGATAGTTATAGAACGATTAGGGATTTCAATTGAAAACTCATATTAGTAAAACTGAGTAGAACGACTCTCTTGTATGGGAAAGAGTTTAATATGCTTTAGAGAACATAACTACACTATTGGTATGAATGATTCATGGTCAGTGTTCTCAAAGCGGGTTACACACTGAATGAAATCATTTGAGGATAGTGTTGATGAGACGGGGAACTGATTCATTAGTTCTTGGGTGGAGGAATAACTCAGTTTGCTATATTGATAAGTAAATTAAAATATTATGTCAAACTCTTCTTTGTATATATTTTGAGAAGGTGATTCTTTTCTCATATGTATATTGACTAGTTAGTAGTTGTTACGTCATAACTATAGTTTTAAAAATATTTGTATGTTAGTTACTGAGCGAACGAACCTTGTTATGGACTTGGGCTATGATATGTTAGTCGAACCGACTTGTGAGATGCGGCTACGATTTGTCTATTCAGTGCGATATTGATCAGTACCAATGTGCGCTGAGACATTTCAATTCCGTGTTGATGAGAAGGGGAACTAATATATTTGTTTGTACTTGGTTTAATACAACCAATCAGTTTACTATATTACTATATATTTGAAAAACTTGTGTTATGGTTAGAGAATAATGGAAAAGATAGAGGATTGAGGGTATTTCAAAAATCTTCTAGCTATGCTAGATCTTCATGATTATATTCGCACTTGTGTGCCTTTGAAAAGAGTGGTTCACTAGTTGAACTGGAAAATTTTGTTAGTTCTTCACTAGCTATGTTATTCATATGTCTATGCTAATTGTTTTGGCTAGACGGATTTAATGCGAGGAATAAAAATGATTTATTCATCAACACCCCATTTAACCTGGTGTGAAGATGATACATGATGAGTCATCAACGTACTTTGCAAGGTGCGGTATACAGTCATAAATTTGCTTTTCAAAAAGTTTGAATGGTTTATATATGAGTCAATGCCAATTGTTTCGGCTAGACACCTTTGGTTATGAAAAAAGAACGGACGTAGGAATTCGATAGACGCAATAAATCGCGTCTTATATGGTACGACAGGCTGATCACCTAAAGTACAACGTATGTGTGTTCTCGATCTTAATTGATTGGTACACAATGTATGGTGTTCTCAATCTTAATTGATTTCTACACAAAGTATGAAGTGTTCTCAATCTTAATTGATTGCTACACAAGATATGGTTTTCCAGTCCGGATGATGATTTAAAAATTGTGGGTTATATAGTATTCATAGTTTTTGAATAAGGTAAAAGTCTTGATTGACCGCTGTATAAGTGAGAAGAATCCAAGATAAAGGAAGAATGAGACTGAATGTCAAGTATGAAAAGAGGTTTAAAACCTAGAGTTATGAAAGGAAATGTGTAGAGATAAGTGAACATTGTTTAGACCTAATCAAAGTATTGGAGGTTTAATGTGAGTAAAAGATGAATCTAGAAAATTCATATTGAAGAGTAAATTGGAGATGATTATATTATAATTTCGAGGACGAAATTCTGATAAGAAGGAGAGAATGTAATATCCTGAATATTTATAGCACTTATAAATATGATATTAAATGACTAAAGTAATTGTAAAGTTAATTTCGAGGACGAAATTCCTGTAAGTTGGGTTGAATGTAATATCCCAAATATTTTCCAAAGTGATCTAACAAGATCTAAGCAATGTTGTCAATTCAAAACCTAAGAAGGATTGTTCAAGCATACCTTGAGCTATCTAAAAGAATATATACGACTCGAAACTACGATCGTATACAACTAAGAGGTTAAAATCTTTAACCTAAACTATATGTTATGTGATTAGTAAAGCTTGAATTGAGTTTTTAAATGTGATGTATGAATCATCTATGTGTAGGATTTTGTGTTTTAGTTCAAGTAGTTAACCTTAACACTTATTAAAAATCAGAAGTCAATTTAGGGCAAAAACCTAAATTGGAAAAAGAGTTAAAACCTAAACCCTAACCCTAGGGTCTAAACCCTAGAAAATAACCTAGGCCCTTAAGCAAAATGTGAAGGTCAAATTGACATTCCGTTTAATGATTCAACCTTCCCACGATTTGAAAACACGTAACAGTCAATAAAAGTTTTTTCTCGAAAAACGTGTAAAAGCACTATTCACGAAGAAACGTTTTTCATTCGTTTGATCGTTTCTTTCATCTGTAGGACTTCTTGTATTTCACGACATAGTGATAATATGAGGTTTAGATGCCAGAGAACCAATAAAATTTTCTGGAGAAAAAGACGAAAATGTCACGATTTACGAGAAAACATTTATCGTCTTTTTGACTGTTCTTTTCGATATTTTGATATATCGTATTTCACGAAATAGCATTTATATGAAGTATAGATATTAATTAGCCAATAAAAGTTTTACTCGAAAAGCGTGTAAAACACTATTCATTTGGAAATTTTTCTTCCGAATTTTGAAAATTCACATTCCTGAATAGCATTTTTATTGACAGTAGATGCATTTTGACCAATAAAATTTTTACCCAAAATAATTTATGGAGATTACTATTCACGTATACGGGATGAATACGTAGCGAATACGGAAGGAATACGAGAATAATAAAAGTATATTGTAATGTATAATACGAGGATTATACGAAAGATTATACGAGATTAATACGAGAATAATACAAGGTATCATACCAGTAGAATACGAATATTATACGATGTATTATACGAAAGAAATACGTATAAATACTAATGTATTATACTATTTAATTAATTAGTTGAAATCAAACTAGGTTATGTGTAACTAAGTTAGTGTAACTAAACTAGGGAGAACTAGCACGATTACACTAACTGAAAAAGAACTAACACGATTTGTTTTGAACTAAATCCAAGTGAAAATGAATGGACCAATTAGAAGAAGGGTGATGTAAGCGATGATGCAAGCGCTAGGGAGAAAAGACTAAAAGGCCCTTGGTCTTTTAAACTAATGACCAAACTACCCCGACCCTTGGTTTTCCTATAAATAGAAGGCTTAAGTTCATTAGTTCTTTACCATTTTTGAAAGCTAAAGAGCAAATATAGAGAGAGTTCTTGTGAGACAAGAATCGATTGCAAAGAAATAGTTAAAGCTTGCAATAATAAAAGGTACGATTCTTAATCGTTATTATGCTTAAAGTTTTATTTTATCGATGAGGCTCAAGAACATAAGTCGTAGCCATGTACGATTTTTCGTTCTCCGTGTTCCTTATGACTTGAGCAAGTCGTTGTTATGTCAAATTTCATTTCATAGTTTAAAGTTCAAGAACATACGTCGTATCCATGTACGGTTTATCCGTTCTCCGTGTTCTTCGTATGTTCTGGAGTATTATTATAAATTGTTATAATTAAGTAAACAAGTCGTTATAATGACCAAATTTTGTCAATTATAAAGTGTTATAATCACATATGTAAGCAGTTATAATGCTCAAATTATCTCAAGTATGAAATCCAAAAGCTCAAGAACATAAGTCGTTACCATGTACGATTTTTCGTTCTTCGTGTTCTTCGTGTGTTCTTGAGCAAAAGTCATAATTTCTACATAAGTAGGTTTATGATTTGGTAATTTAGTGTTATGGGATGATGAAACATGATGGCCTTGCTAAATAATACTTGTGGCATCAAGTTTTAGTAGTCGAAACGAAGAACGATGAAACTTTGTTCTTCGTGTTCTTCGTGTTCTTCGATTCGTTCTTCGTGTTCTTGAGAAAAAGTCATGAAATCTTATATAAGTAGGTTTATGATTTTGTTATTCTTATGTTATGAAGTGATACGGAGTGTCAGAACATGTTATCTTAGAAAATTAATGCTTGAGGTATCATGTTTTACCAATCGGATCAAAGAAAGTTAGGTCTAATATAGTGGCAGAATATTTTTGCAAATTTCCGAAAATTTAAAGTCTGAATATGCCTTAGTAACCTAAATAAAAGTTGTAGATCATGAAATTTTAAGCAATTTAGACTCAAGAATCACTTCAAAATGTTTTCGTACGACAAAGTTATGGCTGTCGCAGTAAAAGAGGTCAAAGCTGAATTTTTAAGGGGCATTCGGATTTTAGGGCTTAAAAATGAGTTTTTGAGTTAGCCAAATTTTCAATTAATTCCACCTATGGAAATAGTCTAATTAAGTTATTCTAAGACTTATTCAAAAGAAAATTTTGATAAACTAATATTCGGAGTCGCGTAACCCTTTTTGTAGGCGTTTAACGATTTCCCGGGAAAACCCTAAAACGGTTTCAAGGCAAGTCTTCTAACTCTTGCTATGTGCTACTTGTGTAGTATTGTTAAAATGTTAAATGAGATGTGTAATGTCATGTTATTATGCAATAGATGATATGTGAAGTCTTTAACTGATGTTTACAAGCCTTCTAACTGTTATGTTTTATGTTTACGATTTACGAACATGATTTATACACTTTGTGTGTCAATGTGATATAAATTGTTGGAACGCGAGTTATATGTGATATTAAATGGAGAATTATGTTCAGTCAATGCATGTTAAAGTTTATATGAAAGCATAAACTGCGTATGTGCTGTATGTTAGACTTGCTGAGCCGTCGTGCTCATTCTTGCGAATAAAACCTTATTTGCAGATTAAAGATGAACGTTAAGAAGATCATGAACTTAAAGATGCAGCATAGATTAGGTTTTCATGTAAATTGATTGTATTTGTATATGTCATAATGACTGTTGTAATATGAACAAACAAACATGTAACCGAATATTGAATGAATGATATAAATAATTATCATCAGAATGTTGTTATGTCTTTATTTTGATATAACCTAGAATTGTTAAAATTTAACATAGTATTGATAATGATCTATTTATCTGGATGAGGATCGGTAAATAACTTGTGAGTGCTGTACATCTGAGACAGAACTAAGCGATGTTGACTGGTCAAATCCATCGTTAAGGTTCCTCGGACCCAGGTATAACTCGTTATTACTATTCTGAATACCATATAAGTAGGATTATTGATATGAAGAGATATCTTTGTATATTGATACTTGTAGTACGAATGAGACCGTTACAAGTGGACGTATATAGAATATTTAAATCCTAAGGTTAAAATTAAACCGTTATATATGGTTTTATCCATTTATACGGATGAAATACAAGTTGATACTTGTATACTTATGAGACTGAGATCAAGTTAAGATCCAGGGACAATGTTAAGAGAAATTGTTAATGTATAGTCTAAAATAAGACTATTTCAACCAATATGATTATGGGATCATTGGTTAAGTCGATAGATGTATGAAATTAACGCACAAGGTCCGCCGCATCGAAAGCGCGGGAATTTTTGGGGTCGTTACAGATGTGGTTGTCTAAAACTTCTCCATTAAGGACTTGGGAGAAGCATCCTAACATTCTATTTAGGATAAAGGTCTATAGAGATAGATCATAAAGGATGCTCGGCTTAACCCAAGGGACATACATTGACTCGTTGAAATGTACTAGACTTGATATTGCTTATGTATAATAAGCATATATCAGTTCAATTTTGGAGAAGAATATTAGAAAAGAGTTTCTAATGATGGGTCTAATATAAAACTAGAGGGTTTAACAAACTCAAGCTTGTTCAGACTAACCAAGATAACAACATATCCGTTTCAGGTAATATGATTACCATGAACGGTGCTGTAGTGAGTTGGAAAAGTTCCAAACAGCAAAGAGTTGCTGATTTAGTGACAAAGACATAGTAAATAACTATAAGTGAAGCTGCAAAAGTGATTGTTTGGTTAAACAAGTTCTTTACAGAACTTATAATGGTTCCTAACATTAAAGGAGTTTAATTCGCCAAGGAACCTAGGTCTCATCTGAAATCCAAACATGTGTTGCGGCACTTTTATATGATTAGATGAATCAATGAAAAGGAGACGACACCATAAAGATGGTAGACTCTTAGAACAGCATTACAGATCCATTAACTAAAGCATTTACTAAGCAATTTGTACGTCACTTAGAGAAGAATGGTATAGGGATACCAAAGGGCGATTGACTTTAGTGCAAGTGGGAGATTGAAAGTAGTATGCCCTCAAGCCAATCACATTTGATATGATAAGCATATACTTTGTAATCTTGTTCATTTATTAATAAAAGTATCAAGGCATTTCTTTATTCATGATTAATTACTTGAATTAATCAAATGGATAAACCCATAGTTTTCGAGTAATGCTTTTAGAACCATGATGAGGATCATGCTAATGAGATCTAAATTCAAGATAGCTCAAAACTAAAATTGTTCCTAATCGTTGGATCACTAAAAAGGGGATTAGTAGATCCGGATAGATTGGTACATACTATGCTTACTCTTATGAAGAGGATGATTGATCTCATAATCATTTGTGTAGAGACACTAAAGCAAGTATGTAGGTGCTTATTAGAGAATAAGTTCACTGAACGTGACTCGCTCAAGGATCACCTAATGGAGTTTTACTCGTCTGTCAATAGGAGTTCCTTATGTGATAGTCGTACAAGTGATCCTTAGACTTGAGATCATCTTAGTATCTTGTGTGTACTAAGTTATACTTTGACATATTCCTTAAGACCTATTGGTATATCAAAGGATGTGATTGGGTATAATAAGGTACACATGGAGATAGATGAATGATCAACAAAGGATCTACCACTTCCAGTAAAGGGGGAGAATATCCTATGCGATTCAATAAGTGACAACTCAGAAATCCCTGGCCAGGGTTGAATGGAATTAGAAAGGAGTTTCTAATTTACATTAACTAGAGTTGTGTATTTGTGAATTGAAATGCATATAATCAAATAAATAAGACTTGACAGAAATTTCGTGTCTTATATTTGATTGGGACATTGTGTGGTAGAAGGATTGAATTGTACGGTAACTATTTGCTGAAAGGTTCTTTTACGATTAAATGTTGAAATCTATATTATCTGGAAAGTCGACTAATCGCTAAGGGGGGTTACCCTTATTGTGGAATAATTATTTATTCTGAATTAAAGAGTTAATTCGTAATAAATGAATTAGAATTGTTCTAATTTATTTATTATACAACCGGTTTAATATGGAGAACCTAAAGGGTCACACCGCAAAAGAGTAATATTTATTTTAGAAGTGGATGGCATAATTGTAATAATAAATTAAGTATATTTAATTTATACTATGGTGATAGAATAAATTAAATAGCTTAATATTTATAATTTAGTATTTTAGAAATACTAATTATAAATTAATAAGAGGAGTCTTATTATTATTATTATTATTACTATTATTATTATTACTACTAGTATTATTATTTAGTTCCTAAATGGTTTAGGAATTAATTAATAAGTAATAATATTATTATTAAATAATTAAGTTCCTAAATAGTTTTGGAATTATAATAATAATAATAATTAATTAAGTTACTAAATGATTTAGTAATTAATTAATAAGAAGTACTCTCATTATTAAATAATTAAGTTCCTAAATGGTTTAGGAATTGTAATTAATTAATTTAGTTCCTAATTAAATTGGGAATTAAATTAAAAACCCTAATCCTAAATAGTTTAGGAGGGTTGACTAGATCTATAAATAAGAGGAGTCTTATCATAGATCAAGGTTACACACTCTTTCATTAGATTAGAGAGAGTACTCCATAATTCTCTAGATCTAAGAGTTAGAGAGAGAGAGATAATTAGGGCTAGCCACCCATGGTTTAGAGAAACCAAGATCCACTTCTTTAATTCATAGATCTCTTGGTGAATCACCTCTAGAGGCTCAACACTTGGGGAGCTAACATTGATCCGTGGAATCTAATCGGTGAATTTGAAGAAGAACATGAAGGATTAAAGGGAGATGAACTTGTACCCGTGGAAGCTTGGTTCTACAAAGGTATAAATTCTTTTATCCTTCCTCAATTAATAATAGTCGCATAAGAAAGATCCGGGTTATTGGTTTGTACAAAAATTTTAAAATCTGATTTTTTGCTTCCGTTGCGCTTATATAATTTGATTATATGTATGCCATAATTTTTGCAAACCAACACTGACGACCCAAGCCGTCAAGTTTTTGGGATCACTCACATTTGTTCCTTGTGCATGTAGTTCGTGCTTTGGGTATTTTTGGCTGGCGTACAAAATTAAGTGACAACATTGGCACTAGAAGGAGGGCCAAAAAAATTATGATCAAAAAATCATTATCAGAGTTTTAATCGGAGTTTATGGCGAACTAGGGTGATAGGGTGGTTGAGCAGGCTGGTTCATCGGCAATACCATCTGCTTATAACATTTGTGGTTCTGTGAAGGACAGGTTTGATCCATCATCTAAGAGGGTCAGGTTTATGGCGACACAGTTAACTCTAATAAGACGCTGGTTATTTACTCCTCCTAATTCACCAACTTCGAATTTATGTATGAAAGGAGCAAACAACCTGTCCCCTACTAATGGAGTTCAAGACAAGAAATCCTACAGGCCAGACCAAAGGGAGGCTATTATAAAGTAGAAGATCTAGATAATAGAGGATGCGTTGGAAGCCTTACGACTCCAGCAGCAGGAGTGGAGCGCGCTTATATCCTAATTGCAGAAGGATGATGATCTTTCAACCACCATCAGAGGATCTCGTGAAGTCACACCACAAAGCTAGAATAGGCAAGGGCGTGTAGATGATCCTCCTCCTGAATCTAGTATGCCCTCAAGCCAATCACATTTGATGTGATAACATTTATTTTGTAATCTTATTCAATTTATTAATAAAAGAATTATTTATTTAAAGGCATTTATTTATCCATGTTTAATTGTATGAATTAATTAATGAGATAGACCCATAGTTTTTTAGCAATATTTTTAGAATCATGATGTTGATCACTCTAATGAGATTTAAATTTTAGATAGCTTAAAATTAAAATTTTCTAATCGTAGGATCACTAATGTGTGGTTAGTAGATCCGGATAGATTAGTACATACTATACTTGTTCTTTTGAAGAGGATGATTGATCTCATAATCATTTGTATAGAGACACTAAAACAAGTATGTATGTACTTATTGGAGAATAAGTTCACTGAACGTGACTCATTTAAGAAACACCTAATAAAGTTTTACATACCTGTCAATAGGAATTCCAAATTTGATAGTATTACAAGTGATTCTTGGACTTGAGATCATCATAGTATCTTGTGTATGATGAGTTATGTAGACAACCTAAATTTTGCATCTGTTCTCTAACCATGATAGGAGGGCAAAAGTGTCATTTCACCCAAACGTTAAGACATCCGATCAAAAATTACAAAGCTCAGAACAAGTGTACAAAGATAACAAAATGATTTACAAGCAACGAACTACGCAAAACAAGATAACTTAATAGCCGACATCTACAAAAGGATGATTTTCAACATTTTCAATATCTCCCTGGATCCAGAATGGGCTAAACTTAATGTCATTGTGCAACCCTTGGAAAGACCTTTCTGGAATTGTATGACATGTCTCCTAACTCTTCTCAGATTGAGAGTTATGGACGTTCAAGTGCACAACACGAAAAATCGACGTTGGGACATGAAAATCAAGGTAGATAGGCCCCACCCTAGCCAGCCCCAAGTAAACCTGCGACCAAGGCTAAATACCTATATAAGGTGATTTTTAACTCATTTTTGAGGGGTTAGCCATTTTAGAGATAGAAGGTCCATTTTAGAGAGAGAGAGAGAGAGAATTTGAACTTAGAGAGAGAGAGAGAGAGCCACTTTAGTGAGAAAAAGTGCTAAACATCTGTAGATCTAGGTTATTCTTTCACATCTTTGGTTTCAATAGTGAGATTCATCCAAGATTTTAGCTCAAGGTGACCTATTTCACCGATCCCCAAGGTGAAATATTCGATCTTTTGTAATTTTTATATAAATCTAATATAGATCTTATGTATTTTACAAGTTACTATATTTATAATGTGAAAAGATTCAATATGTATCTATTTTCATATAGATCTAATAAAGATCTAGTCTATTTTATGAGTTATTATCTTTATAATGATGAAATATTTGATTTTTATGTATTTTTAATATAGATCTCGTGTATTTTAAGTATTGTTTTAAATATATTGGTTGTTTTAACTAATTTTTCATTTGAGATTACCCGGTAACACTCCTAGATTCATATCTAGGGTTGGAGGGGTCCCACCTTTTGGCCAGCCAATAATTCGCACAAATAGAATACTATTGTCTGATGAAGAAAGATAATCGATCAACCTGTCTAGTCAATAAAGCAATCTGGTCTAAATGGGTCATGGACACAGGCCATCCAGTCCGTCATCATAATGGACTCGGGCATTATGTCCCCCAGGAAGTGAATGGCTCTAGTCTGTGCATCAATAGTACGAGGTCTCTACTAAACAGCAAAAGCATTGGACGAGCTAGGACCATTAGAGAGTCTAAAACCATCTACGCCCTCCATAGGAACCTTTGAAACACGGGCATCCATTGTAATATCCCAGATAATTTCAAGATTTTAAATAATATCTTAATTGATTTTATTAAAGGTTAATGTTTAAACCTAGAAGGTGAGAAGGAAGATGTGTAGAAAATGGGTAAACATTTTTTTTTTAACATAAATTATTTGTTAGAAATTAAATGTGAGAATATTTTAATGATGCAGGTAGATAATTTATTTAAGAAAGAAATTCAATTGAGAAGTGAAGGTGAATATATTAATATTTATATATATACACCTATAGTTGAGTTTGTTAGTCAAACAAGATGATGTGTGAAGTAAATTAAATACTTAATAAAAATAATAAATTAATTAGTTTTAGTATGGATTAAAAAGAAAAGTCATGTAATATAATTAATTGAATTAATTATATAAGTTATGAATTAAGGTTATGAGTAACAAGTAGGGAAGTGGAATATTGCCTAGAAGGACAATATTAATAAGTTAATTAATTAAGTAATTTACTTAATTAATAAGTTGTTATAGATGTAAGCCCAATATGGAGATATTTGCATGAAATGGGTAATTAAATAAGAGAGCCAATAAAAAGTAAGTTATGTAGCCCAAACCATTAAAAGTCAAATGATGGTCAATGGTTGGGAGAAGCATTTCAAGTATTGATTGAGTGTAGAGAATTAACTAGTGTCTAGTTAATTGAATAACCCTAGTTGGTTGACAAGAGAGATAGCATTAACCAATCATTGGTTAATTTCTAGATAAATAAATGTGGGGTTAAGAATTAACTGTGGATGGGTTAATTAAGTAACCCAATGTGGTAGAATTAATTATAGCAAATCTAATTGGATTATATTATAAGTCCAATTGAGGTATGAAACTAGGTCAAATTAAATTAACCTAGTAGTTCATATAATTTAATTTGAACATTGATTTATGTAATAATTAACCAAGCCCAATGCTTGTTTTAATTAAATGTAACATAGGGTAATTAATATTAGCCCAATGTAATAATTAAATTGAGCCCAAACAAATTTAATTGATGAGCCCAATAGAAATATTAATTTGATCCAATGTGGAGCCCAAATGGAAGTCAAAGTGGTGGTCAATATATATACATTGGTGTATATATATATGAATACTTATATAATGATATAAGATGTAAAAATAAAGCTAAAGTGATGTAATAAAAGAGGAATCCCGAATTTTGGAGGGGGCCCCACATGAAAGGTTGCTTGTTGGTGAATTTGGAGTGTAAAATGTCTCAACAACTCCCCACCAACCCTAGTCATTCCATTGGTCAATCAAAATGTCACTCAATAGGTCATTCAAGCTATAGTAAGCTTGGTTAACCCTTAAATTCACCAACACTAGTTGATTAGTGAAGGTTAATGGTGATTAGGGAGGGTCTATATATAGCATCCATCAACATTTTGTTATGTTTGTTAGTTAGTTTTCAAGAACTCCTAGAGAGAAAGAGAGAGTATTCTAGAGAAAAGCTAGCAAGCTTTGAGAAATGGATGATTCACTAAGGAAAGTTGCTAGAGAATGATCAAGGTGGAGTCACAAGCCTAGCTCCTAGCAAGAGGAAGGAGATCATCCATGTCTAAGAAGTTAAAAAGTACTCCAAACCTTTTTAATTTCATTTTTGTTGTTTAAATAAGTTTTAAACGGTTAAAATATATTTTTAACCGATCAAAACTTGTTTTGATGGTCTAGAAGTCTTTAACTATGTAATATATGTATATTCATAGTTTGATGGGTTTAACATGGGTTTTTATATGTGTTTGTGATGAAAAATTTCATCAAAATCATCAAATAAGTTTTTACCGACGAAAACCAAGTAACAAAAATCATAGCAGCCCATTCACGAAATTACTGTTCATGATCCGTAAGTCGGATTTATGATCCGTCAATTTTGGGTGATAGATCCATGAAATATGAAGATTCTCCAAGTTGAATGACTAAAATCCGATTTAAAATGAGCAAGATATGGATTTTCTACCAAAACACTCCATTGTTTTAGGGTTGTGCACAACAGTCCGGTTTGGAGCCAATTTTCGTGACCAAAACAAATCCAAATTTGATGTTTGATGATAGAGAAATGTAGTTCGGGAAGTTACGAATCCATCGATACCAAATAGGCCTCAATCGGACTTGTAGATTTCATTTTATTCAAGTTCCCGTCGAAGACCCCAAGTCTGAAAAAGCATAAAAGTAATCTGCCTATTTTTTTAAAAAAACCGGCCGGTTCGGTTTTTTTCGGTTTTTCATGATTTCTAGGTAGGGCCGGTTCGGGCATTTTTAGGCCGGTTCTTGGGTTGGTTCCAAAAGAGAAAATGCTTATAATTTTATAAAGAAAATTATCAAAATTTAAAATCCGAATTTTTTTGTAATTTGGTATTTATTAGAATTAATGGTGGATTAAAGCTTACTAAATTGCTAATAATTATGGGAAAATTATTTTTAATTTCAGAAAAATAATATTTGACCTATTGGCATGCTAGTTAAGTGTTATAAAATAAAATTTGAAATTATTGGAGTGATTCACTATATATTAGCTATTTATTAGTGTATAAATAGGCTAATAATCTAATTAAATATTATTTAATAAATATTAAATAATATATGAAGTTATGTAATTAATTAATTATGATTTAATGAATATTAAATAATAATTAAAGGATGTTAAGATGAATAAGTTAGTTATTTATTATTTAATTGCACTTAAATAATAAGTAAGGTTAATTAAGTAATTAATTATTATTTAATTAATATTAAATAATAATTAAAGGATAATTAAGGTTAATAAACTAATTATTTATTATTTAATTAATATTAAATAATAAGTAAGGTTAATTAATTAATTAATTATTATTTAATTAATATTAAATAATGAGTTTGGATAATTAGTTAATTAATTATTATTTAATTCATATTAAATAATAATTAAATGGTAATTAAGTGGAATAAATTATTACTTAATCGAAAGAAGATTATTAAGTAATTAAAATATATTGATAATATTATTGACTAACTATTAAATGATAATAGTTAAGAATTAAATCATTATTCAATAATTAATAATGATATGTAATTAATTTAAAATATTATTAAAGGATTAATAATATTATTTAGCATTTAATTAACTATTAAATAATAATAGTTAAGAGTTAAATCATTATTAAATAAATAATAATGATAAATAAAGATTTAGAATATTATTAAAGAATTAATAATATTGTTTAACAAGTAATTAACTATTGGGTAATAATAGTTAAGGGTTGAATCGTTATTAAATAATTACTAATAATACGTGAGGATTTCAAATATTATTAAATGATTGATAATATTGATGAACAATTAAATTATTATTAAAATGATTGATAATAATGAGAAGTCAATTAAAATATTATTAAAGGGTAATAATATTAGCAAGCAATTAAATTATTATTAAAAGATTAATCATAATGATTAAGGTAAACTATTATTAAAAATAAATTAATAATAGTAATGATTATTTAAAGTGTTATTTAACAATTAAATAACATTATAAGTTATTACTAATTGATAGTAAAATTTAAAATATTATCCAAGGTGGGTAATATTATGATAAGTATCGAGATAAATGATGTGATTAAGTTAAACCAAGGGTATGGTACATTAGTGATTAATTGGTGGATCGACCTAAATAAATATAGGGTCCAAGTTTTAATGCAGTGACATTAATAAATGTCAGAATTGCATAGTTTCGAACAAAAGATTTATGGTGTTGAATATGAAACACTGAGTCAAGTCAAAGAGAGACTAAAATATGAAATTAACCTTATTAAATAAAGGGGATGATAAGAAGAAATAAATATCTTTAAAATAAGATTTAGTATTGAGTCAAACTTTGACTGATATTGTGCACCGTTGATCTCACATACCGTGTAGGTGGTGCAAGGAACGTGAAAGATTAACGTAAGCTGGTTATACAAGTTCAGGCAAGTTTTTCAGAACGTGTTGTATTATGTGCATGAATTATAAGTTTGTTATTAAACTGAGATGTGCTCATACGTGGTTATGTGCAAAGATGTTTTAATGTGCCTTTGTGCAATAAGTTGATTTGAATTGTTGATATGCGGTAGTTGATTTGAGACAATTGTTCTGCATTGAACTATATGTCATGATAGAGGTTAGACATGAAGCATAGATTAAATGCGAGGCATGATATGTATGAGCAGTATGTCATAAACTGAAATGCATGAAAAACATGATGTTAGTATAAATTGTAAATTTTATGTGAAGCATGTAATGTGTTATGTGTAGCTGTTGAACTTGTTGAGCCGTCGTGCTCACTCTTGCCTAAACCAACATTTTCAGATAAGGCTAGTTACCTGAAGTTCTCGATAAAGAACAAGGAACAGAAAAATATATTACTTCCATTGAAGATCTAAATATCTATTGTAGATATCAGTCCGAATTGGACAGGTAAATGATTCTGTAGCATAAGACTTAGTTGGTATGTTATATGAGTATTAAATACTCAAATTGATTGTAATAGAATGTAGTATCATGTATGATATTGAGACATACTAGGAATGTTTAAAGATTTCGATTCTGGAATAGAAGGAGATGTTATATAATTGTAAATAAATGATTATTTAGCAATTATAATATTGTTAAAATTCATGAACAATAAGGAAAAGTAGTACTCGTGTTGAACCGGGTCCGAGGTTCAAGGAACCCGGATTCGGGGTCGTCACAAGTTGGTATCAGAGCTGATAGGTTATAAACCTTAGGTAAGAGTACCTTAGGCTATAACCATAGTAGAAGATAAGTAAAATGATAAATGAATAAACTGCGGAAGAGTTTAAGTAATAAAAGATGAATTTGAAAAATTCATATATAGAAGATTATCCAAAGATGGATTTAAGAAGATATAAGAGAGATGAAAAAGGTCATGTTGTACCTAATTTGAAGAAGTGATAGAAAATATCTTATGATAAGATTTTGAAAAGCATAAAGAAAATGCTAATAAGGTCATGAAATGATCTAGAGAAATGAATTCGTAATGAGACAGATGTGCTAAAATATGAATGGAGAGAATTCGTATTCAGTTAAGAAAATTAGAAGGTTTATGGGTTTTTAATTGAGAACTCATATTAGTGCCTGAGTTGTACGATTCCTTGTATGGATTTGTGCTTGGTTTTAGAACCACTTAGCTTCCTATATTAATATAGTAGTTGAGTTTAACAGTTCTTTGTATGGGCAGAGGATTTGTTCTTGGTTTAACGACCGCTTAACTTTCTATATTGATTAGTGGCCGAGTTGACCAATTTCTTGTATGGGCAGGAGATTGCGTTTGGTTTGACAACCACTTAGCTTCCTATAGTGATAATCAATTTGAACCTGATGTCACGCTATTCGATGTATATATGGTGAGAAGGTGATTCTTTTCTCATTATATATTGGATATGTAGAGAATATTAAGATAAGTACGTGTTCTTAAAACTCATACTGATGGTAAGTTCGTGACTCATAATCTTATGGTGGAACCCCTCAGCGAATGGACGATTTTGGTCTGACTAGGATAAGTTCTCCAACCCATATGATTGTGGCAAGTACCTGAACTCCTAATGTGTGGTAAGTTTGATGAACAATAAGTATTGGTAGAGTTAAGTAGTAAGACTGGAGCTTTACCAGATATAGTTATTAAGCTGAAAAAGAATGCGGAGGAGAAATTTGAGGTATTTTGAGGTTTAGGATATTCTAAATCTTCTAGCTAGGCTAGACTTTGAAATTTTTAAAATCGTGCTAAATTCGCACTTTTGTGCTTTTGAAAAGACAAATGTATTTTAGAAATCATTAATGCATTTAGTGCAGAGATGATAAACGATGGAGTCATCAATGCAGAGTAACCTAGTGTTGGATGTTTAAAGCCCATTATGGTATGATGTAGTATGACAAAGTCATAAAATGATTTCCAGTATTTTAAAACGTTTAAAGAATAATCTATGCTAATTGTTTCAGCTAGACAAATTGATTTGAAAATATCAAAATGTATTTATAAAATCATCACACGCCATTAAAGCCATGGTGTGGGGATGAAAAGGACGAAATCCTCAACGTACTGTCAAGATGTGCGGTATCATGAAGTCATGAATTAATGACGGAATCCTCAACGTACTGTCAAGATGATGCGGTATCATGAAGTCCTATAAATAAATTTTAGTTATTTTAACTAATCTGAAATGAATTTTTGAATCGTAATATACGAACAGTTCAATGATGGGAGTCTTTGTCATTTATTTTAACTGGACACTTTTGGTCAGAATTGACTCAAGTTTATTATCCAATCCAAATTATTTTGGAACGGAATTTTGTAGTAAGTCTGAGGTGAACAAGTGCAAAAACAAATATATTCTGTCGGCTAAAGCAGATATATTTTTGTCGGCATATAGCTCCGACTGGCGCCTAACAACTAAGACGTTCTGCACGACGTATGGTACAATAGGCTGATCACCTAGCGTACACCTATGGAATGTTTTCAGTCCTTGTGATTGATAAACACTCTTTTTATAAGTATTTACAGGGATAAATACTATTTATTCGGAATTCAGTTAATTCCATTCGGATGTTCACAGTCTTGATGACCCCTCAGCATATTATGAAAGTTTTAATGAATATTTTGATTTTCAATTTATTCTTCTGTAAGATATTGATTTTCAATTTATTCTTCTGCAAGATATTCCATTGTTCTGGAATTATGAGTTTAGAAGTATGAACTTCCTAGAAAAGGGTGGTCATAGAATTTGATGAGTAAAGAGATATTCTCAGTGATGAAAATTGGTAGAATTGTGTATGAGATAATTTCGGGGACGAAATTCTTATAAGAAGGGGTGAATGTAATATCCCAGATAATTTCAAGATTTTAAATAATATCTTAATTGATTTTATTAAAGGTTAATGTTTAAACCTAGAAGGTGAGAAGGAAGATGTGTAGAAAATGGGTAAACATTTTTTTTTTTAACATAAATTATTTGTTAGAAATTAAATGTGAGAATATTTTAATGATGCAGGTAGATAATTTATTTAAGAAAGAAATTCAATTGAGAAGTGAAGGTGAATATATTAATATTTATATATATACACCTATAGTTGAGTTTGTTAGTCAAACAAGATGATGTGTGAAGTAAATTAAATACTTAATAAAACTAATAAATTAATTAGTTTTAGTATGGATTAAAAAGAAAAGTCATGTAATATAATTAATTGAATTAATTATATAAGTTATGAATTAAGGTTATGAGTAACAAGTAGAGAAGTGGAATATTGCCAAGAAGGACAATATTAATAAGTTAATTAATTAAGTAATTTACTTAATTAATAAGTTGTTATAGATGTAAGCCCAATATGGAGATATTTGCATGAAATGGGTAATTAAATAAGAGAGCCAATAAAAAGTAAGTTATGTAGCCCAAACCATTAAAAGTCAAATGATGGTCAATGGTTGGGAGAAGCATTTCAAGTATTGATTGAGTGTAGAGAATTAACTAGTGTCTAGTTAATTGAATAACCCTAGTTGGTTGACAAGAGAGATAGCATTAACCAATCATTGGTTAATTTCTAGATAAATAAATGTGGGGTTAAGAATTAACTGTGGATGGGTTAATTAAGTAACCCAATGTGGTAGAATTAATTATAGCAAATCTAATTGGATTATATTATAAGTCCAATTGAGGTATGAAACTAGGTCAAATTAAATTAACCTAGTAGTTCATATAATTTAATTTGAACATTGATTTATGTAATAATTAACCAAGCCCAATGCTTGTTTTAATTAAATGTAACATAGGGTAATTAATATTAGCCCAATGTAATAATTAAATTGAGCCCAAACAAATTTAATTGATGAGCCCAATAGAAATATTAATTTGATCCAATGTGGAGCCCAAATGGAAGTCAAAGTGGTGGTCAATATATATACATTGGTGTATATATATATGAATACTTATATAATGATATAAGATGTAAAAATAAAGCTAAAGTGATGTAATAAAAGAGGAATCCCGAATTTTGGAGGGGGCCCCACATGAAAGGTTGCTTGTTGGTGAATTTGGAGTGTAAAATGTCTCAACAACTCCCCACCAACCCTAGTCATTCCATTGGTCAATCAAAATGTCACTCAATAGGTCATTCAAGCTATAGTAAGCTTGGTTAACCCTTAAATTCACCAACACTAGTTGATTAGTGAAGGTTAATGGTGATTAGGGAGGGTCTATATATAGCATCCATCAACATTTTGTTATGTTTGTTAGTTAGTTTTCAAGAACTCCTAGAGAGAAAGAGAGAGTATTCTAGAGAAAAGCTAGCAAGCTTTGAGAAATGGATGATTCACTAAGGAAAGTTGCTAGAGAATGATCAAGGTGGAGTCACAAGCCTAGCTCCTAGCAAGAGGAAGGAGATCATCCATGTCTAAGAAGTTAAAAAGTACTCCAAACCTTTTTAATTTCATTTTTGTTGTTTAAATAAGTTTTAAACGGTTAAAATATATTTTTAACCGATCAAAACTTGTTTTGATGGTCTAGAAGTCTTTAACTATGTAATATATGTATATTCATAGTTTGATGGGTTTAACATGGGTTTTTATATGTGTTTGTGATGAAAAATTTCATCAAAATCATCAAATAAGTTTTTACCGACGAAAACCAAGTAACAAAAATCATAGCAGCCCATTCACGAAATTACTGTTCATGATCCGTAAGTCGGATTTATGATCCGTCAATTTTGGGTGATAGATCCATGAAATATGAAGATTCTCCAAGTTGAATGACTAAAATCCGATTTAAAATGAGCAAGATATGGATTTTCTACCAAAACACTCCATTGTTTTAGGGTTGTGCACAACAGTCCGGTTTGGAGCCAATTTTCGTGACCAAAACAAATCCAAATTTGATGTTTGATGATAAAGAAATGTAGTTCGGGAAGTTACGAATCCATCGATACCAAATAGGCCTCAATCGGACTTGTGGATTTCATTTTATTCAAGTTCCCGTCGAAGACCCCAAGTCTGAAAAAGCATAAAAGTAATCTGCCTATTTTTTTAAAAAAAACCGGCCGGTTCGGTTTTTTTCGGTTTTTCATGATTTCTAGGTAGGGCCGGTTCGGGCATTTTTTGGCCGGTTCTTGGGTTGGTTCCAAAAGAGAAAATGCTTATAATTTTATAAAGAAAATTATCAAAATTTAAAATCCGATTTTTTTTGTAATTTGGTATTTATTAGAATTAATGGTGGATTAAAGCTTACTAAATTGCTAATAATTATGGGAAAATTATTTTTAATTTCAGAAAAATAATATTTGACCTATTGGCATGCTAGTTAAGTGTTATAAAATAAAATTTGAAATTATTGGAGTGATTCACTATATATTAGCTATTTATTAGTGTATAAATAGGCTAATAATCTAATTAAATATTATTTAATAAATATTAAATAATATATGAAGTTATGTAATTAATTAATTATGATTTAATGAATATTAAATAATAATTAAAGGATGTTAAGATGAATAAGTTAGTTATTTATTATTTAATTGCACTTAAATAATAAGTAAAGTTAAATAAATAATTAATTATTATTTAAATTAATATTAAATAATAATTAAAGAATATTAAAGTTAGAAAGCTAATTATTTATCATTTAATTAATATTAAATAATAAGTAAGGTTAATTAAGTAATTAATTATTATTTAATTAATATTAAATAATAATTAAAGGATAATTAAGGTTAATAAACTAATTATTTATTATTTAATTAATATTAAATAATAAGTAAGGTTAATTAATTAATTAATTATTATTTAATTAATATTAAATAATGAGTTTGGATAATTAGTTAATTAATTATTATTTAATTCATATTAAATAATAATTAAATGGTAATTAAGTGGAATAAATTATTACTTAATCGAAAGAAGATTATTAAGTAATTAAAATATATTGATAATATTATTGACTAACTATTAAATGATAATAGTTAAGAATTAAATCATTATTCAATAATTAATAATGATATGTAATTAATTTAAAATATTATTAAAGGATTAATAATATTATTTAGCATTTAATTAACTATTAAATAATAATAGTTAAGAGTTAAATCATTATTAAATAAATAATAATGATAAATAAAGATTTAGAATATTATTAAAGAATTAATAATATTGTTTAACAAGTAATTAACTATTGGGTAATAATAGTTAAGGGTTGAATCGTTATTAAATAATTACTAATAATACGTGAGGATTTCAAATATTATTAAATGATTGATAATATTGATGAACAATTAAATTATTATTAAAATGATTGATAATAATGAGAAGTCAATTAAAATATTATTAAAGGGTAATAATATTAGCAAGCAATTAAATTATTATTAAAAGATTAATCATAATGATTAAGGTAAACTATTATTAAAAATAAATTAATAATAGTAATGATTATTTAAAGTGTTATTTAACAATTAAATAACATTATAAGTTATTACTAATTGATAGTAAAATTTAAAATATTATCCAAGGTGGGTAATATTATGATAAGTATCGAGATAAATGATGTGATTAAGTTAAACCAAGGGTATGGTACATTAGTGATTAATTGGTGGATCGACCTAAATAAATATAGGGTCCAAGTTTTAATGCAGTGACATTAATAAATGTCAGAATTGCATAGTTTCGAACAAAAGATTTATGGTGTTGAATATGAAACACTGAGTCAAGTCAAAGAGAGACTAAAATATGAAATTAACCTTATTAAATAAAGGGGATGATAAGAAGAAATAAATATCTTTAAAATAAGATTTAGTATTGAGTCAAACTTTGACTGATATTGTGCACCGTTGATCTCACATACCGTGTAGGTGGTGCAAGGAACGTGAAAGATTAACGTAAGCTGGTTATACAAGTTCAGGCAAGTTTTTCAGAACGTGTTGTATTATGTGCATGAATTATAAGTTTGTTATTAAACTGAGACGTGCTCATACGTGGTTATGTGCAAAGATGTTTTAATGTGCCTTTGTGCAATAAGTTGATTTGAATTGTTGATATGCTGTAGTTGATTTGAGACAATTGTTCTGCATTGAACTATATGTCATGATAGAGGTTAGACATGAAGCATAGATTAAATGCGAGGCATGATATGCATGAGCAGTATGTCATAAACTGAAATGCATGAAAAACATGATGTTAGTATAAATTGTAAATTTTATGTGAAGCATGTAATGTGTTATGTGTAGCTGTTGAACTTGTTGAGCCGTCGTGCTCACTCTTGCCTAAACCAACATTTTCAGATAAGGCTAGTTACCTGAAGTTCTCGATAAAGAACAAGGAACAGGAAAATATATTACTTCCATTGAAGATCTAAATATCTATTGTAGATATCAGTCCGAATTGGACAGGTAAATGATTCTGTAGCATAAGACTTAGTTGGTATGTTATATGAGTATTAAATACTCAAATTGATTGTAATAGAATGTAGTATCATGTATGATATTGAGACATACTAGGAATGTTTAAAGATTTCGATTCTGGAATAGAAGGAGATGTTATATAATTGTAAATAAATGATTATTTAGCAATTATAATATTGTTAAAATTCATGAACAATAAGGAAAAGTAGTACTCGTGTTGAACCGGGTCCGAGGTTCAAGGAACCCGGATTCGGGGTTGTCACATCCATGAGCTAAAACTTACAAAAAGGAGGGGGATAAGGGATACGGATCTCTTTAGATGTGCATCTGAAAGTAAGTTCCCCGAGATATAACTCCCAGTAGCCGTAAGTTAGAAGATGAACTCGGCGGGTCGACAAAGCAAACCCTGGCCCAGAAGAAAACCATCAGCAAACCTGACAACCAAATGCTCAGAAGTATATGAAACCCATACCACATCTAACGGTGATATCAACTCCAACTACAGATGACAATGCGAGAAACTATTAGACACAAGTGTCTCCTCCAAAGTGCTCTAATGCCATCTACGACCATGAGGATAAGTATATAAACCAAGAGTGGTGACAAGCCGTAAACAAGGTAGCCGTTCATAGGCCCAAAACTGAAAACACGAGACAACAATGACATCAACATGAATGACGAAAAAGATAAACATAATAGAAAATAGGAGAAGAATGAGAAAACCTTCCAGAAGGAATGGGTAGAAACCAAGCCAAGCCTTCGTCTACCCCCTAAGAACGTAGGCATATGCCGTGGAGGAAATAAACGAAAGTAAAAGAACCCTAGTTATAATCTCCAATCCTCTCTATGTCGTGAGTGGCTCCCATAATACTGAAGTGTAAGGTAGAGGAGTTGTTCCCTAAGAAACAACCCCTCATGATGATCAAATATAGATGCTGCAAAATACGATCTCGAGCCGTCACGTCCTTGAGGAACGGATCAGATAAAACCCCGACGATAACAAGGACCGCTAAAGCTCCGGAACAGATACTACAGGCCTTAAAGACCCTTTCCTGAGACGTGAAACCTAACAAAGCATGAACAGCAACAGACGTTGTGACACGCCTAAACATTATACTTACTATATCTAATTTCGTACTTACTATAAATGCTAAATCAATATAAGTATAGATGTTACTTTTATCCTTAAACCTTATCTAGCTGAAATTTATAATATCAGTAATAACATGATCAGTCCATATTACCAATACCCTCATCCAGTTAAACAGTTTTATAAACAAAGTTCTCATCTTAACCTGAAAATCTTTCATCAATTCATACCAAATCCTTGTACTTAATACAAGGGACTTAGTACTGACTTATGTTATTTTAACCTTAAGATTTTAGATACTATGTCATTTATAACCACTATATATCCAAGTTTCATAGTACCAGCACAAGAGATTGTTCTAGTAATTAAGGGGGCTTTCCGAAAAATGCGGTGCTCAATTAGGCAATCTCATTCCTTAAAACGTTTAAAGTGTTAGATACCCTCACTTGAATACATAGATTCATAAATAATGGGCATCTCTTTATATTGATAATCCCTACCTATCTGAAACTCACAGCATTAATGACAAGATTGTTCTTGGAACCAAGGGGCGCATTCCAGTAAAGGTGGCACCTTACCGGTGATCATTAAGTGTAACCTCAGTGCTTACAGAACTCTCAATATCATTCAGTACTCTCATTCAGATGAATAGTTCTTTATCAATACTATATTACATCTTAACAATTCTAAATTTTTTCAAAGTAAAGACATAATACATGTGATAATAATAAGATAATATCATTGATAATAATATTCGGTTACATGTTCTTCGGATACTTATCCTTACTTTTCTTTTAGAGCCAGAGCTCTCAGATTTTTCACCAATGTCTATAAAAAAGGGTTTATTCGCAAGAGTGAGCATACAGTTGCTCAACAATTCTCAACACATAACATATAAGTGAACTACACCGATATGGATTTAAATAAATCATAGTTCCACAAAAGATATTACAATTCTTTTATCATAGCAAAGTCGAGTAGTAATCAAACCAAAAACTAATGTTCGTTTCGTATTTTGACTCAGAACTGTCAATGGATATCTATAGTGGATCAACCTAACGACATCCTATGTTATGCATAATAGACACTACACTGGACTACTCATGAATAGTATTTAAAGGGTGTTTATCTCAACTTACTTTACATGCAGAGGTCGCCCAAAAGTAATTTGGTTTGACTAAAAGCTCAAATAAAGAATCACAGTTCAATATTTCACGAATAAACGTTCATTTCTCAAGTTATACCGAAACTAATAGCAATAACTTTCATTTCAAGAATTTATAACACGTTATTGCACAAAGTGTATAAATCAAGTATAAAGCTTGTAAACATAAGTTTTAGGGTAGAAAATTTGCATCGATGCATATTATAGTTAAACAATAAGCTTAAACTCGTTTCGTAAATCCTACACAATTTATTAAGAACATACACGGATTAGTTTATCATATTATTCTATGTTATAAATATTATATATAACATGGTATTATTATTTCCATAGGTGACACAATCCCCACAATTTTCTAGCTCAAAACCTTATTTTTAAGCCTTGTGAAAAGTTTGAAGCCACATGCCCTCTAAAGATTTTCAACGAAATCGTTCTTTACTAAAATATGCATAATTTTTTTATTTTAAAATATTTTTGGGTGATTCTTAAGTTCATTCTCAATAGAATTTCTCTCTCTACAACTTTCTTTTATATTTGAAATCAATATTTCAATCACAAGGGATCGGGAAATGGTTTATAAAGTCAGTATGACAACTAGGTTCATAATTATTTATTTTAGCTAAGTGAAACATGATGCCATAAGCATTGAAAAACTAAGTCATAATGTTTTACCACTCTATAACATTTAATAATATAATCATAAATCTACTTATGTATAGATTCTTGATTTTACTGAAGAACATTTTAAATAATTTGAACATGGTAACAACTAGTGTTTTCGATCTTTTCTACTCTATACATGAAATGAATTGGACATTATAACTACTAGTGATTATGATTTCTTCTACTCTAGAAATGAAATGAATTGAGCATTAAGACTACTAGGTTTTAATCTTTTCTACTCTAGACATAGAATTAGTTGAGCATTATGACTACTAGATTTTGATCTTTTCTACTTTAGACATGAATCGAAATAAGCATTATAACAACTAAGGATTATACCTCTTAGAGTGAAAGCTTTGATAAGAATTATGCAAGGCTTCAATACTCACTATCAAGACTAATCTCACAATAACTCTCAATAACTTTGTTGCTCTAAAATTTCTTGTGAATTGGTAAGAAATTATGAAGAGTAAAGGCTCCTACTTATAGGCTTGACAAGGATAGTGCTGTTGGTTAGTAATATCCATGAACACACAATAAAATTGCACAATAGCAGCGGAAGTATGTTAAAATCAAAATTTAAAATTTTGTAAACCATAATCAAGAGATCGACCTTTATGCACAATTATTAATTAACAAGAAGGAGATAGAGAATTATACTCCTGTAGACACTAGCTTTCCACATGTATGTATTTAACTCCAATTCCTTCATGTTCTCCTTGAATTCCACCGATTAGATTCATTTGATCAATGTTATCCATCCAAGTGTTTGACCTCTAGAAGTGATCCACAAAGGAAGAATAAGGATTCAAAAAGTGGGTGATGACAAACCCTAATTTTCTCTCTTCTAATTTCTTATTTCTAGAGAACTTGTGAGTGCTCTCCCAAAACTTATGAAAGTGTATGTAACCTCAATCCATAATAAGACTCCTTCTATTTATAGATATAGTCAACCATCATAACACCTTTAGGAATAGGATTTTTAATTAAACTCCTGATCTAATTAGGAACTAATATGAGAGTACTCTTATTAATTAATTCCTAAACTATTTAGGAACTAAAATAATAATAAATAATATTTATTCCACAATAAGGGTAAGCTCCTGTAGCGATCAACGACTTTTCAGATAATATAAATTTCAACATTTAATCATAAAAGAACATTTCAGTGAATAGTTACCGTACAATTCAATCATTCTACCATACAATGTTCCAATCAAATATAAGACATGGATTTATTGTCAAGTCTTATTTTATTTGATAATATGTATTTCGATTCTCAAATGCACAACTCTATTTAATATAAATTAGAAACTCCTTTCTAATTTTTATTCTGCCATGACCAAGGACTACTGAGTTGTCATTTATCAAATCGTATAGAACATTCTCTCCGTGTATAATTTATTATACCCAAGCATACCCTTTGATATACCTTAAAGGTTTTAAGGGATATGTCAAAGTATAACTTATCATACATAAGATACTATGATGATCTGAAGTCCAAGGATTACTAGTACTACTATCATAGTTGGAATTCCTATTGACAGTCGAATAAAATTCCATTAGGTATTCCTTTAGTGAGTCATGTTCAGTGAACTTATTCTCTAATAAGCACCTATATACTTGCTTTAGTGTCTCTACACAAATGATTATGAGATCAATCATCATCTTTATAAGAACAAGAATAGTATATACTAATCTATTTGGAATAACTAATTCCCTTTTTAGTGATCCCACGATTAGGAACAATTTTAGTTTTTTAGTTATCTTAAATTTAGATTTCATTAGCATGATCATCATCATGATTCTAAAAGCATTGTAAAAATACTATGGATTTATCACAATTAATATCAACAATTAAATATGGATAAAAAAAATGCATTTGTCTAAATAATATTTTATTAATAAATAAATAAGATTACAAGGTATACGTAATATCACATCAAATATGATTGGTTTCTTTACTTACTACTTTCAAGAGCATTATGGACATTAGAACATAAAATATCTAACAAAGGAGTATCAAACTTTGTTTTCTCATTCTCTTTGCAAATGGCTGGTCACTTTGTGCTTCTTCCTTGCTTACATCATCCTCCTAATGCCATCATTGTGTGCATCATCCTTTGGTAGGATTGGTTGATTTCATTTCACTTGGACTGATTTATTATCATCTTTTGTTTTGATTGGTTGATTTACTTTCACTTGGATTAAGTTATTAACTAGTTAGTGTAACTTGTGTTTCTTCTCCTAGTTTGGTTACTCCAACTTGTTAATATTTTCCTAGTGAGTTTACTTCAACTAGTCTAGTTAGTTTTGTAACTAAGTTGATCATACTTTGACTTTTCGTGTTTCTACTGTATAATTTTTGTATTATTATCGTATTATTTTCGTATTCTACGCATATAATATTTTGTTTTATATGCGTATTTATGAATAGTGATTTTTAGGTTATAACCCTTGGTTTAGGTTTTGAACCTAACTAGGTTTTAACCCATAGGTCTAATAACTTCTTGATTTTAATAAATGTCAAGGTTGAATACTTGAACCAAAATACAAAATCAAACACATAGGAAAATCGCATAACACACTCTTGAAGCATAATAAAATCTTTATTATTCATATAAAGTTGGATTACAAGATTCTTAAAAGTTCAGAACATTACATTCACCACTCTTTAAAAGAATTTTGTCCTCAAAATTATAGTACAAAATTAAAAAAATAAATGTGGATAATCTATTTTCAGTTTGTCTTCTAGCTCCCACGTGGCTTGTTGGGTATTTTCTATATGAATATATGCATGCAAATATACACGGTCAACAAGTAATAAAGTGATAAAATAGAGTGTCGAACCCACAGAGAATTAAATAATAATAATTACCAAACACTAATTTAATATCAAATTAGTTCTATTTAAACAATCTCAATTTAATTATAAAATAAACTAATCAAAATTACTAACTAAATTAAACTACTGAAAATGATGAAATCAAATTAAAATAGTTAATATTACAATTTCTCCCAATGCTTCATTTAAATTTCTTTATTCTCTTTTTAATTAATTAACTATATAGAATTGTTATCTGAGATTTCTTAACTATTTACTAACATTTTTCAAGAATTAATAAAAAAGATTTATTCCAATTAAGTTACTATATTGCTATGCAAAATAATTTGAAATAAACTCATTAAAATCCAACTCTCAACAAAGTTACATGTGGCATATAGGTATCTTCATCCTACACATTATTATGTTACTATTCCTAGAAATAATCAACAAATTCACATGTTATCATATCCGGATCTAATCCTAGAATTCCTTTTACAATTCCTTCTAAGATATCATAATTAATTATTGCGCAAATAATTATACATGAATGCATAAACTATGATAAACAAGTCATATATAATCATCAATAATTAAAAAGAAAATAAATTAAATTAAACTACACATTGAGTTCAATTGCAATCTTAATATAAAATTAGATCATAATTAACTAATAAATTAACCACAAATAATTCAACATCTCAAAATTACAAAAATAAAAGAGAAAGAAAAGAAATCAAATCTGTGTTGATATCCGTTTGTCACTCGGATCACAGTCTCCAATCTCCAAGCTCCGCCTTTAATTATTGAATCTTTCGTGTTGAATATTTGCTTCTAATTCTACTCCTAAGTTACTCTAATATAATATATTCTGCTCTAACCTCATATATTCTCCTGAAAATAAAAGTTACATAGTGTATTTATAGGAGTACAATAATAATCTTAAGTTATTGATAGGGTTAATTTATACGATATTTTTATTCCCTAATACTTAATTTTTATATTTATTGTATGCTTAAATATTTAATTATTTAGCTCATTTGGGTTTTAATAGGTTTTATAGGATTTTAGTTAATTTATGTTAATTTAGGTAATTTTATAGTAATTTTATATTTATTTTTATTTATGTGTTTTTATTTATTTTTAGTGTTTTAGGTGTTTTATTTATTATTATGTGTTTTTATTATTTTTATATTATTTTTATTTATTTTTAATTATTTTATATTTATTTTTGTAGGAAAATTAAAGCTTGGATGGCAAAATGGTAATTAAGCAAGAAAAGACACGGAGGGGCAAATCCGTAATTTCCAGAAACTCGCTGCCGCGCAATGCGCGCTTAGTAAAGGAATCAAGAGCAGAACGACGTCGTTTTGGGCAGAAGACGCTGAAGAACAGTCCGCGCAATGCGCGAACGTTTGCGGAGGATAAGGCTCGTGATCAACACGCGCTAACGGTAACATGCTGACGCGTGTAATACACACGCTAACGCGTCAGAGAAGAGAGAGAAAGTGGCGGCTGGCAGCTTTGTTCCTTTTTCTTCCTTATTTTGGATTTCCTACACTGCAATGTAACAAATCTGTAGAATAAAAATCCGATTTTAATTTGGAAAAGGAAGCAATAATTCTTTATTTTATTTTTAATATTTTATTTAGACTTCCAATTAGGGTTAGGAAAATAATTATTTTCTTTTTCTTTTATTTTTAATTGTAAATCCTACTAGGTTTAGGAGGATTTTGGAGCCTATAAATAGAGGGCCTGATACACATTGTAAGACACAACTTTTCTTAGAATAAAATTCTCTCTTCTATTCTTTAGTGTTCTTTATATTTATGAGTAGTTAATTTATTTTTCTTGGTTTAAGTGATTGAAGCCATCAAGATTTATACACTGTGGGATCTAATTTATTTTAATCGTTCAATTTATATTTTGATTATTGAATATTCTTCTATGCTTAATTTTATGACTGATTTGTTTAATTGCTAGGAGTACTACTAGTTTATTATTCATATTAATCTACTGCTATTAGTGAAGCAACTAAGTTTAATAATTGTTTTGCAGATCAAAAAATTATTTTATCTTAGGAAGAATATTCATCTAAATTAAATGCAAACAAGTGGCTTGTGTTGTTTAGTTCAACGATCTCTCTAATTCTTTATGCTGCTATTAAATTAAATCTTTAGCAAGTGCCGGAGGTTGTTTAATAGTAAGGGTATTTAGACCAAGTGGCTCTACTTATCTAAAATTAAGGAGAGAGGAGAAAAATTATCCCACCTGCGAGTAGTTTTTTCTACGGTGAATCTTCAAAATATTAATTGATTTATTTTTGCATCAGTGATCAATTGTAAATTCTTGATGGTGGATATTAACTTAAACCAATGTTTTTTTCTTCTCATTTACTTTATTAAATTATTTGCTTAATTCTTTTAGTTAATTTTAATTTTATTATTTCTTTAATTAAAAACCCCCCAATTCTTGTTTGCAAAAACATAAAATTAAATAATCATTCTCTGTGGGATCGACTCTTACTTGCACTACTACATATTTATTTTTCCAAAGTAAGATTTTATTTTTGGGTGCTCGCGACATCACACCAGTTATTGTGGAAAAGAAGTCCAATTCGGAATCAAAAAGGCTGAAAATCCCGCAAATAATTTCGTTCTGGTTAATTAATGCTCCAACCAAACACAGCCTTCGCGCCATTGACCAGTCAGCTGACCGTCTGACGCACTTGCTGACGTCAGATTCCACTCAGCTGCTACACGCGCATTGCACGCTGCCTGCATCAGACATGTCCTAGAAACGAGGCCGTATCCGTTTAAATCTTCAATTACTGCGCATTGCGCGGATGTAACTTCCAGACGCACGCCAAATGGCGTCGTCCTTGCTGCTAATTATTGGTTTTGCGCGTGCAATGCGCGGAATACTTGCTTCATTATTTACGCAATTGCCATCGATGCTGGTTATTTACCAAAATGCTATCAGCTTTTTACAGAAATTACAACAATTCCATCAAGGATTATTTTCCTACAAAATAAAATATAAATTAATTAAAAATAAATAAAAATAATATAAAAATACTAAAAATAAAAAAACACATAAAATTAAATAAATTACCTAAAATCAATTAAAATGCTTAAAAACTAACAAATAATTAAATTTAAAAATATTTAATAAATAGGTATAAAAACCCATTATCAAATACCCCAAACTTAATTCTTTGCTTGCCCTCAAGCAAAACAAAAATACAAACAACGACTCTACTAACTCAGCAATTCAAGCAATGAATCAATATGAATTTCAACTTTAACCTCGAAGATTTTTAAATGAAAACTTAAAGAAAATTTTAAAATTATGCAAAGTCCAAAATTTTAACATATTTATCAATCTTACTTTAATTAAGACCCTTCGTGTGTGTGTGAATCCAAATGTATTAAACTAGTGAAAAAAACTTAGATCCGCTCACATAATTAAATGTCTTATAAAAGATATATAAAATATATATAAAAAAACTCTATATTTTTATTTTTCACATCACTCAAAGCTAATATAACTTAGGGGATCAAAAAGTTTTTAATCTTTTAAACACCACTAGGATTATTAATTTTTTAAAGCTATTTTCTTCAATTAAATTGGTGCATTTTATTCTCCATCCCATTTTTTTTTCTTTTCTCATTATTTTTTCAACCTCAGTGAGTGCATTTTATGCTCCATCTCACGAGCGAGTGCGTTTTACGCTCCATCTCGCTTTTCTTCACATAACTCTCTTAACTTTTTTTTTTCTCCACAAGATAAATTAATTTTACTAATCCCAGAAAATTCACTTAAATCATCTTTCCTAAATTATATTTTACCACAATTTTGCTTCAAGTTAAGATCAAATAAAAATATAAAATTCAAAAATACCTATCATGAGTATTTAACCATATAAACTTCACTTAAGTTAAAATTAGCTCAAATAATTGGATATGTGCATAAAAATTTAAAGGATCTTAAATAAAATAATAACCAAAAAATAGCCAAAATTCAAACTATGCAAAAATTTATCCATTTTTTTAAAAGTTATTAAATAAAAACCAAAATTTTTATCTTTGACCAAATATTTAATTCAACTAATTCATTGCCCAAGAGACTCTACCGAAAAACTAAGTTACCCCATTTTCGTAGGAAACACGATTACACTTAGCGTGTGCAACATGCCTTTAAATCTCATGGTTACCCTAAGTAGACGAGTTGTGTCTCGTGAGGGTTTGTAGTGAATTTACCCACAAAATTCTAAAATAAAAACCTAATAAAATTTCAAATTCTTTCAAATTTACCCACACCCACACCCCCAAACTTAAAACAGACATTATCCTTAATGTATAAAATAAAGAAATAAAGAACAAGGGACTCCCCTGAATATATAACTTTTATCCTCCTCATATGCTCAGTCTGGACTGCATTGAATAAACCTGAAACAAAACAAAAATAAATATAAAATAAAATATTAAAATAAATATTTAAATAACTAAAATTTACTACTAAAATAAAATAAAATAATAAAAACTAAAACTTGGGTTGCCTCTCAATAAGCGTTTATTTTTAAGTCTCGGCTTGACTACTCCCTTTTCTTTAGCCCGGATCGAATTTATGCTTGCTGAATCGCCTTGGAAGCCATGCCTTGACCATTAGTTTAACTTTCCCTTGAGACTTGAGACCCCCAAACTTGTGTTCATCTTTCATCCTCCAATAAAATTGACCTTTCAATCCCACAACATCAACCCGAAAACATTCTTCTTGACCACTCGGAAATTCCATTGTATTAAGCACCTTGAAGGTCACCTCTTCATCTTGAACTCTCATAGTTAGCTCGCCTTTTTTCACATCAATCAACGCGCCCCCCGTAGCTAAAAATGGACGCCCAAGAATAATCGGTATATTTTTATCCTCCTCAAAATCTAGCACAATGAAATCCGTAGGGAAGATAAACTTATCCACTTTTATAAGAACATCTTCAATAATTCCCTTTGGATAAGTAAATGACCGATCCACTAACTGTAAAGTGACATGGGTGGGCTTCGCTTCCTTCAAACTAAGCTTTTTATAAACTGATAGAGGCATTAAATTTATGCTCGCTCCCAAATCACATAAGGATCGATTAAAGAACTGGCTCCCATTGGTGCACGGAATGGTGAAACTACCCGGATCTTTTAGCTTCGGTGGTAGCTTCTTTTGTAATACGGCGCTGCACTCCCCTGTTAGAGCCACTGTTTCGTAGTCACCTAGCTTCCTTTTCTTAGACAAAATCTCCTTCATGAACTTTAAGTAGCTAGGCATCTTGTAATGTCCTAGAATTTTCACGTCTTTATTAATTAAATTATTAATTTAATTTCCAACAAGTTAGTTTTACGAGATTATTTAAATCTTTTTATGTGATTAATTAATTATGTGATTAAATAATTATGTAATTAATTACTAGAATTAATTAAAGGGGGTCACTAATATGTTATTAAATTAGTGAACAAACCCTAAAGTTTTAATATCAAAATAATTGATAAGTTTTCTATTAGTTAAATATTCAATTAAATTGAATATAATGAGTTAATTAAATATAATAAATTAATTAATATGATTATTAATTAATGTAAATAATGGGAAATATTAATAATAATATTTATTAGTCCATTTAGTAATTTATTACTAATGAGTTAGAGTATTTAATTATTTATTCAATCTAATTATTTATTTAATTATGGATTGAATAATTAATGTGTAAATTATTAAATTAGCCCAACATGGGTCAATTAGTAGCCCAAGTGGAGAATAATAAAATTTGACAAAATTAGTAGCCCAAACAATTTAATAGAAGCCCAATTGGTATTTTAAATAAATCTCAATAATTGGCCCACTTGGAAAATACTTAATTTAAACTATTATTTATTTAAAAAGTGAGTTTGTGACTATTATTTTGGGACATAAGTGAGCATGTTGCCGGCGATAAGGAGAAAGAGAGAGTGTATTGTTTTTTTTTTATTATTTGATTTTTCATTTATTTAATAAAGGGTTGCTTGTTTTATTTTTTGTAGTACATGAAACCATGCCTCTTTTCACTAACTAAGTCATAGCTAGCTTTCTTGTGTAAGTATCCATATAGGTGCATGATGGTCTAGATTATTAGATACATTATGTGTATCTATTAATTTTTCAAGTATACTTGAAATGGTAGATACACTTCATTTTATTTTTCAAGCAAAAGAGAGCTAGAGAAAGTTGAGAAAAAGCTTTAAGTGAGAGCATAATATTTGAGAGATCAAGGAAGAAGAAGAAATCCTAAGTTAGTTCATGTCATCCTCCTTCACAACATATTTTGGAAAGAAGAGGAGAATAGCTATCAAAACAAGGTAGTTATTTTTTAAACCATAATCTTGTTTTTCTTCAAGTTATGGTATAAATATTAGTGTAATAATTTTTATGGTTAATATCATGCTATGTATGTTTATATAGTTGATCATGTGTTTAACTTATGTTTTATGAGTTTTAATGATGGAAAACATGTATTTGGTGGTGTGAAAATAAATCTCAAAATAATGATTAAAGATAATTTTTGATAATATTTAGATTTAATGTTATAATATTATAGAGCATTAAATCATTAGAAAAACAAAGTTTGAATCACTTAAAATGGAGTTATACACAAAAAGTTATGATTTGTGCTAGTTTATGTGATGTAAAATTTTTTATAAAAAAAATATTAAATCATGAAAAATTAATTTTTTTCATGTTATAAATTAATATAAGGTGATTGGTAATTTTTTTGGATTTTTATTGAGGAGTTAAAGATTTATTTAAGGTATAATTTTATTTAATCTATGCACTGTTCACATTCTGTTGGGGGAGGAAAAAAAAAAGCATTGGCCGCGCAATGCGCGCTTGCCACTGTTCACTGAGGACGCGGAGCCAGACGACGTCGTTTGGCATCTGTAGAAATTTACTCCGCGCGTTACGCGCGGGAGCCGTATTCGGCTTTCCAAAAACGGCGTCGTTTTGGGCCAAATTTTGTAACACGCGCCATGCGCGGTAGGAAAATTTCGACGAAATTACCAGACTACCCCTCCGTGTTTTTCTTGGCGAAATTACTTTTCTGCCCTCGGATCAGGTTTCAACTTATTAACGGAAATGCCATTCGGGTTAAATTTAATTAATTTAAATATTTAAAAACTAATTTAAATTTTAACAAAAATAATAGTAATACAAAAATAATATTGAGGAGGATATTTTTCATTAAGTTTAATATTTAAATATTTTAAATATTAATCTAGTTAGCTAAATCATGGTTAAGTTAAATAAATTTATTATTTTAAATGTTAATAATAAATAAAGGTGATAAATTAGCAATTATTATTTAATTCCTATTAAATAGTAATTAAAGAGAGATAAAATTTATAAATTAATTATTTATTATTTAAATATTATTAAATAATAAATAAAGATAATTAAGAATAAAGATAATTAAATAATTAATTATTATTTAATTAGCATTGAATAACGATTAATGGAAATTAAGTTATTAGATTAATAATTTATTATTTAATTTAAATAATAAATAAGAATGATTTGATTATTATTTAACCTTAAGTAATAATTAAAATTAATTAAATAATTAATTATTATTTAATTGACATTAAATAATAATTAAAGAGGATTAAAATTAGTAAACTATTATTTAATTTCCTTAAATTAAATAATAAGTAAGGTTAATTACTTAGTTAATTATTGGTTGATTAATATTAAATTAAAGAAGGTTACAATTAAGTCAATAATTATTTATTATTTAATTATTATTAAATAATAAGTAAGTACAATTAGTTATTATTTATTTTAAATAATAACTAGAGTTAATTAATAAATTTCTATTTAATCAAGATTAATTAGTAATTAAATAGAGATTGAGTTAATAAAATAAATTGAATTTAATTATGATTTAATTAAACAATTGTAATAAGTTGTTTAAGGGTTTAATAAGTGTCTAACGCTTAAGAAAAATATTTTATAACTTATTAAATTATTAACCTAAAATGATTAAGGGTCTATAAGGTTAATAATATTGTTTTGACTAATGTAAATTATGTGTTAGTACTTATGTGTGTTAAATAAGTTCATTAGTGAGCGTATAGTTATGCAAATACGCCGTACTAATTATTAGACCAACTTTATTAATGTTAGGTCTTTCAAAGCAAGTTAGTTAAAGCTAAATATTTATTGTAGTTGAGCAGACATGCAAGTTCTCTAACCCTACTCAATTATTATTGAACAAGTTTCTATACTTGTATTTATTGTCAGAGCTTGAAGTGGTTTAATTATTTAAAATTATCTCACATCCTTATTGTTTATAAAATTGCACTTGGTGCATTTGAAGCTTATTAGTTCTTGATTCATGAACTGTATTAAAAATGTCTAAAGCTAATAGTTCAGCTAGACATTGCGTTTATAAATTCAATAACATGAATACTTTTAAAAGCTTATCCAAACCATTGTTGGGTGCGGATTTCTTATATTAAGTCTGAGAATTGAACAACCCTAAATTAGGGGATTTTGTGTCGGAAAATCGACTTTGGCGCCGGTGACTAAATGTAATGCATATACAACGGGTTGAATAGGCTGATCCCCTTGAAAACCAAACAACTCAAAGGGTCAGAGGAAACTCTATTATACCCTCGTTAGTTCAGGGTCCTTAGTGACCGCCCAACATTTTAAGATTCAAATATTCTGTTTATTAAAAATTTGAATCCTGTTTCATTCACAATTGTTATATCTATTGTTGAATCATTAATGATATTTTCCATTCATTCATGATATATTAAATCTCTATGATTGTTCTAAACTTGCTGAGCAAACTAGTTGCTCATTCTTGCTATATCATGAACCATTTTTCAGATAAACCTGATTGCACAAAGAAGGATAAGGAAAAAGGAAAAGCCAGAGATTAAGTTAGCTTATGCATGCTAACTAGCTATTTAAATGTGTATTTACTGTTAAAGAACCTTTTGTAATTCCTTATGATAGGAACTGTTTTTATGTTAAGGTTGATAGACCCTGGTATTGTAACCTTTTGAAGGGAACCAATATGTATTATTTCGCGATATTTAAATGCAATGTATGTATTTAATTGTTGGTAATGTGTTGAATAGTGAGAACCAAACTCGAGGTTATGGAACCCGAATTTGGGGTCGTCACACATCTGCTCTAATGTGTCTACGAATGGGATGCTAATATGTAATTTCTTGAACACCTCCAAAAATTTTAAAAATTGTTTGTCGAGCTTATTCTTTTGAAGTCTTTGCGGGAATGGCACGGGTGGCACAAACTGATTTTGATTAGGATTCTCCACTGTCTTATTTTCCTTTACCTCACGCGTCCCAATTTCCTTTTTAGCCTCACTATTGTGAGGATCCGAATTTCCAGGATTTCTTTAATAATATTAAATAAAAATTTAATTAACAGAATTATCAGGGTTGTTTAAATTATTTGTGATATCATGTGATTTAAGGTATGGGATGAGATTTAATTAGTAAATTATATCTGTGCAGAGATTATGATAAATGGTATTGAATTAAAGTAATTGAAAAGTAAATAAATTGTTTAAAAATAATTTATTAAGAATAAGAGAAATTTCAGATAAATGTACATTAATTTGTACAATTAAATTGTTATAAAAATGCAGAAATTTAGATTTAAAGGAGATTATATGGTAATGTGAGAAGTAATATTTAAACATGTATATTTATATATGTGAATGTTTAAGTGATAATTATAAATGTTATTAATTGTGAAAATTAAGGGATTAATAATTAAATTAATTCAAATTTAAATAAAAAGTGAATGAGAGAGTTGGTAAAATTGTAATTATTGATTTTAGATTTTATCAGGAATTATGGAGGAAATTTAGAAATTAATTGAGAAGAAAGGTAATTATATAAATTATATAATAATAAATTATATAATTTATATAAGAAAATTAAAATGTTGTATAAAGGAAATAATAATTATATAAATTATGTAAGAATAATTATATAATTTATATAAGAGAATTAAATTAATTAAGGATGGAAGAAAATTTTATAAATTGTATTTGTCTAAAATGGATATTATTTAAAAAGGAATAATGCAATTATATAAATTATATAATATTAAATTATATAATTTATATAAGGAAAGTTAATGTGAAAATTAAAGAAATGGAAAAGAAATGAGAAAATGAATATTTTAATTTAATAAAAATTATGGGTATGTATAATGGAATTATTATGACTTTTATGAAAGATGATATTTTAAAAACGTGAACATGTTAGTGTAACATGATTTCCAAGTAATGAAGTGAAAAATTATGAAAAATAATTTTTATATGTTATATGAATTATTTTATGAATTTTGGAGGTATAAATTACCTCATATAATTACATGCATGACGTTATGCGTGTACAAAATTTGTCAAGTAAAGTACCCAAAAGAGGTATTAAAATTATTTATAAATCATATTATGATTTTTAGTGTATTAAAATAAATATTTTATATTTATTATATAAAATATTTATTACACGATATAAATACGTAATGTATTAAATAATTCATTGTGCATGATTTTAAGGCAATTTCCGAAAACTTAAGTCGGTGGATCAAGGGCGGTGGAATTGTTGGTGATCTTAAAATTACTTAAATGTATTATATTATAAAAAGGAAAAAGAAATAAAAGAGAAAAGAAGAAGAAGAAAGCAAGAAAAGAGAGAAAGTAAAACGTATTACTCCTCTCTTCTCTTCTCCACCGAACACCACCCGACACCACCACCTCCACCGGAAACCATCATGAGCCACCAAGAGGATGCCACCCATGGGTGGAGAAAGCTTTAAGGATGAATATGATGAGTTTTAGAGGGTATAAAAAATTGTTTTATTTGATTTATTTTGATAAAATAAATGTGTGAAAAATTAGTAAATAATTAGAATTATTATTCTAAATAATTTATAGATGTATATGTATGAATTATGTGATTTTTGGAGTAGTTTATTGTGAATTTTTGGAGCAAAAATGGAGAAAAATTAAAAAGTTGGTACACTGTTTTCGCGGTTGGGGAAAGAAGAAGAAAAAAGGGTGCCGCGCATTGCGCACGGCAAAATTTGTCTGAGGCGCGGCCAAAACGACGTCGTTTTGGGACGCGGAAGAAAGGGTCGCGTCATGCGTGGCTGAGTTTTACTAGCGGCCGTGCCAAATGATGTCGTTTGGCTATGAAAGGAGGGGAGGCCGCGCAATACGTGACGGTCGGTCACGTAGGAAAATTACGATTTTGCCCCTGGTCATTTCCGTTAATATCGAGCGTGTCCCTGACCCTTGGCAAAGTACGATTTTGCCCCTGAGCTTTTCGAAAAATACCGAACGTGTCCCTAGCTTTGCAAAATGACCAGAATGCCACTGAACTTTTCGAAAAATGACCAGCGTGTCCCATAGGGTGCGAAAATTACCAAAATGCCCCAGAACTTGTTTTAATTAAATAAATGTTTAAAAATTGTTTAAAAATCATAGAAAATTATAGAAAAATACTAAGAATATAGAAATGATGTTTGTGCATTAAATTTAATATTTTTGTAAAAATATTAAATATTGGAGATTAATATTTAAATGTTCAAATATTAATCTAATAAGGTTATAATTTAGAAAATGTTTAAATAAAATTTTCGGGCAACCAAATATGTTAAATTTTATCCGATGAGCCGGGTTGTCCGTAATGAAGGCATTAAATATTAAGTTATGTTGATATTTTAAAGGACGAGGTTAATATAATTAACCATATAAAATAATAATTGGTTCAGAGATGATATTAATTAAGTAAATTAATATCATAAAGAGATAAATAATTATTATATGATTATTTTATGATTATAGGTTGATCGAGTTAAGGGTTTGAGCTAACAATTTAATTAACTAGACGCCAGACAAGTTCTTCAGTCATTTTTTTGTTAAATGTTGTTTGTTATGATATGTTAAATGCATAAAAATTGTGTGTTAGGTGATACGTGATTAACATGATCACAATGTGTACTTTGTGCAACGATATGAATTTATATGAGATATATTATTACGGTAGAAGCACAAGCACGTGATGTATGACACACACTGAGCATGTTAAGGTATGTGCTACGTGAAACATAAACTGCTGAACTTGCTGAGCCGTTGTGCTCATTACTTGCTTAATATAAACTTTCGCAGGTAAAGAAACAAAATTTTAGGAATATCAGAATATATTAGAGATGGATTAACCCAAAATGTGGTAAACGTAATTATTATATTTGCAATAGTATAACTCAATGTGGATACATTTGCAAAGTTTGTATTGATGTGATATATGCATGTACTAATGAGATCCAGTCAGGGCGAATATAGTTATATTATGAACTATAATCGTTCAAGATAGTTGTTATGGTAGAAACTATGGTATGTTTAATTATGAATCGTGGAGTAAAGATTATTGTATGGATATGAACAATATTAAATTGTGAATATTGAGCTTTATTGAGCTTTGCGATAATGATAGAAAGAAAAAGTAAAGGTTGCGATCCAGGGACTAGGATCTAGATGTAAAGATTTTAAATATCCAAATATTTTAATACAATGACTGAATTGAGAAAAAAGAAAAATTTATACCAAAAATTTGGTAATTATTGATTTTAAAATCAGTAAAGGGATTAAAGAAGGAAATTAAAGAGTTATTAACGGACCAAAATTTGGATGTTAAGGAAATAATGGCTAATAAATATGAAAGTTACGGTAATAAATTGAGTCGAATTTCGGGGACGTTACAACTATCATCTTAAATATCTGGACGTGCCTTCTTTGAATTTCCTCTATCAACCTCATGTAACTTCTTTCCACTTCGTAGGATCACAACATTGCATCATTATCAATTTTCCCAACTGCCCTTCGCTGATTCACCCTTGCAGAAGGCCATTGGCAATCATTCGCTGCCATAGTTTCCAACAGGTCATAGGCTTCATCCAAATTCTTCGCCATTAAAGCACCACCTACAGCCACATTAATAATAGTCCTCGTTGTACTGAATAACCCATTGTAGAATGTTTGAACTTGAAGCCACTTGGGTATTCCATGGTGTGGACATCTCCGCAATAAATCTTTGAAGCGTCCCATGCCTCGTACAATGATTCTGAGTCATGCTGCATGAATGAAGTGATGTCGTTCCTCATTTTTGTAGTCTTCACTGGTGGAAAGAATTTCGCTAAGAATTTTTGAGCCAAGTCGTTCCAAGTAGTGATAAACCCCGGTGGAAGTGAGTGCAACCAACTCTTCGCCTTGTCCCTAAGTGTGAAAGGGAACAAACGAAGTCTTACAGCGTCATCCGAAACTCCATCATATTTAAAAGTATCACATATCTCCAAAAAGCTCATGAGATGATCATTCAGATCGTCATTGGGAAAACCCACAAACTGCACTAAATTTTGGATCATCTATATCGTGCCCGGCTTGATCTCAAAACTTGTAGCTTGAATTGCAGGCCTATGGATGCTAGATTGGATTTCAGTGACTTGTGGCATCGCATAGTCTCGCAACAATTTTTGATCCTCGTCCTTCATTTAACTTGAAAAGGAAGAAAAATTCAAATTAAAATAATAAAATAACAAAAAAAAAAAAACGTTTAAAGTAAAATTAATTTGATTAAAATTAATATTGATAAATAATTATTAAATTAATTCCCCGGCAACGGCGACAAAAACTTGTTGGGTATTTTCTATATGAATATATGCGTGCAAGTATACACGGTTAACAAGTAATAAAGTGATAAAATAGAGTGTTGAACCCACAGGGAATTAAATAATAATAATTACGAAACACTAAGTTAATATCAAATTAGTTCTATTTAAACAATCTCAATTTAATTATAAAATAAAATAATCAAAATTACTAACTAAATTAAACTAATGAAAATGATGAAATCAAATTAAAATAGTTAAGATCACAATTTCCCCCAAAGCTTCATTTAAATCTCTTTATTCTCTTTTTAATTAATTAAATATATAGAATTGTTATATGAGATTTTTTAAAACTATTTACTGACCTTTTTCAAGAACTAATAAAAAGATTTATTCCAATTAAGTTACTATATTGCTATGCAAACTAATTTTAAATAAACTCATTAAGATCCAACTCTCAATAAAGTTACATGTGTCATATAGGTATATTCATCCTACACATTATTATGTTACTCTTCCTAGAAAGAATCAACAAATTCACATGTTATCATATCCAGATCTAATCCTATTACTCGAAAACTATGGGTTTATCCATTTGATTAATTCAAGTAATTAATTATGAATAAAGAAATGACTTGATTCTTTTATTAATAAACGAATAAGATTACAAAGTATATGCTTATCACATTAAATGTGATTGGCTTGAGGGCATACTACTTTCACATTTGTCGTTCACCAACTTTGTCCTAACACATAAGTATTCTACACTTCCTCTCGTATAAAGCTTTGTAAGGTGGCATTCCAATACTAGCATGACATCTATTATTATATGCAAATTCCACCAGAGTTAAGTGGTCTTCCTAATTCTTTTAAAATCCATCATGCTTACTCTTAGCATATCTTTTAATGTTTGTATTGTCCTTTTGCTTTGTCCATCAGTCTGTGGATGGTAAGACGTACTTAATCTCAGTTGTGTCCCAATGTGTCCTTGTAGATTTTTTTAAAAGTTCGATGTGAACCATGGATCTCAATTAGATACAATTGAAATTGGAACCCCATGTCTAGATATAACCTATTTAATATATAATTTGGGTAATCGTTGTAGGGTGAACTTAACCTTGATTGGTATAAAGTGAGCAGACTTGGTTAGTCGATCCACTATTACCCAAATGGGATCGTGACCTTTCTGTGCGGTTAGAAGTCCTACTACAAAATCCATTATAATATTCTCCCGCTTCCATTTTGTAATTTCTAACGGTTGTAAGAACATGCTTGGTCTTTGATACTCAGCCTTAACTCGTTGGTATGTCAAACACCTACTAACGAATTCAACCACCTCCCTTTTCATGTTTGGCCACCATAAATGCTGACTTACGTCTTTGTACATTTTGGTGCTACTTGGGTAAACTAAAAATTTAGTACTATGTGTTTCTGACAGAATCTCCTCTTTAAACTCTTGTACTGAAAGTACCCATATCCTTGATTCGAATCTTATGATTCCTTCTTTATCCAATTTGAACTTATTGTTCACATCCTCGGTTATCTTATTTTTCACTCTCTCTACTCCTCATCCTTCTCTTGTATCTCCTTTATTTAACCCAACAAAGTTTAGTGTCTTCCATTACAAATAATTTTCTCGTTGAAATTGAAGGAATTCTCACCTCGATTTCAAATCTAGAAAAATTCTTTTAACAACTTAGCCTGAGTTATCAACATCATCAATTTCTCTTGATTCTTCCTACTTAGTGCATCCGCAATGACGTTGGCTTTCCTAGGATGATATAAGATTTCGTAATGATAAATCCTTTATCAATTTCAGTCATCGTCTTTGTCTTATATTTAACTCTGGTTGTGTGAAAATATACTTCAAACTCTTGTGATTGTTATAAATTTCACACTTTTCTACATATAAGTAATGCCTCCATATTTTCAAAGCAAATACTACGATTGCTAATTTCAGATCATGGGTAGGATACCTTATCTTATAATTCTTCAATTGTCACAAAGCATAAACAATGAATTTCCTGTGTTACATCAAAATGGAACATAATCCTTTATATGAGGCATTACTATAGACTACAAGACCTCCACTATTATCTGGTAATGATAATACTAGTGCCTCGCTTAGCCTCTTCTTTAGCTCTTGAAATTCACATATGTCTATCCAGACATACTTCATGGTCTTCCTTGTTAAGTTGGTTAACGGGGTTGCTAATTTTGAAAAGTCTTTAATAAATCTCCTATAATACCCCGTTAAACCTAAGAAACTTCTTACTTCAATGGGTGTCTTTGGTTGCTCTTAATTTACCACTGCTTTAATCTTTGACGGATCTATCGTAATTCCATTCTTGTCAATCATATGACCCAATAACTGAACTTTTTCTAGCCAAAACTCACATTTTAAAATTTTGGCATAAAGTTGTTCTTTCTTTAGGATTTTTAATACACTTTTCAAGTGTTCAGCATATTCTTCCGGTGTTTTCGAATGTATCAAGATATCATTGATGAACACTACCACATGCTTGTCTAGACATTACTTAAAAACCAAATTCATTAAATCCATGAATGCTGCTGGCGCATTTGTTAAACCAAAGGACATTACCAAAAACTCGTAATGTTCATAGTGTGTTCAAAATGTTGTCTTTGGCACATCTTCACTCCTTAACTTCAGTTGATGGTAGCCTGACCATAGATTAATCTTGGAGAAATGTTATGCTTCTTCTAACTAATTAAATAGGTCGTCTATCTTAGGTAATGGATACTTCGTCTTTATGGTCAACTTATTCAGTTCACAAAAGTCTATGCATAATCTCAAAGTTTCATCCTTCTTTTTAACAAACAACACATGTGCTCCCCGTGGAGAAACACTAGGTTGAATGTACTTCTTTTCTAGCAATTCTTATAGTTGAACCATCAAATCCTTCATCTCCTTAGGTGCCATCCTATATGAAGCCTTCGAAACTGGCGTAGTTCCAAGTGCTAAGTTGATAACAAACTTGATCTCCCTATCAGGTGGAAGACCAGATAAGTCATTAGGAAACACGTCCATGAATTCTCTTACAATTGGTATTTGGTATATATCTAACCCTTTCTTTTAGGTATCTACGATATAGGCCAAATAACATTGACATCATTTCTTAAGTAATCCATTTACTGTCATTGCTGACAAACAACGAGTTTTCTTGGTAACTGATTCCTGCTAATCACAACCTTTGACTTTGACGTTGTTAAAAGGTTTACGTACTTTTGTTGGCAATCAATCACTGCTTTGTGATTGGTTAACCAATGCATGCATAAAATTACCGAATTCTCCCAATTGAATGAGAATAAGATCTACTCTCAACTCGTGACCTTTAATCGCAGTGCAACATTTCTTAAGTATATGCTTAACATGTATTATTTCTCTATTAGCAATTTTTATGTTCAAAGGAAAGTCTAAGTTCTCACTAGGCATATTTAATTTCCTAGCAAATTCATGTGATACAAATGAACAAGTAGCACCCAAATCTAATAACACATATGAATTTATGTTGACTTGGTCACACTCCATCCTTGTATTTTAATGATGACTTTTCATTTCCTAAGTTCTTCTGGTTTTACACTTACCATGCAGCAGGCCTATACAACATCCTGAATGTGAAATCAGCTATATGCATCAATACAACAAGTTGTAAACTAAAATGGATTTAGCAGAAAAAACCAGTATCAATATAGCAAGCTGCAAACCAGATTGGATCAAGTCAGCCTAGGAACTGTCATATAGTAGGCTATATAACCAGGCTGGATTAAGTCTGCAGATTTCTTAAAGCTAGACAGATTTTAAATCGAGTCACTTAGGAATCAATGTAAGATCTTAGCTTGAGATTTACTTCAATCAAGGCTCTTAGATTGCATTGCATACATGAAAATTTATTTTGAAACAAAAAGAAAATAATCAATCACGATTTTTAAACTAAAAGCTTAAACAGATTTTTGTTTCCTTTTAAAATAAAATTTGTGAGCAAAGTGAATGATTTAATGGACCTTCCATATGTAATTATATCAATTAATGATTTGTAATTTTCATGTTAGTCATAATTGAATCGGAAGTTATGGGGTTATAATAATTAAATCTTTCCTTGTTAGTACAAACCCAAGAAATATGTTGAGCATCATGATTATTCTTTTCATATTAGATGAATCCGCTAGATTGCCTTAATAATAGGAATCATATCTTCTTCACATCTATTAAGGTGATTGGTTAATATAAACGATAATCTTTCAATTAATCTGACTAGACAAAAACTGCTGAAAATAATACCTAAACAACTTTATGATTAATTGTATCGATAACCTACCATATGTGGTTCTAACGGTTAGGATATATATATATATATATATATATATATATATATATATATATCATCCTCTTCCCTAGTCGTGATCTAGACAACATATTCATACTCAAAAAATACACATCCAAAAGGTTATAAATGTGCACAAATTCTTTCTCTGTCTTAATTTTCTTCACCTGCTCGGTCTAAAGCATAAAATCATTGGTGAAGTAAAAAATTGCTGAAAATTCCAAAACCAAAGCATCTTGATTCATTTATTTTCAGTATTATTATAGTGTGTTCTTGGTGATATCTCTTATTTATACTTGATCATTGCATATAGAATTTGTGAGCCTTGAATTGATTTATCTCTCTTACTTTGATCATAGTTATTGTGTAACTCTTACTTTATCTTCTTTGTTGTCTAATCCGATTTGGGTTAGATTATTCTATAATTAAATTCTAAAGGAGCTTAAAAGCTCAGTGAGTAAGTGTACTTAAAGGGTGCATTGGTTTGCACAAGGGGAGTATAAGTGCTCAAGGGGGATAGGTCCTCAAGGAAGGGAATTTGAATTGTAAGGGAATTTGAATTATAAAAGTGTGATTTAAAGTTAATTAATAAAAGGAGTCTCCAATACCAATTGGCAATGGACATGGATTAGGCCACTATAATAGAGCTTAGGAGCTGAACCACGTAAAAAATCATGGTGTTCATGTGATTGCTTGATAAATTTATCTTGTTGCATGTTTTAATACTCATAATATATAAAGCATTAGCAGATTTAAAATAGTTCACTAAAAGGCTCGCTACATTGTTGAATCTATAATACAATAAACTGCTTTCATCTTCTGTATAATAAACCGTTAACACAATAAACTGTTTTCATATCAAACTAGATTCATTATACAGTAAGTTGTTTCCATATCTAGCAGATTAAATCTTTTATATAGTAACCTATTTTCATATCTAGCAGATTATATTCCTGATTTAATTAACTGTTTTTATAATCTAACAGACTGCATTATAAATTATTTTAATAATTTACAAAAAATGGACACTGTTTATCCACACACTTATTCACCCCCCTTCTAAGTGTGCCTACATATATTTCAATTTATAGTGTTGATTGGAATGTTATCTGACATTACATCTTAAGATGCAACTGTATCTCTTACCGTCATGTTGAAGGTCCTTATTATTGGACGACCCGGGCCTCCTTGTGTAGTTGTCAGGGCGGAGTTACTCGCCTTACTCACTCCTCATTTTCCTCCCTTCTTAGGGCACATCTTGGCTTGATGTTCCATTGCTCCGTAGTTGAAAAATCCATCTTTCTTTGGAGTTGGGCAACTTGTTGCAAAATTCCCTTCTTGTCCGCATATGTAGTAAACATTATTCCCTTTTAGGCAGGCTCCTAAGTGGACCTTTCCACATGTTTTGCTGCGCTCTACCTTCTTTTTATTTCCCCCTCTTTATTTTTACTCCCTCCACTCCATTTCCTCTTGTTATAACTTCCCTCATTACTACTTTCCCGTTTACTATTTCCTCCCTCATTCTTCTAATTATTTTTCTTGTTATATTTATTTAAGGCATCATTGTCGCCCTCAGCAAAGATAGCTTTCTCGAGAATTTATAAAAAATTCTCTAGCTATAACACAGCTAATTTATTGCAGATCTAGGGTTTCAACCCTTCTTCAAGCCTTCTTGTTTTACGTTCCTTTATATCAACTTAATGCGAAGCGAAACGTGCAAGTTCATTTAACTCAAAAGCATATTGGGGAACAGTCATGTCTCCTTGCTTCAGATTCAAAAATTGGATTTCCATCCGATTTTGCATACTTCTTGGGAAGAAATTCTTGAAAAATATTTTCTTGAATCTTTCCCAAGCAACTATGCCTTCACTTGCCCTAACTCGATTGGATTTCCACCAAAAGTTAGCTTCGCCCTTCATCAGATATGTGACGAATTTTATCTTTTGGTTTTTAGCAACATAGGCTATGTCAAAGGCGTTTTCTATCTCTTTTATCCAACACTGAGGCTCTATAGGTTCAATGGTTCCTTGAAATTCAAGAGGTCCAACATTTTTAAAATCTTTAAAGGTTACTATGTGTGTTTGGGGTGCATTGTTTATTAGTCGATTCTCTAGGGCACTTAATAACATATTAACAAACTGTTGCATAAGATTCTCAGGATTTTGTCCCTCATTTGGTGTTTGTTCTATACTCTCACTACTTGTAAATGCTTGTGCTCTTCTTCTTGGGGGTGCCATTCTCTAAAAAAAGTAAAATAAAGACAAGTGTAAATATAAAATTGCATAACATTTTTATAAAGAAAACTTTATATATCCTTAAGTTATTCACATTACATTTTACATTCTCCGACTAAATAATTCACTTTACTACTATTAACCTCCCTTATAAAACTGGGAAAGCTAAAACATGCAACATATGAAACATAATTTATATATTAAAAGTTTAGTCTTCTTTAACAGTTCGTAGCCTCCTTGAAAGCTTTGTTCAACATGCTTGTAACCGCTGATCGATTGATCTTATAGCCTAACTCATCATCTGCTGCAGGAAAATTTTCAACCTTTTTGTGTAGCTTCCAATATGACAAGCAGCGCTCCTCCATTTCTTTGTCAAGATCCTCTTGTAAACGAATCTTTTCTGCCTCTTTGATAGCTAGTAAGGTTTTCAGATGTAAACTTTTGTCTGCTTCATCTATCCACTATCTTTCCCAAGTCCGAAATCCTGTCAGTGGCAGCTTTCATGTTCGCCTTTGCTTCTTCTACTAGAGTTACTATTAACTCTTCTTGTTCAGCCTCTTCTTCTTCCATTTCTTAGATAATCTGCTCCAAATTGGGAGCCTCCTCTTAATCATCCTCAGCATCTAGAAGCTCCATGTCATATTGGTGCTCGTCTGAATTGCCATAATCAGATATGTTTGCAAAGTTTATCCTTGGATGATATCTAATAGGATCTTCTATTAGATCTTCACTAGGATCACTTTCCACACTACTGCCATTGCCTAAGTTATGAGCATTTACTTCCATTATGTCTATCCAGCTTAGTTCACCAGTAATCTTACAAAAGAGTTTAGATTTACTCAGTATGCTTTTTTTCACATAACATTTTATGTTTAAAGGATTTTAAGATTTATGTATATCTTATAATTATCTAAGGACTCTTCACAAGTCCATTTATTCCCATGTCCCTCTGATTATATCCTAAGGCACTCGTTTACCTTAGAGCTATAATATACAACTTTGATAACAACCTGTGACGCCCCCAAATCACTATACTTACTATAGCTGATTTGATGTTCACTATAAATGCTAAATTAATATAAGTGTAGATGTTACTTTTATCCATAAACCTTATCTAGCTGAAATTTAGAGTATCAGTAATAACATGATCAGTCTATATTACCAATAGCCTCATCTAGTTAAACAGTTTTATAAACAAAGTTCTCATCTTAACCCCAAAGATCTTTTATCAACTCATACCAAATCCATATACTTAATACAAGGGACTAAGTACTGACTTCTACTATTTTAACCTTAAATTTTTAGATATTCTATCATTTATAACCGCTAAATATCCAAGATTCGCAGTACCAACATAAGATATTGTTCTAGTAACTAAGGGGGCTTTCCAAAAAATGCGGTGCTCAATTGGGAAATCTCATTTCCTAGAACCCTTAATGTGCAAGATACCCTCACTTGGATACATAAATTCATAAATAATAGACATATCTTCATATTGATAATCCCTACCTATCTGAAATTCACAGTATTAATGATAAGATTGTTCTTGGAACCAAGGGGCACATTCTAGTATAGGTGGCACCTTACCGGAGCTCATTAAGTCTAACTTCAGTGCTTATTGAACTCCCAATATCATTCAATACCCTCGTTTAGATGTGTCGTTCTTTATCAATAATATATTACATCTTAATAATTCTAAATTTTATCAAAGTAAAGACATAAACATATGTGATAATAATAAGATAATATCATTGATAATAATATTCGATTACATGTTCTTCGGATACTTGTCCTTAAATAAAAGTCATTACGACTACATACAATACATAAAACATGATTACAAATAAATAGTTTCCTAGCCTACGCATTTTTTCTTTTCTTTCCTTTTAGAGTCAGAGCTCTCAGGTTTTTCATCCTTGTTTGCAAATAAGGATTTATTCGCAAGGGTGAACATACAGTTGCTTAACAAGTCTAAACACATAGCATATAAGTTAACTCACAACGATATGTATTTAAATGAAATATAGCTCAATAAAAGATATTACAATTGTTTTAACATAGCAAAGCTAAATGTTAATCAGACCAAGAACTAATGTTTGTCCGTCTTTTGACTTGGAACTGTTAATGCATATTTATAAGGGATCAACCTAATGACATCCTATATTATGCATAACATACACTACACTGGACTACTCATGAACAATGTTTGAAGTGTGTTCATCTCAGTTTACTTTACATGCAGAGGTCGCCCCAAAATAATTTGGTTTGACTAAAAGCTCAAATAAGGAATCACAGTTCAATATTTCACGAATAGACGTTCATTTCTCAAGTTATGCCGAAACTAATAGTAATAACTTTCATTTCAAGGATTTATAATACGTTGGTGCACAAAGTGCATAAATCAAGTATAAACCTTGTAAATATAAGTTTTAGGGCAGAAAACTTGTGTTGATGCGTATTATAGTTTAACAATAAGCTTTAACTCGTTTCGAAAATCCTACACAATTTATTTAATACATACGCGTATTAGTTTATTGTATAATTCAATGTTATAAATATTATATATAACATGGTATTACTATTTCCATAGGTGGTATAAGCCCCACAGTTCTCTAGCTTAAAACCTTATTTTTAAGCCTTATGAAAAGCTTGAACCCAAAGGCCCTCTAAAGATTTTCAACAAAACCCTCATTTACTAAAACATGCATAACTTCTTCATTTCAAAATATTTTTGGGTAATTCTTAAGTCCATTCTCAATATAATTTCTCCCTCTACAACTTTATTTTATATTTGAAATCAATATTTCAATCACAAAGGATCAGAAAATGGATTATAAAGTTAGTATGACAACTAGGTTCATAATTACTTGTTTTAGGTAAGTGAAACATGATGCCATAAGCGTGGAAAAGATAAGCCATCATGTTTTAACACTATAACATCTAATAACATAATCATAAACCTAATTATGTATGGATTCATGATTTTACGCAAGAACATTTAAAATAATTTGAACATGGTATCAACTAGTATTTTTGATCTTTTCCATTATATACATGAAATGAATTGGACATTGTAACTACCAGTGATTATGATTTCTTCTACTCTAGACATGAAATGAATTGAGCATTAAGATTACTAGGTTTTACTCTTTTCTACTATAGACATATAATTAGTTGAGCATTATGACTACTAGATTTTGATCTTTTCTAATCTAGACGTGAAATGAATTGAGAATTATGACTACTAGATTTTTGATCTTTTCTACTCTAGACATGAATAGAAATAAGCATTATAACAACTAAGGATTATACATCTCGGAGTGCAAGCTTTGAAAAGAATTGTGCAAGGCTTCAATACTCACTATCAAAACTAACTCACAATAAATCTCAATAACTTTGTTGCTCTAAAATTGCTTGTGAATTGGTAAGGAATTATGAAGAGCAAAGACTCCTATTTATAGGCTTAGCAAGGTTAGGGCATTATGGACATTAGAACATAAAATATCTAACAAAAGAGTATCAAAGTTTGCTTCCTCCTTCTCCTTGAAAATGGCTGGCCACTTTGTGCTTCTTCCTTGCTTACATCATCCTCCTAATGACATCATTGTGTGCACCATCCATTTCTATGATTGGTTGATTTTATTTCACTTGGATTGGTTTATTATCATCCTTTGTTTTGATTGGATGATTTACTTTCACTTAGATTGAGTTACTAATTAGTTAGTGTAATTTGTGCATCTTCTCCTTGTTTGGTTACCCCAACTTGTTAATATTTTCCTAGTTAGGTTACTTCAACTAGTCTAGTTAGTTTTGTAACTAAGTTGAACTTACTTTGACTTTTTGTATTTTTACTGTATAATTTTCGTATTATTATCGTATTATTTCCGTATTCTACCCATATAATATTTCGTATTATATGCGTATTTATGAATAGTAGTTTTTAGGTTATAACCCTTAGGTTTAGATTCTAAACCTTGCTAGGTTTTAACCATTAGGTCTAAACCCTAAAATAACTTATTGATTTTAATATGTGTTCAGATTGAATACTTGAACCAAAACACAAAATCAAACACATAGAAACCATTAGGTCTAAACCCTAAAATAACTTATTGATTTTAATATGTGTTAAGATTGAATACTTGAACCAAAACACAAAATAAAACACATAGAAAAATCACATAACACATTCTTGAAGCATAATATAATCTTTATTATTCATATTAAGTTAGATTACAAGATTCTTAGAATTTCAGAACATTATAGGCATGATATTAGAATATTCCTAAGGATGGGTTTAAATAAAATCAGGGATTCTTATACCTCATTAGCTGCTAAAAATGTAAACGGATGTCTACTAAGATCAGGGCCCAACAGGTCTGGCATAGCAACGTGAGCATCCATAATGTACGACTCTAAGGAGGAGGGGCTGCAGCCTCCAGATCTTGGCCCTCTATGTCATCAGCCGTTGCCTCGTCCTAATAGACATGAATAAGACGGATAAAAGACTCGGCTAACCAACAAGGCTGACATGTTAACCAAGGAGAAGGGGGCAAAGAAACCACCTTACGAGGATGAACTCCTAAGGAAGCACGATGAGTAATGGAACTGCTCGATGCGATGCGATCCATGCCTAAGAAAAGGACTATTTAAATGAGGTACGCTTCTAACTTAGTTTATTGTATCCCATTGAAGTAAGAATGAGGCTTGTAATGTAATCGAATGCGATTAAAAGCTAAGATGTAAAACCTAATACTTGTAAATCGATAAACAATTAATGAAAGGATTGTTATTGTTGAGCGAAAACAAAGATAGCTAAAATGCGAAGGATAAAGATATTGAAGAGTAATACACGAGTAAGGAAGAGATGAAACGAAAAGATTTTGATAGATGAAGTCTTAAGGATTAAAAGGAAGAATGCTATAATATGAGTTGTATAGATTTACGATTAATCATAAATCTATTATGATAGACCTTTTTATGAATGAAAAGGGAGATGGATGTAAAAAGGATTTATAAAATAAGTCGTGGGAGGAAGAAATAAAGAAATATGAGTACGAAAGTTTATGATTGTGTGAAGATAGGGCGTAATTTGTCCAACTCAATGAAAATAAAAGAATAAGGAATGCATTAGAAAAGGAGTGAGTGGAAAGATAGCATTGTGAGTCAAAAGTTATGGGGTTAATAAAATCGGGTAAAGTAATATAAGATAACATTGTAAAGTTGTGTATAAGTGTATGAGATACAAAGATGATGATACCTGAACATGAACATGTAGTAATGAGCCGAGATAAGTCAAATAAGACTTAGGCTACGAAAGAATCCTGCACGGGAATGGGATAGAAAAGAATAAAAGAAATAAGAGGTAACGTAGTACCTACGAAAGGGAATTTGATGAGATTATTCAAAAAGATAGATGTTGTAAGGGTTTAGAAGTATACATTTGAGATGTGATGAAGGGATGGTGTAAATAAATATTTGTGTTAAATATTTATAAAGGCAAATGGGAGATGAGATAAGTAATAGTCATGAAGTTAATTAATTAAATTAGTTTGGACTAAATGTGGAACAAAAAGGAACGTCAGGAGAATTTATTTAAGTTAAGTTGAATCAATTATTACCTAAGTTGTTAATAATATTCATGTAAGTTTTGTTTGGCAAGCTACAAGTCCAATCAATTAATTAAGTTGATTGGATAGCCAAACCAGTAAGCCGGATTGTCATCCTAGTAAACTAGATTCGAGTCCAACTAGAAGCCCAAGTGGTCAACTATTGAGGGAAGATATATATATATATATATATATATATATATATATATATATATATATATATATATATATATATATATATATATCAATCATAAGATGAATGTGTTGAGACAATTGAGCATTTTAATCGAATCCGTGTGTTAGGGATTAAAATATGAATTATGTGTTAAGAGGTTTAAAACCTAGAATTAATTTAAGGAGTATACTTTGAGGTATATATTGAGCTATATATTTATACGACATATAAATACAAAAAACCCTATTCACAAGTACGAGTGGAATACGGGAGTAATAAGAACTGTTATATAAATATAATACGGAATGAGGAAATGATCTGAAATTCGGGTAATACTTGTAATGTGATCATAAATGATCAATAAAGATTAATTTATGTGATCTAATCAATGTGTTATGTGATACACTACATGTGTTAATGAATTGTGAAAGAATAATTATAACAATCCAATTTTTTAATAAGAAATTTTAAGATTTTCTTTTTAATATAAGTAAATATAATTGTATTTAATATTATGTGTAATTACATTGTGTAATTAATATTATGTGTTGTTATATATTAACAAATGAAATAAAACATTCTAAAATTAAATTATTGAAACATAATTTAAAAACCCTAAACCTAATTAGGAAACCTTAATCTAAAATTATAAAACCCTAATCCTAATTAGGAAACCCTAATCTTAATTAGTAAACCCCAACTTTAAATGGCAAATCCTAATGGCCAAACCCTAAAGGTTAAACCCTAAACCCTAAAGATACTTGTGAGATGACTAAATTAACCTCACAATCTCAGCCACACAAAGCAACAAGGAAGCAAAATGGAAGCTAAATTATGTCCACATGAATTTAGAAATGAATGAGTCACCATTTGTAATGATTCAAAGTCATTTGTTGACATTAATGAACCTGCAAATCGACCTCCTAGTGGAGGTTTGATCATGATCATTGTAACAAACTTAGCTTGCAAGAAAAAGTGTCCAAATGACCATTAAACCCTAACCCTAGCCTTCCTATAAATAGAGAGCACTCCCATTGATGAAACCCATGGAATTCACAACCAATATCAGTCATAATTAAAGTCCCATAAGCCTCAGATCTTCCTTTGATCAGAATCAAGAGGCAATTTAGCAAAATTGCTTCAAGAGGTACAAACCCTAATTTTAGTGTAAATCTTTAATCTTTTGTTAGATGTCATGTTTTGATGTTTAGAAATGAATGATATTATGTTTCTAAGTGATCTAGGTTGCTTAATTGAGGTTTCATAATATTTAGATACATAAAATGATAGATTTTAGGTCACTGTCCAAAGCTGCCCAGAAAGCCCAAGAACATGTCCGACAATCTACTTTGTCAGACATTTTGATCCGTTTAAATTGTTAGTTTAGGCTATATATTTGTTTGTAGTTGTTTTATGCCATGAGGTTAACAATATAAAATTTGAATCACCCAATTGGATCATTGTGCTGTTAGAAATTGATGGTCAAACCTCGTTGATCGATCATAAATTCTGTTTTTAGAAATTCCAGAGACTTAAGAATAGTCTGACAAAGCATATTGTCAGACAATTTGATTAAATTCTATAGGCTATATGATGTGTTTTAATGTTTGTAGATGTAGTATACCATGTAGGGAAGACAAAGAGACCAACCACACTTTGATCAGATCATTATAGAGAGAGTTATGTATGAGGGAAAGTGACTGCTCGATCACGGTTTCTGAGAAACCTAGAAAATCTGGGCAACCCAGAAACGTGATGAACAACCTAACTGCCTAGTTTGATCAAGTATTAAAGTCCAATCGGGATGCTTTATGGGTATAATATTTACATGTTGATGTAGCCTACCATATTTAATATGTCGCGGTTCACTTAATATTTTAAAAATGTTCATAATCAGAGAGATAAATCAAGTGAAAAGTGGTCACTCGACTATGACCGACTGATTCTGGGCAGTCAAGATCATTAATGGATATAGCGACGGACTGTCTGTCGCTATAGACCTTTAGTCACGACCTCCTTCCGGTAAACCCAGAAACCTTATAACTTTAGCGATGGATAGCTTGTCGCTATAGGCTTTAGCGACAGTCTGCTTCCGGTCAACAAAGAACACCAACCGCGACGGCTTTAGCGACGGACAGGACTGTCGCTATAGCTTCAGTCACATAATTAATTAGGTAATTAAATTAGATTACCTTTAGCGACGGACTTAGCGATAGATTCTTATAAATTCATTATAAATACCATATAGCGATGGATTGGGTCCTTAGCTCTATTAATAAATCACAAATTTAATAAACTTTAATAATAAAATTAATTAAAATACTTTTAGCAATGGATATAGTGTTAATTAACTAAAAATCAATCTAGGGTGCTTCTAAATTGACTTTTAGCGACAGTCAAGCTTTGTAAAATTAAAATATAAATCTTTAATAAATTAATTAGCGATGGATAAAACATATAAACACTATATAACATCTAATACCACAATTAAAGTGACGAATCGACACCGAATCATAAACGTATTTAATTAATTAAATTGAATATATAATTTTATATATTCTAACAATTATTGTTGTTATATAATAAATACATTTAGGCTATAAATACAAGTCTAAATACCACGTACGATTACCAGACAAGTTTTCTTTCTTAAACTTATTCTCATTAAGCAAGTTTTCTTGAACTTATTTTAATGTGCAAGTCTTTCTTCAAAACTCGTATTTATTGCGTAAGTTTTATAACTCAAACTCATTTTATTGAGCAATTTTATTAACTGTTGCACACCGTGCAATATCATACTTTTAACCGTTAAATTTCATTTGACTTATAAAATTCTTAATTGTGTGAAATATGTATTGTGATAATTCTTTTTGATCTTGTTTATTTTTAAGCAAGTATTCTATTCTTTGTACATTTATGTACAAACTTATTATTCAGTTTTTGAATTCATTAAATTATATTGTTCGTGTTATCTATTATTGGACAGTTATTGCTTATTGTTCAAGCATAACTTAAAGTGTTGAGTTATTATTGCGTAAAATTGACTTGATAAGATATCAATGAAAACCAATATTGTTTGGTACAAAATATATACTAAAACTTTGCCTCTTTATATAAGAGTGATAATCAGGCAGTAGTACACTGACCGTGGTTTATAGGCATTATTAAACTGACTTTTGTGTCTAGGACACTGTTGTTATGATATGCATACTCCTAGGTTATAAATAGGCTGATCCCCTATTTAATAACCGAATCAATGATTCCTAAGTCTACATAACCTCTTGGAATGATTATTAAGTCTGGTTGAACAGATCAACCTATGGTTTTTAAGTCTTTATGACTGACAGAAACCATAATATATATGGTTTGACAGACAAACCTGAGTATATATAAATGAATTTTTTTTGAGCTAAAAGTTCTTTCGAATTTAGACACAGTGTGAGTATTTTATTCATTTTATTGAAACTTGCTGAGCATTTGTAGCTCATCCTTGCAAATATTATTTCATTTGCAGTATTGAAAGATAATCCAGATAATTTGATTATGAAGTTCGATGGAAAGAGACGTTGTTAGATTAGGTTTATTGCTTTTACTCGTACTATTTAAGTCTTTTAAGACTTTGATGTAATAACAATATGTTGTTTGAAAATCTATGTAACCGAAATCAAAGTTATGAAATACATTATCATCTTTTGATACATACTTACATTTTAGATTATTTAGAATGTTGTCCTAATTTAGTACAGTATCTATATGAACTATACATCTGAATGAGGGTGTTGAATGATTTAAGGAGTTCTGTAAGAACAGAGAGTTGCTTCCTCTATTATAGGAATAAACTTATCATCTAATACTGTGAATTTCAGATAGATAAGAATTATTGATATCAAAGAAATATTCATGAGACATGAATCTATACATCCAAGTGAGGGTATCCAAACACAGTAATTGTTATGACGAGAACTACTATCTGTTATGGGATACTGTGAATCTGGGATTGATAGAAGTTATGTATTATGAAATATTTATAGTTAATTAGTCAGCGTGAGCACCTAATCTGCTGCAGGAGGTGTAGAGATTTTGGGGGCATCACAATAATATTTTCCCAGAAAAAAAACATGGAAAACACTATTCATGCAAAAGAAGTTTTTCATTTTTTAAAATTTTACATTCACAAATAGCGTTTATATGGGGTTTAAGAGCGTATTTACTGTTCAAAAATACGAGAATTCAAAATTTACTAAATTCTTAACTAAGTCGGTTGGTGTGAAACTAGACAAGAATACCTAGTTAAGCTAACTAGGTATATTTGGCATTCCATATGAGTTAATTTTGACCAATCAAAATAGAGTAATGAAAAGTTAGGGAAAATGGAAGAAATGGTATGTGGACACCACTAGTTGGTATATATGTATACATATATATATGGTTGATATATATATATATATATATAAGAAAAGAAGGAAAGATATAAGTTTAGGGAATTATGGTAGATGACTATTTTTCCCTTACAGAAATAAGTAATGACTTTGGTGTCCCAGTAATGATAAAATTTCTATGTTGCCCTAAAGAAATTTAGTAATGACCTTGGTGTCCCAAGAGAAAATTTCCTACTTTGTAATAAAGCCCGTTTTGTCCTTGGTTGGTGAGGATTAATGACTAAGTTACCCTTTGAGGAAATTTCAAGGAAGCTTTATTTTTGGAGCATGGTGACCATTTTCCCCTCAAATGTATAGATATGGTTTATGTATATATTGTGTGTTGCATTTACTAAAAGAGAAAGGGAGAGTTCACCATTGCATTTGGTAGTACTTTCCACCTTAGGAAAAAAATTAAGAGAAAAGGAGTGGTCAAACTAGCTATTGATCAAACTATCAAGGAAGAATGAGCTCTTTAGGTTAAAAGTTTCTTATACCTTTAGATCTCTAGTCTATTTTTTTGTATAATAACGAATATATGATAGGTTATTGTGGGAGTTTAGATGATGGTATGGTAAAACATGGTGTTTTCAAAGTTACAAGGAAGGATATATGTTGGTAAATATGTGTAAGGCAAACTAAGAAATCAAAGAAGGGGTTAAACTTTTAAAACCCTAGTTTTAAGTGTTGATTTGAAACAAAATGGCACCCTATGTTTTGTTCTTTTTGTAGATCTATGAGTTTTAAGATGCACGTTTATTAGTTTTAATATTGACCCTAGTGGAATGAACAAGATATAAGTTAAAATGGATTTTTAATGGATTATCTAGCAAAACTAGTAAAAGTGTTAAAAGTTGTTAAATGCAGATTTTCAAGCCCTTGATTTCAGGTCTTAAAGAAACCATTTGAAGCCAAGTTTATTTTTATTAAATACTATGTAGTATGGTGTAGTTCACGTTCAAATTTGAGCCTATTTCTATAAAAGATGAAGATGTTATGAATTTTCAAAACTAGCTAGAAAATCACAAAGTCCGAAAATTCTGGAAAATTAAGTGTGCGTCGTTGGGGTGTAGAACCCTTTGTTGTTATGCGCCAGGACGCAGAAACCATATGTCGGGGTGTATGGTTACAAAAGGGTTATGTACAGTTTTATTAACTATTGAGCAGGTTGTGATGTACAATCGATGTTGTATAGTCCTAGTGGTATATTAATTAACCAACAATGGTAGTAATACATTAGACTTAGTAATGAAGCAAAGTCAGTTAAATAAACTAAAAAGAATATAAGTTTTAATTAAGAATAGAGATGAATTATGACTATAACTAATTGGTAAACCAAAATATGAAATGTGTAGGTCGAGCGAGGAACGCGAATGATGAGCATAAGCTGGATAAACGTATTAGAAAAGTTTTTCAAAACTTATTTCTATGTGTAAATTTTTTGTTATATATGACCTAGTTGGTTATTTATGTACAAGTTCATCAGTGTCATTTGAAGTACTTGTAAATGTTGTCAAATGTACACTCTGTGCAACTTTGTGATATTAGTTGTAGATTACGGTTAATGACATCTGTTAATTGTTCATTGTGAACTTTATGATTTGAAAAATGTAAAGCATGAGATTTATGTGGCATGAGATTTATGTGGCATGTAATGCATATAAGTATTTAGCATGAAGCCTGAATATACTGTGAAGTAAGAGAAACATGAAGAATGAGAAATATGAAACGTTTTATATGATAACTGTTAGACTTGCTTAGACGTCATGCTCGTTCTTGCAAATAAATCCTAATTTGGAGTAAAGGAAGATCATCGGATGAAGTGTTGGTTTGTAAAAACATGACATACATAAAATCTAATTATATAACGCAGCAAAAATATGCAATAAAACGATTTTAAATTTTTCTACAAACCAAAAGTAGGATCTTTCTTATGGGATACTATTAATTGAGGAAAGATTAAGAGTTATACCTTTGTAGAAACTATTCTTCAACATGTACGAGTTCATCTCTAATTCCTTATCGTTCATATTCAATTCCACTGATTAGAATCTCTAAATCAACGTTAGCTACTTAAATGTGTAATATCCCAAATATTTCCAAAGTGATCTAACAAGATTTAAGCAAAGGTTATCAATTCAAAACCTAAGATCGATTGCTCAAGCATACCTTGAGCTATCTAAAAGAATATATATACGACTCGAAACTACGATCGTATATAACAAAGAGGTTAAACTGTTTAACCTAAACTATGTGTTACGTGATTAGTAAAGCTTGAATTGAGCTTTTAAATGTGTTGTATGAATTATCAATGTGTAGGATTTTGTGTTTTGGTTCAAGTAGTTAACCTTCACACTTATTAAAAATCAGAAGTCAATTTAGGGCAAAAACCTAAATTGGAAAAAGAGTTAAAACCTAAACCCTAATCCTAGGGTCTAAACCCTAGAAAATAACCTAGGCCCTCGAGCAAAATGTGAAGGTCAAATTGACATTCTGTTTCAAGATTCAACCTTCCCACGATTTGAAAACACGTAACAGTCAATAAATTTTTTTTCTCGAAAAACGTGTAAAAGTACTATTCACGAGATGACATTTTTCATTCGTTTGACTGTTTCTTTCATCTGTAGGACTTTTTACGTTTCACAATATAGTGATAATATGAGGTTTAGATGCGAGAGAACCAATAAAATTTTATGGAGAAAAAGACAAAAAGGTCACGATTTACGAGAAAACGTTTGTCGTCTTTTTGACTGTTCTTTTCGATATTTTGATATATCGTATTTCACGAAATAGCATTTATATGAAGTATAGATATTAATTAGCCAATAAAAGTTTTACTCAAAAAGCGTGTAAAACACTTCATTTGGAAATTTTTCTTCCGAATTTTGAAAATTCACATTCCTGAATAGCATTTTTATTGACAGTAGATGTATTTTGACCAATAAATTTTTTACCCAAAATAATTTTTTGAGATTACTATTCATGTATACGGGATGAATACGTAGCGAATACAGAAGGAATACGAGAATAATAAAAGTATATTGTAATGTATAATACGAGGATTATACGAAAGATTATACGAGATTAATACGAGAATAATATGAGGTATTATACCAGTAGAATACGAATATTATACGATGTATTATACCAAAGAAATACGTATAAATACTAATGTATTATACTATTTAATTAATTAGTTGAAATCAAACTAGTTTATGTGTAACTAAGTTAGTGTAACTAAACTAGGGAGAACTAGCACGATTACACTAACTGAAAAAGAACTAGCACGATTTGTTTCGAACTTAATCCAAGTGAAAATGAATCGACCAATTAGAAGAAGGGTGATGTAAGCGATGATGCAAGCGCTAGGGCAAAATGACTAAAAGGCCCTTGGTCTTTTAAACTAATGACCAAACTACCCCGACCATTGGTTTTCCTATAAATAGAGAGCTAAGCTCTTCATTATTCTCAATAATTTTCAAAGAAAAATTCCTATAATCAAGAGATTGCAAAGAAATAGTTAAAGCTTGCAATAATAAAAGGTACGATTCTTAATCGTTATTATGCTTAAAGTTTTATTTTATCGATGAGGCTCAAGAACATAAGTCGTAGCCATGTACGATTTTTCGTTCTCCGTGTTCCTTATGACTTGAGCAAGTCGTTGTTATGTCAAATTTTATTTCATAGTTTAAAGTTCAAGAACATACGTCGTATCCATGTACGGTTTATCCGTTCTCCGTGTTCTTCGTATGTTCTGGAGTATTATTATAAATTGTTATAATTAAGTAAACAAGTCGTTATAATGACCAAATTTTGTCAATTATAAAGTGTTATAATCACATATGTAAGCAGTTATAATGCTCAAATTATCTCAAGTATGAAATCCAAAAGCTCAAGAACATAAGTTGTTACCATGTACGATTTTTCGTTCTTCGTGTTCTTCGTGTGTTCTTGAGCAAAAGTCATAATTTCTACATAAGTAGGTTTATGATTTGGTAATTTAGTGTTATGGGATGATGAAACATGATGGCCTTGCTAAATAATGCTTGTGGCATCAAGTTTTAGTAGTCGAAACGAAGAACGATGAAACTTTGTTCTTCGTGTTCTTCGTGTTCTTCGATTCGTTCTTCGTGTTCTTGAGAAAAAGTCATGAAATCTTATATAAGTAGGTTTATGATTTTGTTATTCTTATGTTATGAAGTGATACGGAGTGTCAGAACATGTTATCTTAGAAAATTAATGCTTGAGGTATCATGTTTTACCAATCGGATCAAAGAAAGTTAGGTCTAATATAGTGGCAGAATATTTTTGCAAATTTCCGAAAATTTAAAGTCTGAATATGCCTTAGTAACCTAAATGAAAGTTGTAGATCATGAAATTTTAAGCAATTTAGACTCAAGAATCACTTCAAAATGTTTTCGTACGACAAAGTTATGGCTGTCGTAGTAAAAGAGGTCAAAGCTGAATTTTTAAGGGGCATTCGGATTTTAGGGCTTAAAAATGAGTTTTTGAGTTAGCCAAATTTTCAATTAATTCCACCTATGGAAATAGTCTAATTAAGTTATTCTAAGACTTATTCAAAAGAAAATTTTGATAAACTAACATTCGGAGTCGCGTAACCCTTTTTGTAGGCGTTTAACGATTTCCCGGGAAAACCCTAACATGGTTTTAAGGCAAGTCTTCTAACTCTTGCTATGTGCTACTTGTGTAGTATTGTTAAAATGATAAATGAGATGTGTAATGTCATGTTATTATGAAATAGATGATATGTGAAGTCTTTAACTGATGTTTACAAGCCTTCTAACTGTTATGCGTTATGTTTATGATTTATGAACATGATTTATGTCAGTGTGATATAAATTGTTGGAACGTGAGTTATATGTGATATTAAATGGAGAATTATGTTCAGTCAATGCATGTTAAAGTTTATATGAAAGCATAAACTGCGTATGTGCTGTATGTTAGACTTGCTGATCCGTCGTGCTCACTCTTGCGAATAAAACCTTATTTGCAGATTAAAGATGAACGTTAAGAAGATCATGAACGTAAAGATGAAGCGTAGATTAGGTTTTCATGTTTATTACTTGTATTTGTATAAGTCATAACGACTGTTGTAATATGAACAAACAAACATGTAACCGAATATTGAATGAATGATATATATTATTATCATCAGAATGTTGTTATGTCTTTATTTTGATATAACCTAGAATTGTTAAGACTTAATATAGTATTGATAATGATCTACTTATCTGGATGAGGATCGGTAAATAACATGTGAGTGCTGTACATCTGAGACAGGACTAAGCGATGTTGACTGGTCAAATCCATCGTTAAGGTTCCTCGGACCCAGGTATAACTCGTTATTACTATTCTGAATACCATATAAGTAGGATTATTGATACGAAGAGATATCACTATAAACAAATATGTTTCGAATGAAGGTTTTAACTAGTTGGGTAATGTTCTGTACGGAAAGAGAATTTTGCACCGGACAAAGATGCAACCATTTGTCACGGATAAAGATGCAAACATTTATCACGGGTGAAGATACAAACATTCACCGCGGGATTCTCTGCTCCCAAGAGCCGTCCTAATGATTTAATGCCGTGGATGTTGAAACATGTAAAGTTATAGAATATTTAAATCCTAAGGTTAAAATTAGACCGTTATATATGGTTTTATCCATTTATACGGATGAAATACAAGTTGATACTTGTATACTTATGAGACTGTGATCAAGTTAAGATCCAGGGACAAAGTTAAGAGAAATTTTTAATGTATAGTCTAAAATAAGACTAATTCAACCAATATGATTATGGGATCATTGGTTAAGTTGATAGATGTACGAAATTAACGCACAAGGTCCGCCGCAGTCGAAAGCGCGGGGATTTTGGGGGCGTTACAAAATGTGTAGCCTCTAAAGGTGATCCACCGAGAGTAATATGAATTAAAGAAGTAATTTAGGTTTCTCTAAACCTTGGGTGGCTAGCCCTAATTCTCTCTTTCTCTCTCTCTCTCTCTATCTTTAAATCTTAGATGTAGAAAATTATTAGAAATATTCTCCAATACTTGAAAAAGTGTATGTAACCATAATCAATAATATGACTCCTCTTATATATATATGAGCAACCCTCCTAAACTCTTTAGGAGTAGGATTTTTAATTTAACTCATAATCTAATTAGGAACTAAATTAATTTAATACAATAATTACAATTCCTAAACTCATTAGGAACTTAAATATGTATTATGAGAGTACTTTTTAGTAATTAATTCTTAAACCATTTATGAACTAAATAATAATTATAATAATAATAAGGCTGCTCTTATTAATTTATAATTAGTTTCAAAATATATAATTATAAATATTAAGTTATTTAATTTATTCTATCACCATAGTAAAAATTAAATACACTTAATTTATTATTACTTTTATGTCATTACTTCTAAAATAAATATTTCTCTTTTGCGATGTGACCCTTTAGGTTCAATATTAAATCGGTTGTAGAATAAATAAATTAGAACTATTTTAATATTATATATAATAATAAACTAAACTCCTTTAATTTATTTATAAATAAATCCTTATTTATTCCACAATAAGTGTAAGACCCCTCAGTAGCATATGACTTTCTGGATAATATGAATATCAACATTTGATCACAAAGAACCTATGCCGTAAATAGTTACCATATAGTTCAATCATTCTACCACACAATATCATAATCAAATTTAAGATATGAAATTATTGTTAAGTTTTATTTAATTTGATCATATGCATTTAGATTCTAAAATGTACAACTCTAAATAATACAAATTAGAAACTCCTTTTTAATTTCATTATGCCTTGCTTAGGGACTACTGAGTTGTCATTTATCAAATCACATAGGGCATTCTTTTCTTATACTAGAAGTGGTAGATCATTTGTTAATCATTCACCTATCTCCATGCACAGCTTATTATACCCGAATATATCATTTGTTATACCCATATAGTCTTAAGGAATATAACAAAGTGTAATTTATCATAAACAAGATATTACGATGATCTCAAGTACAAAGATCACTTGTACTACTATCACATTAGGAACTCCTATTGATAGACAAGTTAAACTCTATTAGGTGTTCCTTAAGTCAGTCACGTTCAGTGAAATTATTCTCTAATAAGCACCTACATACTTGTTTTAGTGTCATCACACATTAAGTGAAAGTAGTATGCACACAAGCCAATCATATTTGATATGATGAAGCATGTACTTTGTAATCTTATTTATTTATTAATAAAAGTTTATTTATAAATAGGCATTTTCTTTATCCATATTTAATAGATGACATTAATTATGATAAACCCATAGTTGTTGAGCAGTGCTTTTAGAATCATACTGTTGATCATGTTAATGAAATCTAAATTCAGATAACTAAAAAACTAAAATTGTTCCTAATCGTGGGATCATTAAAATGGGGATTAGTGAATCCGGATAGATTAGTGCATACTATGCTTGCACTTATGAAGAGGATAATTGATCTCATTATTATTTATGTTGAGACACTAAAGCAAGTATATAGGTGCTTATTAGAGAATAAGTTCACTGAACATACCTCTCTTAAGGAACACCTAATGGAGTCTTACTTGTCTGTTAATAGGAGTTCCTTTTATGATAGTAGTGTAAGTAATCCTTGGACTTGAGATCATCATAGTATCTTGTGTATGATGAATTATGTTTTGACATATTTCTTAAAATCTTTAGGGTGTATCAAAGGGGTATACTCAGATATAATAAATTGTACATGGAGATAGGTGAATGATCAACAAAGAATCTACCACTTCTAGTAAAGAAGAGAATGTCCTATGCAATTCGATAAATGACAACTCAGTAGTTCTTGACTAAGACAGAATGGAAATTAGAAAGTAGTTTCTAACTTACATTAATTAGCGTTATTCATTTGAGAATCGAAATGCATATAATCAAATGAAATAAGTCCTGATAGTAATACCATGTCTTATATTTGATTGGGACATTATGATGTAGAATGATTGAATTGTACGGTAATTATTTGCTGAATAGGTTCTTTTATGATTAAATGTTCAAATGTATATTATCTGAAAAGTCGTTGATTGCTAAGGGGGCTTACCTTTATTTTGGAATAAATATTATTTATTTAAATGAATTAACTTATTTAATTTATTTGTATAAATAAGATTATAATAGTTCTAATTAATTTATTTTATAACCAGTTTAATATAGAGAACCTAAAGGGTCACATTATAAAAGGAAAACAATTATTTAAGAAGTAAATGACATAATCGTAATATTGAATTAAGTATATTTAATTTATACTATGAGAATAGAATAAATTAAGTAGCTTAATATTTGTTATTTAGTATTTTGGAAATACTAATTATAAATTAATAAAAGATGTCTTATTATTATTATTGCTATTATCATTATTATTAAGTTCCTAAATGGTTTAGAAATCAATTAATAAGAGTACTTTCATAAATGATAATTAAGTTCTTAAATGGTTATGCAAGGGTATAATTCTTTATATTTTTCTTGTTAATTAATAGTTATGCATAAAGATCGATCATGGATTATGGTTTGTAGTAAAAAATTTTAATTCTGATTTACCATGCTTCCGCTGCTTATATGTAAATTGAGTGCATGTTCATGGACATTACAAATCAATAATAAGATCAATCATCCTCTTTGTAAGAGCAAACATAGTATATACTAATCTATTCGAATTCACTAATTCTCATTTTTGTGATATCATAATTAGGAATATTTTAGTTTTGAGTTATCTATAATTTAGATCTCATTAGTACAATCAACATTATGATTCTAAAAGTATTGTTCCCAAACGATAGGTTTATCCATTTAATTAATTCAACCAATCAATCATGAATAAAAATTTCTTTAAATAAATAATTCTTTTATTAATAATTGAATAAGATTATGAAGTATATACTCATCATATTAATATATGATTGGCTTGAGGGTATACTACTTTCAATCTCTCACTTGCACTAAAGTCAATCACTTCAGTATCTAATACCCATATTATCTAAGTGACAATTGAACTATTGATGAGATAATGTTTTAGTAAACGGATCTGTAATGTTATTTTGAGAATCCATTAGTTCCATGGTGACGTTCCCTCTTTCAATGATTTCTCTAATCAAATAAAACTGGCGCAACACATGTTTGAATTTCTGATGAGACATGGGTTACTTAGCTTGTGCAACAGCTCTCGTGTTGTCACAAAATAATTGCACTGGTCCTTGAATGCTAAGAGCCGCTCCGAGTTCGGTTACGAACTTCCTTATCCAAACTGCTTCTTTTGCAGCTTCACTCAGTTATGTACTTTGCCTCTGTCACTATATAAGCAACTATTTACTACTTGGAACTCTTTCCACTCCCCGCGCCACTGTTTAAGGTAAACACATAACCCAAAACGAATTTGTTGTCATCTTGGTCAGTTTAAAAGGTTGAGTCTATATAGCCCTCTAGTTTCAAATCTGACTCGTTGTAAACAAGAAATACATCCCTAATTCTTCTCAAGTATTTTAGGATGTTTTTCACTACTTTTTAGTGTGCTTATCCAGGATTCGACTGCTATTTGCTTGTCACGCTAAGTGCATAAGGAACATCTGGTCTAGTACATATCATCTCATTCATGATAGATCCTATTGCCGAAGCATAAGGTATCTTACTCATATTGTCACGCCCCCAAATTCAAGCGTTGGTTGCTTGGACTTATTACTGACTTGTACTTCCTTTGCTCGTAACTTACCAATGATCCATAATTATATTGGTTGTACTAGTCTATTACAGATAATTCTTTAAGAATTTCTTTTACTTAATCCTTGAATCGTAACTTGGTCTCGATCTCATCCTTTCTACAAGTATTAACTTGTAGTTTATCCGTATACACAAATAATGATGAGTGGGTTTTATACTTATACTTACGAATTAGTACTTCTGACTTAATAATTTGTGAGCTTTTAGGAGTTATTTATGTTGTTTTAAGTGATTTTTATGGTTCCTGATGATTTTTTCTTTCTTTACAGGGTTTTTGGACTTAAATGGCAAAATTATAATTTCTAGTTAGTACCACTGCCGCAGTGGTGCCTTTACCACTGCCGCAGCGGTCGACCCCTACTATTTCAGTCGGGATTTGCTTATAAAACAGAAGTTACTCCATGACCTAGAAGTGGTATCTTATTCTCCAGGGCAGCTTTTATGCAGTTTTTTTTAGTTCTACAAGGCATCTTTGATTGGTTTTGAGCTCAAGAGCAAGGATATTTGTCTAGCTTGGATTGCTTCATAGTGAATGTAGTTTATTAGCTTAAAACTTATTTCACAAGAAGTTTTCATATATATATATATATATATATATATATATATAGTCTTAATTTTGTGTAATCTAAGAATGATAAATATCTTGTTAATAGTTTTTATTCATTTAGTTATGAACTAACTTCCTTTCTAAGATCATAATGAAGCTCAATACTTAGTTTAAATTGAATATCTCTCTTTTTAATGTTTGTGGATTGAAAATGAATGATTATCATGTTTTATGCTTCATGTATGGATTACTTACTTTGTAAGTAATATGGTGGTGTTTATGATATTAAAAAGTGGATTAAATAGTTTAACCTAAAACATTATAACACTTGTGGGATCCTTTATCTTCGGATGAAGTACTTAACTTGTATCTCGAATAAGAATATACCGTGGTATATTATGTAGCCTTGTTGTGAATATGTTTATATTGTTGTCTTGCTTAATTAGTATCATATAGGAATATAGTGATCTAGTTAGTAGGGCGTGAATCATTTAACTATCGAAAGAGGTTTTTGGTTATTTTTATTCTCAGGCTATCATTCATTTGCTCTATTAATTAAAAGGAGGGGTGTGAGGTTTTAACGAGGTATTAGGTGAAGTTATGGTCTTAGCTTATCTAAAATTGATATTAGTTGCTTTGTTTTATTTATTTTGCTAATTCTGTGATAATCATATTCACCACCTTTAATCATTTTTTAAATAAGATTAGATTGATATAAGTTTAATATTTGAAAATTGTTAGTATTAACTCTCTGTGGGATCAACATAAATATTCTTTATACTACTTATGGGTCGTGTATACTTGCACGCTAATATTAATCATGAAAACGACCATTAAGTTTTTGGTGTCGTTCCCAAGGAGTTATTTATCTAATTTATTTGTAATATTAAGCTCATTCAAGATAATCTTAATTTAAACGGTTACTTCTGTTTAATTTTACAGGTATTCTTGAGTTTGTATGCAACATTTTCAATATCCAAATTTAGGAACTTTTGATCCTGAAATTGAAAGAACTATGCGGAGACTGTAAAAAGAAAGGGGTCGAGTTATACACGATCAAGATATAATGATATAAGAAGATCATAAAATGTTGCGGGAATATGCTATGCCGTAAGGCACATATATTCATTAGAGCATTATTAGGCCAACTATTATTGCTAATAGCTTTGAGATCAAGCTGGGTACTATCCAAATGATTCAAAATCATGTGCAATTTGGTGGGATGCCAAATGATGACCCAAATGCTCATTTGGTAATTTATTTTAAAAATTTGTGACACTTTCAAATATCAAGGCGTTTTCAAAATTCTCTCAGATTCCGACTGTTCCCTTTCACTCTCCGTGATAAGGCCAGGAGTTGGTTACATTATTTTCCATCGGTCTCCATTACTACATGGACTGACTTGGCTCAAAAATTCTTGGCGAAGTTCTTTTCGCCAGCTAAAACAGCGAGGTTAAGGAATGACAACACATCCTTCTCACAGCAGGACTCTGAATATCTTTATAAGACTTGGGAGCAATTTAAAGATTTACATAGAAAGTGTTTGCACCATGGCATACCCAAATCGTTGCAAGTTTAGACATTCTACAATGGGTTGTTTAGTTCAACCCGAATGAGTGTAGATGTCGCAGCTGGCGGCGCGTTAATGGGGAAGAACTATCATGATGCTTATGAGTTGTTGGAAACCATGGCAGCTAACAACTACCAGTGGTCTTCTGAAAGGGAAATACAAAGAAAAGTGGCTAGAAAGCATGAGCTGTATACAGTTACAGCCTTATCCGCACAAGTAGCTATGCTTGCAAGGAAAATCGATAATTTTGGGGTAAAATTTGTACAGAGTGATCAATGTGCTATAAAAGCATGATCAGTTCATTATGTCAGCAATTATAATCGACATCCAAACAATAACGTTCCCACACATTATCAACCGAGCTTGAGAAATCAGACAAATTTCTCATAGAGCAATAATAACAATCAAGGTCAATCTTTAACTCTAAGGCAACCATATCCTCTAGGATTTTAAAATTACAATGAACAACAACAACAACAATCTCAACAAGTTCCACCTCAACAGGAGGAGAAGTCTAACTTGGAAGAGTTGCTTTCCCAGTATATTTCACAAAATGAGACGAGAATAAATAGCCAAGATGTTTCCATTCGGAATTTAGAAAACCAAGTGGGGCAGCTTGCAAATGCTATCTGTAATATCCAAGAAATTAGTAAATGCTTATATTAATGAAATTAATGAATTACTTGAAAAATTATTTATGTGCTCATACATTAATGTATTGTGTGGTAAGCATTAACAATTTAATTAAATATGTGATAAATAATAATGTAAGCGATGATGATGATGAACTTAATTAATTTAAGTTTATGTAATATGCCTTGTGTGGCATAATTGTTAAGATAGACTAATTAATTAATTTATTAAATTAATTGTGAGTTGATTAAATAATTAAATGGATTAGTAAGGATAATTAAATTAAGCTAAATGTGAATATTAGGAGGTCACATGAATTAATATGATATAGTCCAACATGTTTGTAATTAAAGTCCATGTATGTATGGATGACTATAATTAATTAATTAACCCAATAGAAATAAATGTTCATGACCCAATGAAACTTTAATTTCAAAACATAGTCCAATTATATGATCCAAATAATCTATTTTCTAGAATGCTTTGTAATATTTTATATATATAACCCATCATGAAGCTACAAGGCTAATTTTATTTATAAAATGAAGCTAAATAGGTCATCATGAAGGAGGATTATTGTGTATCACTTAAATTAGGGAATTGTACAAGCTTTTCCAAGTTTGGTGGAACTATTGGTTAATAACTTCCTAGATGGTTAAAACCTATTGGATTAATACATGTATTTATACATGTATATGGAATGTATTGGTATATGGATTTCTCCAATAAATAGAGGTTTCCAAAATTATTTTAGAAGTTTACATGATAATCCTAAGTTAGAGGGCTATAGAGAGAAAATATAAAATTAGAGAGAAAAGTGAGTAGAAAAAAAAATTAGAAAACCTAATAGAACTCTTGCAAATTTGAGTTCTAGAAATCTTAGAATCAAGCAAAGAGAAGTGGAGGCCCTAGTAAGGTTCATCTCTAGAAGGAAAGAGCTTCAAAGAGGTATAAATAATTTCTTACCCTAAATATTTTCCTTAGTAGCATGTTGTAGCTAGTTATGTAAATATTTATGTTTAGGTGTGTGGGAATTATGGCGGATTTCGAAGACATAAGGAAGGGTTCATGAAGGAGAATATATGATTGATATATGTTGGTATGTGTTTTATGTCAAGGTGATCAAGAATAATGCATGTAAGCATAAAACCCCTAAGTATATTAGTAAAAACATGTGATTTGGGTAAAAATAAATAGAATGTGTAACTCATTTGCATGATCTAAAAATTGTATATTGTAGTTCTATTAAATACGAAGATTTTTCAATTGGAACGAACAAAAACGGAGCTAAAATACATTTATGGTGAACTTTCTTGTAAATGATGTCAAAATAGAACTCTAGCTTGAAAAACCAATAATTTTGGTTAAATAAATATTTTTAAAAATAATTTAAAAATTGAAATGTTGAAGGGTTATGAGTTTCTGAAATAACAAAACTGATTTGGACTTATTTAGATTTAAAATGCGTAAGATATGACAGATTGAATAAAAAAGGGTAGGAAACAATAATCTTAAAAAAAATCTTATTTTTGGATTATGCTAGGGGGCGTTGCAGCGCCCCAGTGTTAATCTGGATGCTGTAGCGCCGGTTGCGCGGCCCGGTCGAACCAGTTTGGTTGACCTGTCCGACCCGACCTGATAAGAAAAAAAAAGAAAAAAAAGTTTTAATTTTAATTATAATAATAATAATTAAAAATAATAAAAATAATAATAATAAACAAATAAAATAATTAAAAATTATTTTGTTTGTAAATTAATTAAAATAATATTCAATAAATAAAACAATAATTTAAAATTATTTTATTTGTGATTTGATTAAATAAATAAAATAATACTTTAAAAAACAATTATTTTATTTATGAGTTAATTAAACAACTAAAATAATATAAACAAATAAAATAATAACTAAAAATTATTTTATTTGTGAGTTAATAATAAGGATTATTTAATGATTTCCTTAACCAATTAAAATAAGATTAAAAGACCATTTTAATTGTGAATTAATATTATATAAGCAATTAAAATAATATTATAGGTTATTTTAATTGTGAAGTAATGAAAGTTAAATAATTAAAATAATATTAGAAATTATTTTAATTGTAAATAAATAAAGTGTAGGTAAGGTTAACATTTATTTTAATTGTTTACTAATGAAGCATAATTAAAATAAAAGTAAGTGTTACTCTAATTGGGAAATTAAACAAATGAAATGATAATTTAAATTGTTTTAGTTGTGGATTAATAATAAGTCATAAACAAGTAAAGTGATAAAATTTTGCTGTGAATCATTAAGAGATGATAGTGAATAATGAAACAAATAAAATAATGGAAAGTGTTATTTTATTTATAATAATTAATGAATGAATTAAATAAGAAAAGGCAATAATGTACAAGTAAATAAATTTATTTGAAATTCTGTATGTAATGATTTGAAAGTCCAAGTCATATAAAACTTATAAGTCAAATCTATTAGATTATTATGTGAAGGTTAATAGAATTTAACCGTTAGACGTTGAACATAGGTTGTTCAAAGGATAAGGAATTACAGTCCGATAGAGTCAACAATCCAGGTAAGTACTTTAACTTGTACTTTTAATAATTCGTACAAGTAAAATTAATCGATGAAATAATTTATGTTTTATCTATATTCGTGAATGCTGAATTATTGATTTTGGAATTTGATTTAAATCATGGTTATACTCTTGAATAGTTATTCAAACCCTATTTGCGAACATTGAACGTATCAATTGTTCCTAATTGTGTTGAGATGTATGTCTATGCCATTTGTATCGGCTAGATCAATGATAAGATCGATTATTAATCAATCAGATTTTCTTGGGAAACCTATCCAAACCAATTGCTTTGGTGATGACTCTTATAGTATGCTAAGATGAACAACTATTTTACGTCGAGGAACCGACATGCGCGCGAACAACATGTTTGCATGTGTTCACGGTCCATAGTGACCACTTAGTTCAATTATTTATTTATCTAAAAATATTGAAATTCTTGATTTCATATATATCCTTCAGTCCATAGTGACTTTTCAGTAGTAGAAATAATCAGAATTGGAACTTTTGACACTTACGTTGTTCACAATTAATTTATTCAATTCATGAGCTTCTAATTATTGTTACATACCGTGTTATATGAATCCCTACACATGAACACTTACTTTTATATACTTGTGAGCAAACTCGTTGCTCACCCTTGTTTTCTTTAAATATTACAATTAAGTTTGAACTATGCACCGGCTCAGGAAAAGATAAAGGCAAAGACAAGGTTGCTAAGTAGCCTTATTGAGATGTTGTAGTTAATTTCATTCTGTGTTTTTATTAAGACTTATGGAGTACTTTTTTTTTAATAGTGTTTGTATTAGTAATGGTTGCGAGGCTTGGGACATAAATATTTTATGTTATCTCAATGTAAATATTTTTATTATTCCGCATTTAGTTGGTATTAATTTGTTGTATGAGTTGGATCGTGAAGCATCAGATTCGAAGTACAGGTATCTGAATTTGGGGGTGTCACACTATCAATAATCTTCCCCAAGGGACGCTGCTGAGTGATACTGAAGTCAATCCCAAGAGGGAAGGCAAAGAGCAATGTAAGGCAGTTACACTTCATAGCGATAAGCGTTACCAGAAATCATGGAAAAATCCATTACAGTGTCACAAACCGCTGCTAAAGAAGATAGTGTTGTTGAAGAAAGTAATGAAAGTGTGGAGCCAAAAATTTTGGTAAAAAAGTCTAAGTGCCAGTTTTGATAGTTAACAAGACTATTGCAAAAGTACATTCATGCCATTTCCTCAAAGGCAGTAAAAATAGAAACTGGACAACCAATTTTCCTAGTTCTTGGAAGTGCTAAAGAAGCTTCATATAAAATTTTTGTAAGGAACATTTATATATTATTCCACTAAGTTTAATAAAGACTGCGTATTTAGTTATTATTATGTATTGGATTATGAGCACTAAACACGACGTTATGGAACCCGAATTTGGAGGCGTCACAGTAAGCCCCCTTAGTGATCAATGACTTTTCAGATAATATAGATTTCAATATTTAATCACAAAAGAACCTATTCAGCTAATAGTTACTGTATAATTCAATCATTCTACCTCATAATGTCCCAATCAAATATAAGATATGGTATTACTGTCAAGTCTTATTTTATTTGATTATATGTATTTCGATTTTCAAATGAATAACTCTAATTAATGTAAATTAGAAATTACTTTCTAATTTTTATTCTGCCTTAGCCAAGGACAACTGAGTTGTCATTTATCGAATCGCATAGGACATTATCTTCTTTTATTAGAAGTGTTTGATTTTTTGTTGATCATTCACCTATCTCCATGTACAAATTATTATACCCGAACATACCTTTTGATATACCCTAAAGGTTTTAAGGAATAAGTCAAAATATAATATATCATACACAAGATAAGATAATGATCTCAAGTCCAATGATCACTTGTACTACTATCACAAAAGGAACTCCTATTGACAGACAAGCAAGATTTTATTAGGTGTTCCTTGAGCGAGTCATATTTAGTGAACTTATTCTCTAATAAGCACCTACGTACCTGTTTTAGTGTCTCTACACAAATGATTATGAGATCAATCATCATCTTCTTAAGAGCAAACATAGTATGTACTAATCTATCCAGATTCACTAATTTCCATTTTAGTAATCCTACGATTAGAAATAATTTTAGTTTTGAGCTATCTTAAATTTAGATCTCATTAGCATGATCATCACCATGATTCTAAAAGAATTGCTCAATAACTATGGGTTTATTATAATTAATATCATCAATTAAATATGGATAAAGAAAACGCCTTTGTATAAATAAACTTTTATTAATAAATAAATAAGATTACAAAGTGCATGCTACATCATATCAAATATGATTTATTTGTGTGCATACTATTTTCAATCTCCCAATTGCATGAAAGTCAATCGTCATGGTATCTAATACCCATCTTCTTTAAGTGATAGTCAAACTGCTTTTGAGTTAAAACTTTAGTAAATGGATCTGCTATGTTACCAGAGAGTCGACACGCTCTAAGGTGACGCCTCATCTTTCAATGATTTCTCTAATCAAATGAAACCGCTGCAACACGTGCTTGGATTTTTTATGAGACCTGGGTTCCTTGGTTTGTGCAACAGCTCATATGTTGTCACAAAATAAAGGCACTGGTCCTTGAATGTTTGGAACCACTCCAAGTTCTGTAATGAACTTCTTCATCCAAATAACATACTTTGCAGCTTCACTTGCAGCTATGTACTCTGCCTCTGTCGCTGAATCAACAACTATTTACTGCTTGAAATGTTTTTAACTCACTACGCCATCATTTAGGGCAAACTCATAACCGAAATGAATTTATTGTCAGCTCAGTCAGTTTGAAAACTTGAGTCTGTATAGCCCTCTAGTTTCAAATCATACCAACCGTAGATAAGAAATATATCCTTAGTTCTTCTTAAGTACTTAAGGATATTTTTCACTACCATCCAGTATTCTTCTCTAGGATTAGAATGATATCTGCTTGTTACACTAAGTGCATGAGCAACATCACGCCTTGTACGGTCTCTCTCTTCAAGTGTTTTGGAGCCTACTTCTTGGAGAGATGTATTCCAGGACCCATCGACATGAGCCCTTTCTTGGAATCTTCTATGCTAAACTTCTTTAACATTGAATTAATGTACGTTCCTTGGGACAAGCCAAACATTCTTTTAGATCTATCTCTATAGATCTTTATCCCCAAAATATAGGATGCTTCTCCCAAGTCCCCATGGAGAAGTGTTTAGACAATCAAATCTTGATCAACTATAACATTGGAATTTCAGTCCCTATCAGTAATATATCATCAACATATAATACTAGGAATGTAATAGGGCTCCAACTAACCTTCTTTTACACACATGGTTCATCATTGTTTTTGATAAAATCAAACTCTTTCATTGTATCATCAAAATAAATGTTCTATCTATGAGAAGTTTGCTTCAATCTATAGATGAATCGTTGTAGCTTACAGACTTGATTTGTTCCAACCTTTGAATGAAAACCTTCTAGCTATATCATATATACATCATTTTCTAGTTTTTCATTGAGGAATGTCGTTTTCACGTCCATTTGCCAGATCTCATAGTCATTGTAAGCTGCTACTGTAAGCAAAATCCGAATGGACTTGAGCATTGCTACTGGTGATGTAACGCCCCCAAAAATCCCCGCGCTTTCTATGCGGCGGACCTTGTGCGTTAATTTCATACATCTATCGACTTAACCAATGTTCCCATAATCATATTGGTTGAAATAGTCTTATTTTAGACTATACATTAACAATTTCTCTTAACATTGTCCCTGGATCTTAACTTGATCTCAGTCTCATAAGTATACAAGTATCAACTTGTATTTCATCCGTATAAATGGATAAAACCATATATAACGGTTTAATTTTAACCTTAGGATTTAAATATTCTATATACGTCCACTTGTAACGGTCTCATTCGTACTACAAGTATCAATATACAAAGATATCTCTTCATATCAATAATCCTACTTATATGGTATTCAGAATAGTAATAACGAGTTATACCTGGGTCCGAGGAACCTTAACGATGGATTTGACCAGTCAACATCGCTTAGTTCTGTCTCAGATGTACAGCACTCACAAGTTATTTACCGATCCTCATCCAGATAAATAGATCATTATCAATACTATGTTAAATTTTAACAATTCTAGGTTATATCAAAATAAAGACATAACAACATTCTGATGATAATTATTTATATCATTCATTCAATATTCGGTTACATGTTTGTTTGTTCGTATTACAACAGTCATTATGACATATACAAATACAATCAATTTACATGAAAACCTAATCTATGCTGCATCTTTAAGTTCATGATCTTCTTAACGTTCATCTTTAATCTGCAAATAAGGTTTTATTCGCAAGAATGAGCACGACGGCTCAGCAAGTCTAACATACAGCACATACGCAGTTTATGCTTTCATATAAACTTTAACATGCATTGACTGAACATAATTCTCCATTTAATATCACATATAACTCGCGTTCCAACAATTTATATCACATTGACACACAAAGTGTATAAATCATGTTCGTAAATCGTAAACATAAAACATAACAGTTAGAAGGCTTGTAAACATCAGTTAAAGACTTCACATATCATCTATTGCATAATAACATGACATTACACATCTCATTTAACATTTTAACAATACTACACAAGTAGCACATAGCAAGAGTTAGAAGACTTGCCTTAAAACCATGTTAGGGTTTCCCGGGAAATCGTTAAACGCCTACAAAAAGGGTTACGCGACCCCGAACGTTAGTTTATCAAATTTTCCTTTTGAATAAGTCTTAGAATAACTTAACTATACTATTTCCATAGGTGGAATCATTTAGTTAAGTGGAGAACTCAAAATCTCAAAATTTAGTGCTTCCACCCGAATGCCCCTTAAAATTTTCAGCTTTGACGTCCTTTCCGGTAACTGCCATAACTTTGTCATCCGGAAACATTTTAAAGTGATTCTTGAGTCTAAATTGCTTAGAATTTCATGATCTACAACTTTCATTTAGGTTGCTAAGGCATATTTGGACTTTAAAATTTCGTAATTTTAGCAGAAAGGTCAGTATGCTTACTTTGATCAATATTTTTAGGGTTAACCATGTGAAACATGGTACCGCTTGCTTTAACTCTTTAAGAAATCATGTTGCAAGACTCAATATCACTTTATAACATAAAAATAATAAATCACAAACCTTCTCATAGAAAGATTCATGACTTTTTCTCAAGAACACACGAAGAACACGAAGAACGGATAAACCGTACATGGTAACGACTATGTTCTTGAGCTTTTGGTTTTCGTACTTGAAATAATTTGAGCATTATAACTTCTTATATAAGTGATTATAACACTTTATAATTGACAAAATTTGGTCATTATAACGGCTTGTAAATTGAATTATAACAATTTATAAAAATGCTCAAGAACATACGCAAACGCGGAGAACGGATAAACCGTACATGACCACTACGTATGTTCATTGAGCTTTAAACTATGAATTGAAATTCGACATTATAACTACTGTAAAATGAAGAAAGGCTCAAGAACACGTGAAGAACACGGAGAACGACAATCGTACATGGCTACGACTCGCGTTCTTGAGCTTTTAAACTACGAAAATTAATCGAACATAAAAACGACTAATGATTTACCTCTCGAAGTGCAAGCTTTAACTATTTCTTTGCACTTCCTTTTATTATAACTCACTAGAACTCTCTCTCATATTGTATATAGCTTTGATACAAGCATTTTTGCTTTGAAAATGAATGATCAAACAAGTGAGGAATGCTTGCTATTTATAGGCCATGCAAAGCTAGGGTAAAAAGGTCATTATTACCAAACTTCCAAGCTAAGCTAACATGAAGTGCACCTCCCTTTTCCACTTGATATGAACGACCAAATCAGCCAATTTAATGCCATTAATGCTTGAAATCATCACATTTTGGTGACACCACAATAATCCACATGTTAGCTTCCAATTGGTCCACAACTTAGCCTACCAAAGGAATAGTTCTAGGGCTTGTTTGGTTGGTCATTTAATCATTTAATTGAGGGGTAGTCAAGGTCATTTACCAAGCTTGATCAAGGTTAGATTAGTCCTTTTGATAATCTAGCTTAGTTAGGATTAGGTTAATTAGCAATAAACCTAGGAATTTGATTATTCGATTAGGTTATTTCTTCACCGATTAGATTAACTTGTAATTTAGGTTAATCTTTAGTTTAATTAAACTTAATCCTATTTAGGTTTAGTTTAATTAATTGATAATTAGGTTAAATGGTAATCTAATTACCCTAACCTACTTTGATTCCAACTAGGTTTAACATAACCTAGTTTCATTTCAACTAAATGTCATCTAACCTAGTTTTATATCAACTAGATTAGGTTAACTATTTCATAAGCTTAGTTAGTTTGTAACTAGGTTTAGTTCCTAGTTAGGTTCCTAACCCAGTTACATCTAACTCAGTTACATCTCAACAGAAATTAGTTCATCCTTAACTAATTCTAGTTCATTTCTAAGTCTTCCGGTTAAATTGACCTCAACTGATTTAAAAGTCTGATATTCCAGAGTTTTGTTCCGAATAAACACTATTTTGTAAAGTCGAAAGTCCAACAGACTTGACACGTTTTTCGGTGAATAGTGTTTTTGACTACCATTTCTCAGAATATGCTTAAACGATCAAAAAGTCAAAAATAATATTTATTTTTGTCTTTTCCCTATTTCGTCTTATTCCCGACACACTTTTCGAGAAAATCTTTTATTGCTTATTACGCACCGGTGTTGCATACAAACACTGTATCCATCAACGGTTTGATCAAAAATGAAAAGCGTTTTCGTTTGAAGAGCGATTTACGTTTTATCTTTGGAAAAAATATCAGTGGCTCCCTGGTATCTATTCCCCGTATAAATGCTATATCGTGAAATGGAAAAAGTCCAAACGTTGAAAAGAACGTTCAAAAAGACGACAAACGTTTTCTCGTAAATCGCGTCTTTTTCGTCTTTTTCCCCAGAAAATTTTATTGATTCCCTGGCATCTAAACCTCATATTATCACTATGTTGTGAAATGTAAGAAGTCCTACAGATGAAAGAAACAGTCAAACGAATGAAAAACGTCACCTCGTGAATAGTGCTTATACACATTTTTCGAGAAAAACTTTTATTGACTGTTACGTGTTTTCAAATCGTGGGAAGGTTGAATCTTGAAACGGAATGTCAATTTGACCTTCACATTTTGCTCAAGGACCTAGGTTATTTTCTAGGGTTTAGACCCTAGGGTTAGGGTTTAGGTTTTAACTCTTTTTCCAATTTAGGTTTTTGCCCTAAATTGACTTCTGATTTTTAATAAGTGTTAAGGTTAACTACTTTGAACCAAAACACAAAATTCTACACATAGATATTTCATACAACACATTTAAAAGCTCAATTCAAGCTTTACTAATCACATAACACATAGTTTAGGTTAAAGAATTTAACCTCTTAGTTGTATACGATCGTAGTTTCGAGTCATATATATTCTTTAAGATAGCTCAAGGTATGCTTGAGCAATCAATCTTAGGTTTTGAATTGACAACCTTGCTTAAATCTTGTTAGATCACTTTGGAAATATTTGGGATATTACAGGTGAGAAGGTTTCATTATAGTCAACACCTTGTCTTTGTTTGAAATATTTTGCAACCAGTCGGGCCTCATAGGTCTCTACCTTGTCTTCTGTTCCAGTCTTTCTCTTAAAGATCCATTTCCCCCCGATGGGCTTAATGCGCTCAGGTGGAGTAACCAAAGTCCATACTTGGTTCTAATACATGGAGTCCATCTCGGATTTCATGGTTGTTAGCCATTTCTTTAAGTCTTTATTACTCATAGACTCTTTATAAGTCAATGGATTATTATCATCTATGATGTGTACCCAATTATCATCTTCTATGATGAATCCATACCTTTTATGTATCTTCGGTACTCTTCCAAATTTACCAATAGGTTGTGGTATATTAGGTTGTATTACTTGATCAGGTACCTCACTTTAACCCATAGTGTTTTGTGCTTCTTGAACATTTCTTCAAGGTCTATTTTACTCCTATTGACCTCTTCAAGAATAAACTCCTTTTCCAAGAAGGTAACATGTTTTGCAACAAACATCTTTTGATCAATAAGATGATATAAATAATATCCTACAAATTCTTTTGGATATCCCACAAATTTACACTTATAAGATCTTGTCTCTAGCTTATTATGCTTAAAACTTTTGACATAAGCTAGACAACCCCAAATCCTAACATATTGAAGATTTGATTTCCTCTCTATCCATACTTCATATGGGATTTTTGGGACGAATTTTGAAGGTACCTTGTTAAGTAAGTGTGCAGCCGTTTCTAGGGCATAACCCCATAATAAACTCATTGCTTAAGTATTCACCACCTCGACTTGATCAAAGAATCTTAATACTCTTGTCAGTTTGTTTCTCTACTTCACTTCTGAATTCTTTGAACTTTTCAAACGATTCAGACTTGTATTTCATCAAATATATGTATCCAAATCTTGAATGATCATCAGTGAAAGTGATAAAATATGAATACGCTCCTCGTGCGTGTGTTGTCATAGGTCCACATACATCTATGTGCACTAACTCTAACAACTCCGTAACTTTTTCTCCTTTACCACTAAAAGGAGATTTAGTCATTTTATCCATGAGACAAGATTCACAAGTTGGATATGATTCGTAACCCATCTTTATGCAACTTTTTTAATCTTGTTTCATTAATATGACCAAGTCTACAGTGCCACATAAAAGTATAATTTACATTATCTCTTTTTTCTTTTCTTAGTTTATTTAATTTGTAATATATTTTCATGTAATCCAAGCAAACAAAGTCTATTGTGTAATTTACCAATACCATATAAAATACTATCATTATAAATAGAACAACTATTATTCTTAATTATAATATGAAAGTCATCCTTGTCCAACATAGAAATAGAAATAATATTTTTAATAAGTACGAAAACGTAATAACAATTATTTAAACTAATTGACTTGCTTGTAGGCAGTGCTAAACAATAAGTTCCTACGGCTAATGCAACAACCTTTGCTCCATTCCCTACTCACAGGATGACTTCATCTTTGTTTAGCTTTTTACTTCTACTTAGTCTGTAATATCCCGGATATTTAACAAGACTTTTAAAGAAGATCTAAAACCTAGATTTAGAGAAGTAAAATGTATAGAAAATGAGTAAACATTTTTTTTACCCTAATCTTTATGTTAGGATTTAAATGTGAGTAATTATAGATTTTTAAATTTTAAAACCTAGAATTTTATTATTATGTATACTTTGAGGTATATTAAGAGTAAGGTAATATAATACCTTTAAAAGTCGATGAATTATTTGGCAAAAGAGATTATGTAAGAAATCTTATAATGTAAGGCATAAGTTATTTATTAACTAAGTTTATGGAAGTTAAACCTTGATTAGTAGTTTAAGAGAACCCAAAAATAATAATTTGGAAAGGGATGAGCTAGGTATTTTGTGGGTAATTAAATTAAGTGCAACCTAGTAGTCATGCGTTAGAAATTAAATAAAAGTTCAAAAAGGGATTAAGATTACGATAAGTCAAATTAATATATATGGCAAGACATAGGAATTTAGTAAACAAACGTAAACATTTAATGATGGTAAGACTTGTAAAATGACCATTTTTTCCTAGAATATTTTATAATGTCGTTGATGTCCTTAATAATCACCTAGGAATCATTTTACCATTGGTTGGTGAGGCGAAATGACAAACTTATCCTTGAGGTGGAATTTGATTAATTGGCCCAAACCCTAATTCATTAAATGATTAGGGACAAATTGGTGTAGTTTATGTTTGTTGGCCCAACTTAAATTAATTAGAGGCCTAATGTAAATATGGAGAAGTCCAATAATAAAATTATTTCCAAGTCTAGTGAATTAATTATGTTAGCCCAACCTTGAGTCCAATTGATTTAATTGTTGGGAGTCCTAAAGGAATTAATTTAGTAGCCCAATGATTTAATTAGTGTAGCCCAAACATTTAGCCCAATTGGTTCATTTAGTAAAAAGTCAAACATTGGTTAACATTTTTACAGATTAAAAAATTAAAATAAATCAAAATTTGGGGATAATGGGGAGAGGACAAGTTGGTCCCAAGTAATCTCCATGTAACTCATTTGATTGGTGGAAAATATAGAGAATTTCTAAGTTAGCTAAGATAGGATAACATTGGGAAAATATGTATAGATATAGGAAGTGTATGTATGCATATTGGTGGATGAGTTGATTTAATAAAGCTCTATTTGACCAACTTAAGACTTCGTTTGTTTTATTTGCTAACTTTTAGAGAGAAAAGCTCTCAAAAGAAAAGAATGAAAAAGAGAGAAAGTTAGAGAGAGAGAATCTCTAGAATGAGTTCATAGAACTCTTGAGAGTGGGAGTTCAAAGAGGATATCAAGGTAGATCATCCAAGCTTGGTTTCATTTCTTGTTAGAAGGAAGAAAGCTATCAAAAGATTTAAAAGTGTTCAAAACCTTAGATTCCATTTAATCTTTGTGTTTTTGTATGTTTGAAGTGATTTTGATAGTCAAAAATGCATTTCTATGGTAGAAAATCATTTTCAAAACTCTTTAATCCTAAATCCACGCTAGATTTGTAGATCTAGGGTTTAATGGGTTTAACATGCGTATTTATATGCATCTATGTTGGAAAACTTGATAAAAGGCATTAAATCGATTTTCGCTGAAAAATCCAAATCTAAGCAGTTCGTTCTCAGATTTACTGTTCACGTTCTGCAAGTAGTATTCATGATCCATCAACTTTGGATGGTAGGAATATAAGATACGAAGATTTGCCAAGTGAAACGACTGAAAAATATTAAACGAGCTATTTATGGAGATTTTTCTACCAAAACAGTTCCTGCAAAAAAATACCCGAAAAACTATTGTCCAAAATTTTGCAAGGGCTGTTTTGGCCACCTATATTGCTCTAATATTTTTTGTCTTTTTACACATGATATTATATGGTATAGATCAGACATTGTTCAAAAATGAGCTCAATCCGACCTCGGATGAGTGATTTATGACGCAACGTTTCTTTAGGTTTTAATAGAAAACAACGGCTATAACTTGAAATGTATAACTCCAAACCTTCTGAAATTTTTACTGGGAGTATTCTATGATGGCAGGAAACTCCCACATACATTTCAGGATTTTATAATAAAAACACAATGTTTAATAATTTGTGCAATTTTTGGCTAGAAATGGACTATTTAAAAATAGTAAATGAAGTTGAAAAATTAAAAGAAAATTATTTTGGATATGAAATGAAATATACTATATATATCGAATTATTTATAAAGATAATAAGTCAATTAAATATTTTTAATAAATACAAAGGACTTAAGAAAAACAAGGATAATAGAATAAAATAATTGTGTATTATTCATTTTTAATTAAATAATACATAAAGGTAATTATTTATTATTTAACTAATATTAAATAATAAATAGATTAATTAAAAATAAATAAATAAATTATTTATTATTTAAATGCTAAATAATAAATAAAGTAAAGGAGTATATGAAGTTAATAAAATAATTATTTATTATTTAATTAATATTAGATAATAAATAATGGTGATTAATTATCTAATTATTATTTCAAGGATATTAAATAATAATTACAAAAATAAGAAAGTTACTAAGGTAATTATTTATTATTTAATAAATAAAGATGATTAATTATTTAATTATTATTTAAAGGATACTGAATAATAATTAAATGGAGGTGAAGTGAATAATATGATCATTTGTTATTTAATTAATATTCAATAATAAATGGGTTTAATTAATTAATTATTATTTAAATAATATTACATAATAATTAAAGGAAAATGAAGATAATTAATTAATTAATTATTATTTAAATGATATTAAATAATAATTAAAGGGAAAAGAAGTTAAAAAGATAATTGTTTATGTAATGATAAATAACAAGTAAAGTTAATTAAAGTAATTATTTATTTAATTAATATTAAATAAATAAAGTGAGAGAATTAAAAAAATGATAAAGTGGTTAGAGAATTTACATTTAATTGTTCAAGTCTTTAAATATTATTGAAGGAGTAAATTATTATTATATATTTAATGATAAAAACAAGTGATGAAATATTATTAAAGGATTAATAATATTGATAATTGGGTGAATAATATTAAGGGCTTAATAATATTAGTAACCAATTAAGATGTTGTTCAATACTGAATAACGTTTGTAATTGAATGAGGTATTATTAATGTATAATAATACCGGTAGGTAATTAAAATATTATCCAATGGTGATAATATTGTCATATAATTTATGAGTTAGTAAATAGAGAACTATGTGCTTTCGAGTTAATTTATTTGAGAATGATAAATGAATTCCTATGTGCGTTACTTCTTGAAAGATAATCATATTAGGTCTTTCAGATGAGGTAAATTGAATTATGTAAAAGTAAGCAAGGAAGCAATTCAGGCAAGTTTTACAGTACTATATGATGTTCTTGCAAACATGTTGCTATATGTATATACTGTTATGTGTGCACTTATTGTTGAAAGTAGTATGCACACAAGCCAATCATATTTGATATGATGTAACATGTACTTTGTAATCTTATTCATTTATTAATAATAAAAGTTTATTTATACAAATGCATTTTCTTTATCCATATTTAATAAGATAATATTAATTGTGATAAACCCATAGTTGTTGAGCAATGCTTTTAGAATCATGATGGCGATCATGCTAATGAGATCTAAATTCAAGATAGCTCAAAAACTAAAATAGTTCCTAATCGTGGGATCACTAAAATGGGGATTAGTGAATCCGGATAGATTAGTACATACTATGCTTGCTCTTATGAAGAGGATGATTGATCTCATAATCATTTGTGTAGAGACACTAAAGCAAGTATGTAGATGCTTATTAGAGAATAAATTCACTGAATGTGACTCGCTCAAGGAACACCTAATGGAGTCTTACTTGTCTGTCAATAGGAGTTCCTTTTGTGATAGTAGTACAAGTGATCATTGGACTTGAGATCATCATAGTATCTTGTGTATGATGAATTATATTTTGACATATTCCTTAAAACCTTTAGGGTGTATTAAAGGGTATGATCAGATATAATAAGTCACACATGGAGATAGGTGAGTGATCAACAAAGAATCTACCACTTCTAGTAAAAAAAGGGAATGTCCTATGCGATTCGATAAATGACAACTCAGTAGTCCTTGGCCAAGGAAGAATGAAAATTAGAAAGTAGTTTCTAATTTACATTAATTAGAGTTATTTAAGTATCGAAATGCATATAATCAAATAAAATAAGACTTGACAGTAATACCATGTCTTATATTTGATTGAGACATTGTGAGGTAGAATGATTGAATTGTATAGTAACTATTCGCTGAATAGGTTCTTTTGTGATTAAATGTTGAAATCTATGTTATCTGGAAAGTCGTTGATCGCTAAAGGGGCTTACCCTTATTATGGAATAAATATTATTTATTTAAATGAATTAAATTGTTTAATTTATTTATATATAAATAAGATTAGAATAGTTCTAATTAATTTATTCTATAACCGGTTTAATATGGAGAACCTAAAGGGTCACACTGCAAAAGAAAAATAATTATTTAAGAAGTAAATGGCATAATTGTAATAATGAATTAAGTATATTTAATTTATACTATGGGGATATAATAAATTAAATAACTTAAGATTTATTATTTAGTATTTTAGAAATACTAATTATAAATTAATAAGAGGAGTCTTATTATTATTATTAATATTATCATTATTATTTAGTTCCTAAATGGTTTAGGAATTAATTAATAAGAGTACTCTCATAATTAATAATTAAGTTCCTAAATAGTTTAGAAATTATAATTATTATATTTAATCAATTAAGTTCCTAATTAGATTAGGAGTTTAATTAAAACCCTATTCCTGAAGGTGTTAGGAGGGTTTACTAAATTTATAAATAAGAGAAGTCTTATTATGGATTAAGGTTACACACATACACTTCCACGAGTTTTGGGAGAGAAAACTAGGGTTTGCCATCACCCACTTCTTGAATTATTATTATTCCTTGGTGGATCACCTCTAGAGGCCAAACACTTGGGTGGCTAATGTTGATCATTGGAATCCAATCGGTGAAATTAAAGGAAAACGCGAAGGATTTAGAGGTGAACTTGTACCCGTTGAAGCTTTGAGTTCTACAAGGGTATATCTCTAACTTATTCTTTATTAATTAATAGTTGCGCATAAAGGTCAATCCTGGATTATGGTTTGTAAATTTTAAATTTGATTTTACCATGCTTCCGCTATTTTGTGCAATTTGATTGCGTCTATGAATTTTACAAACCAACAATTGTATGTGCTAATTGATTTTAAATATGCCTTTGTACAGTCATATGATGTGAATAGCTGATATACAAATGATGTTATGAGTTAAAATGTGCTATATGATTTATGTAATTTGGAAATATTGATATGCATTGTATGCATGAAGTAATTGGATAAATGCAAAGCATGAGCAGCATGATGCATATATTAAATGTGAAGCATGATTTAAATGTAAACTACGTGTTATGTGATAATTGTTAGACTTATTGAGCAGTCGTGTTTACTCTTGCTATAATTAAACATTTTTAGCAATGTATGAGAATTTGAAGATCTCGATAAAAGCAAGGGAATGATTGAAGTTATAATAGCTATAAAACCTTATTGTTAGAGCTGTTTAAATCTTTTGATGTAATATGTTGTATTAATTACTAATTGATATTATTCTTGAATTAAGGCTTTGTAATAGTAGTGAAAGACAGTTGTATATTAAAGCAAGTGCTAATACTTACGAACTCAATTAGATTAGAGAAGTCTGTAAGTAAACTAAATGTCTATTGTTGAAGTGTGAACGTTTGTATACTCATAAGGATTGAAATAGACTAGGTCATGTTATAAATGATCTGAGTTTGTAAGATAAATGTGAAGATTGTAATTTTGAGAAAGAGTTCAAGAGAATATTATAAAATTTTAGATTTATTGAGTTTTTAATAGCATTTTATAATATAATGTTGTGAATTTTATGAGAAGGTTGTACATTATTGACCGAGGGTCAACCGAGGCCAGTTCGGGGATTCCCCGAGCTGATAGGTTATAAATCTTATGTAAGAGTAACTTAGGCTATAATTGTGGAGAAGATAATGAAAGCAGTAAAAGAATAAACTCAGAAAGAGTTTAAGTAATAAGAGATTAATATAGAAAATTAATAAAGAATAAAATAAAGACATATATGAGAAGATTTAAAAAAGAATCTTGAAGGATTATAACTAAAGAAGATCAGGAGACACCTGATTCAAGAATTAAAAGAGAAATAGTAGAGAAAAGCATGAAGGAAAATGAACAAAGAAGAATAAGGAGATCATAGAATAAAAGATCATCAAGTAAAATAAAATCTTAAAAAAAATTGATTGTAAAAAAAGATCACAAGGTGATTAGAATGAGATCATGGAATAAACAGATGATCTATTTAATGATTAAAAGAATGTAAAAATAACAGGATGCTATAAAAAGGAAAATGCTATGGAATAATAGTAGTGAACTCATAAAGAGTTGTTTGTGGTAAGGTAAAAATTGAGAAAATTCGTATTAAGCTAAGAGGAAGTTAGAGGTTTATTGATTTCAATTGAGGACTTATGTTAGTGGTTGAGTTGAACGTTCCTTTGTATGGGCAGGGGATTGTGTTTAGTTTTACGACCATTTAGCTTTCTATTATGATAATTATTGAAATCTTGTGTCGCACTATTCGTTATATACATGGTGGGAAGGTGATTTTTTCACAAGTGTATACTGGATAGTTAGAGAATGTTAAGCTTAGGTGTGCGTTCTTAAAACTCATACTTGTGGTAGGTTCGTGGCTCATAATCGTATGGTATGTTTTTGAGCCCCTCAGCATATGGACAGTGTGTGATTTATTCTTGGACTACATATTGTTAGGACAAGTTCCTAAACTCATATTCTTGTGGTAAGTTCCTAAACTCATAATGTGTGATAAATTTGACAAACAGTGATTGTGGGTAGATTTGAGTAGAAATATTTGAGCTATACTAGATAACGTTATTAAGCTGAAAAAATGAGAGGAGTAAAATTGGAGATGCTTGATGAAATACCCGATAAAATAAAAATAAATAAAATAAAATAAAATATGTAAGTAAGCTTTAATTGGACTTTTCTTATGTATGATTTGCCTATGCGATTTTATTTTGTTTGTGTGGCATTATTTTGTTTGCATGGCATTATTTTAACTTACCTTTATGGCAAGAAATATTTTTGTTATATTTTGAGCTCGGTATGAAATAACACTCATCCTTTTGATTCAGCCTATTTATTTCGTTGTGTTAGTTATATTTGTTTTAGTTCAATTAATGGCATTAATTGTTTCAATTCATTATTTTGCACTCTATATCCGTACTGGGCATTTGGCTCATGTTGTGTTTTTTTTTCTTTTTTCGAGCATCCCTTTATCCAGTGGCTTAGATATATTTTGTTTAAGTTGTGCTTACATTATTTTGTTTGGAGTTGTAATAACTATTACAGATTATGGTTTGAACCAGTTTGGTATTTATTTTGGTTTAACTTGTGACATTTATCAGTTATTAGAGTTATTCATTTTGGTAAAATAGAGCCTTTAATTTATTTTATAGTTTTGTTATGTTTTGTGTGTAACCTCTCTTTCTATTTTGGAAATGGGGTGTTACAGAGTTGGTATTATAGCTTAGGTTCTTTTTTGTAGAAAACCTATTTAGGTTTGACCTGTGAGTTTTGGGTAGATTTTTAGCTTAGGTTTTGTTTAGTTTGATATTCTGTTCTGCTATTATATCAGCTATATTTGAATCTGTATCTAATTTGTTTTGCTTATATTTGTTGATCTCATTATTAGATGGCTCGTGAATCTACCAGAGTCGCTAGAAAGAGAGGTAACAATGGGGGAAGTGGTGAGGGCTAGTCCAATGAGCAACCTAATAATCAGATGAATATTTAATTTACTGCCTTGGTGAGTCAAGTGGTTAAGCAAGCTTTATCGCAAATGGTAGCACAGGTTGTTCAGGCAATGCAACAGCCGCTAAAAAATCCTGAGCAAGGGAACCCAAGAAATAATGGTCCACACATAAATAAAGAGGAAGGGAATGTAGATGGTCCTGAGCAGCCAGTGGTTTTGATGTATGTATGGTTTGAAAGGTTTTAGAAACAGAAATCACATTCATTTAGTTCAGTTCTGACTCCAATAGATACAGAGAATTGGATTGCCCATCTGGAGAAGATCTTTGATGTGTTGGGGTGCTCAGATAATCAGAAAGTGTTACTGGCAGCTTATAAGCTAAAGGGGGATGCACAAAGATGGTCGAAGGCAATGAAAACAACAAAAAGTGATGGATTTACGAAGACATTTAGTTGGGCAGAGTTTTATGAGGTCTTTTATCAGCAATTCTTCCCTACTGCTGATAAGGAGGCCTATAGTAGAGAGTATCTATCTATTCAGCAGAAAGATGATGAGTCCATCACGGATTTTATGACGAGATTTACTAGGTTGGCTGGCTTTGCGGGAACCTCTGAAGGGATTGCAGCATAACAGACAGAAAAGTTTAAGTGGAGAATTCATTACAAGTATCGTTAGAATCTTATTAACACTAAGTTTGAAGATGTGTCGGCAGTGGCTAATGCAGCCAAAAATATTGAGATGGAGTGACAGGACTTTCGGTCTTCTAAACTAGAGGGGAGTCGAAAAAGGGATAGAGAGGACCAGCAGGGTCAAGCTTCGGGTCAGCATGGGAGGAATCAGGGAGGTCAGTGGAATAGGAATTGTGGTGGCTAGCAGGGGCAATGGCGTGCAGAACAGGGGTTTTCAGCAGTTGCCTCAATAGGGGTATAGTCGTCAGCTTTAGCTACCTCAGCAAGGTCAAAATTGCCAGTAATGACAGAATCGTCAGCAATCAAGGTCATTACCCAGGGCCAACTGGTGGTGGTAACCCTAATCTTATTCCGATTGCTCCTTGCGTTATTTGTGGGGAAGATCATCCTGGGAGACAGTGTCATAGAATTACCAGTGCATACTTCTTGTGTGGATAAACGGGTCGTATTGTTAGAAATTGTACCTGGCCAAGTGATAATGGCGGAGGTGGTGATAATGGTGGTAATGGTTGTCAGCGTCAGGGTGGTCGGGTGTTTGCCTTGACATATAACCAGGCAGCATGTGCGTTAAGTACTGTTTCTGGCACTCTTTTAGTTGGCAGTAATGAGGCTTCAAATTTATTTGATACTGGTTCTACTCATTCTGTTTTTGCTCAGTCTTTTGTTCGGCACCTTAGCATGCCATCTCAGTCCTTAGATTCTATTATGTCTATTACTACCCCGATAGGGACTTATGTTGTCATTTCTGTTTTGTATCGAAAGTGTCCAATCAATTTTAGAGATAAGATTCGTGGGACTAATCTTCTTCCGATGGGTATGTATGATTTCGATGTTATTCTTGGGATAGACTGTTTGGATAAGCACCAGGCCAATATCGATTATCAGGCGATGAAGGTTATATTTGGAGACGTGAAGTCTCCAGAGTTCGTATTTCAGGGTTCACGACTGAGTAAGGTGGTGAAGTTGATCTCAGCTTTAAAGGATGGGAAGTTGGTGACAAAGGGTTATGAGGGGTACTTAGCAATTGTGAAGGATACGTCTATGGGTGAGTCTCGTATTGAGGATGTTCCAGTGGTTCGTGATTTTCCTGATGTGTTTCCTGAGGAACTTTCTGGGTTGCCACTGCAGCGGGAAGTTGAGTTTACTATTGAGCTTATTGTTGGTGCGGAGCCTATCTTTAAGGCTCCGTATAAAATGGCACCATTGGAGTTGCAGAAGTTAAAGGAGCGGTTGCAAGAATTGTTATATCGGTGTGTGATTCGGCTAAGTGTTTCGTCGTGGGGTGCTCCAATTTTATTTGAAAAGAAGAAAGATGGGTCTATGATGTTATGCATAGATTACAGGGAGTTGAGCAATATTACCATCAGGAATCGGTATCTATTACCGAGAATTGACGACTTGTTTGACCAACTTTAGGGGGCGAAGTATTTTTCGAAAATAGACCCGAGGTCGGGTTATCATCAGTTGAGGGTGAGAGATGAGGATATCTCTAAGATAGTTTTTCACACTCGTTATGGGCATTACGAGTTTCTGGTGATGTGATTCGAGTTTACTAACGATCCGACAGTGTTTATGGATTTGATGAATTGGGTGTTCAGGGAGTACTTGAACAAATTTATTATTGTCTTTATTGATGACATTTTGGTTTACTCCAAGTCTAAGGAGGAACATGAGGAGCATCTTAACACAGTTTTGGGGATTTTGCAGAAAAAGAAATTATATGCTAAATTCTCCAAATGCGAGTTTTGGTTGGAGCAGGTTGCATTCTTGGGTCACATTGTATCTGTTGAAGGCATTAAGGTGGATCCTGTGAAGTTTGAGGCTATCACTAAATGGTCGAAACCTACTACAGTGACGGAGGTTAGGAGTTTTTTGGGTTTTGGCAGGGTACTATAGGCGATTTGTGGAAGGATTTGCTTTGCTTGCCTTGCCATTAACTCAGTTGATGAGGAAGGGCACAAAGTTTGTGTGGAATGAGGAGTGCGAGAAGAGCTTTGAAGAGTTGAGAAATAGATTGTGACAGCTCCAATACTTACATTGCCATAAGGGACAGGAGGTTACCAAATTTTTAGTGATGCTTCTAAAAAGGGCTTAGGATGTGTTTTGATGCAGCATGGTAAGGTGATTGCTTATGCTTTTAGGCAGCTTAAACCTTACGAGGTGAACTACCCCAGTCATGATTTGGAGTTGACAACAGTAATTTTTGCAATAAAAATTTGGAGGCACTATTTGTATGGAGAGACTTATGATATCTTCACCGATCACAAAAGTCTTAAATACATCTTCACTCAGAAGGAGCTTAACATGAGGCAGTGGCGTTGGTTGAAGCTTCTAAAAGATTATGATGCGAGAAATTAGTATCACCTGGGGAAGACGAATGTGGTTGCAAATGCTCTTAGCTAAAAGAGTTCAGGGAGTGTAACAACCCCTTTTACATAGCATCAGCTTATTGCAGATATGAATTGACTAGAGTTGGAGTTGTATGTGTAAGGCTCAGATGGGCATTTAGCAAGTATGAGAGTAGAGCCCTCTCTTATCTCGCAGGTTAAAGAAGCTAAAAAAGAAGATGGAGAATTATGGTCAATGGCACATAATTTGGAGGAAGGCAAACAACCCGAGTTCCGTATTGATGACCATAACGTGATTTGGTTGGGTAAACGGTTATGTGTGCTGTCAGATTCAACTATTTGGGAAGTATTGGTTGAGGCTCATAGTTCACCATTTTCTATTCATCCGGGTTCTACGAAGATGTACAAGGATTTAAAGGAAATATTTTAGTGGAATGGGATGAAGCAAGATGTGACTGAATATGTTGGGAAGTGCCTCATTTGTCAACAAGTGAAGATTGAACATCAACGAGCTAGTGGTTTGCTGCAACAGTTAGTCATTCTAGTTTAGAAATGGGAGAATATCACAATGGATTTTGTGACTGGTTTGTCAAAGACTTTTAAGAAGAATGATGCCATTTGGGCTGTGGTGGATCGGTTGACCAAGTCGGCACACTTCTTGGCTATCCGTGAAGGTTGCTCGGTGGACAGGTTGGCACAGATCTTTCAGCAGGAGATTGTTAGACTTCATGGTACTCCGGTGTCTATTATTTCAAATCAAGTCCCACGGTTCACTTCACGGTTCTAGAAAGGGTTTCAGCGAGCTTGGGGCACTCGACTCAATTATAGTACTTCTTTCCATGTGCAGACTGATGGACAATCCGAGAGGACTATCTAGACTTTGGAGGATATGTTGAGGTCTTGTGCGTTGGAGTGGTTAGGCAACTAGGATGATTACTTGATCCTAGTTGAGTTTGCTTATAATAATAGCTGGCATGCAAGTATTGGAATGGCTCCGTTTGAGGCATTATATGGTAGGAAGTGTCGGGCACTAACTTATTAGGATGAGGTTGGTGCGAAGGCCATAGAAGGGTTAGAGTTAGTTCAAATTACTATGGAGAAGATAGCGGTGGCTAAGAAAAAATTACGGTCAGCTCGATCACAGCAAAAGAGTTTTGCTGATAAACATAGGAGGTGGTTAGAGTTTGAACCAGGTGAGCATGTGTTTTTAAAATTTTCTCCTTGGAAGGGCATTTAGCAATTCGAGTTGAAAGGAAAACTTAGTCCGCGTTATATTGGCCCATTCGAGATTTTGGAGAAAGTTGGTGAGGTTGCGTATTGGTTAGCTTTGTCTCCACAGCTAGCTCATGTGCATAATGTGTTCCATGTGTCGGTGTTGAGGAGTTATCATTATCATCCATTGCATGTGGTGCAATATATGTTCGATAAAATTCGGGGTCTTACTTGTGAGGATCAAGCCAAGGCAATTTTGGATCGTCAAGAGCGGATTATAAAGAAAAAGACAATTTTGTTTGTTAAGATTTTGCGGAGGAACCATTTGGAGAGGGAAGCTACTTAGGTGATGGAGGAGTCTATTTGAGCGGAGTATCTTTATCTCTTTAAAAATTAGGTACATTCCATTCTTTCGATTTCGGGAACGAAATCCTTTTTAAGGGGTGGTGATGTAATACCCGGTAAAATAAAAATAAAAATAAAAATAATAAAATATGTAAGTAAGTAAGCTTTAATTGGACTTTTCTTATGTTTGGGTCAAACTAGTAATTTAAAATTATATGGGCTATTGGTAGTTAAGGAATAAGTTTAATTTAAGAAAATTTGGGCCTTAAAACTAATTAAGCCCAATTTAGATTTTGTACTATTAAAATTAAAAGAGTTAATAAAATATATTAATAACTAATAATTAAATAAAGAAAACCTAATCACAATAGCTTTACATCTGATATGGACGAAGTGAACGTGAGGCGATATAAGAATTGAAAGAGAAGTTGTCGAACTTAGGTATCTGGTAAGATCAAGTAAATTAACATTACTTTTAAATTGTTACAAGCATTATGTAAAAGTCCATTGAATGATGTATAGATTAAAAATGTATATTTTTTATATGTATAATGTTTATGTAAAGTTGATACTTCATACCAATTATGCAATCCGTAGGTATTAGTTTGTAATTCCTAAGTAAAGGAGACCTATATGTTTTCCAATTGTTGAAATTTTGTACAGTGTGTGTGTGTGTGTGTGTTTGTGTATGTGTATAAACGTTTGTACATGGAATGAACCTGCAATTTAGAATTCGAATAAGGCAATATCCCGGGTTTTCTTTTTATGATAGGTATTCATGCACTATGGTCTATGTTGTAATAAGTTATTAAATAATAACAAAAATTATTTTAATTAATTCATTTGGTTAGTAAAAAGATAATAAAATTTGTTTTACAATATATTTAAAAGAAAATAGTACATTGTGATGTTTGGGCTTGCAATTAGATTTTATTAAATTATTAGATCGGACAGATAGTCTAACGAGTTATATTTGGATTATTTTTGGGTATTACATTACTGATTTCAGGTATAGATTTTGTACTCCTTCAGCGATATTCTTGTTAAATATAATTAGTTCATTTTGTTTCTCGTTTTGAATTTCATTATTGTTTCACATAATTGTTCCTTGTTAAATTAATATGATAGGTTCATGTTGGCGTTACATAGAACTCATTTTTTTTACTCTTGGTATTAGTATATCATGTTTAGTGATTATTTTTGATTTGGCAGAATGTACATGTTAATTTATTTTATAGACTTGGTATTGATCCGTTTCAATTTAACATGTATACTTAGAACCCTTTTGTTGATATTGTGTCGTATTTTTTGTGACATAATATTTTTGTTAGATTATACCGTAGGGTATACCTGAGCTATAATCACTTGTGGGGGTAACACGGGTATGTCTCTTGGCATCGAGGCATGACATCTTCCGTGGAAATATGATCAGTCTACGACGTCTCCATTTTGTATTTTGGTGGGCGATTCCCAAATTTGAGGTTTTGTTGTGGGAGGCATATGGGTCAATCCTAGTTTTTGTTCTGTTCTATTATGTGGATTGGTGATGTTTATGCCCAACACACCTTCCGATTTTTCATGCATTTGGACTCACGATCCAATGTGTGATTTGCCTGTGCGGCATTATTTTGCTTGTGTGACATTATTTTAACTTGCCTTTGTGACAAAGAATATTTTGTGGCATTATTTGAGCTCGGTATGAAATAACACTCATCCTTTTGATTTAGCCTATTTATTTCGTTGTGTTAGTTATATTCGTTTTAGTTTAATTAATGGCATTAATTATTTCAATTCATTATTTTGTACTCTATATTGGTACTAGGCATTTGGCTCAAGCTGTGTTTTTCTTCCTGCAAGTAATCAGGGGAATCAAGGGCAAGTATGATTAGAGCACCCCTTTATCTAGCGGCTTATATATATTTTGTTTAGGCTATGCTACATTGTTTCGTTTGGAGTTATAATAACTATTCTAGATTGTGGTTTGAACCAGTTTGGTATTTATTATGGTTTGACTTGTGACTTTTATCAGTTATTAGAGTTATTCATTTTGGTAAAATTAAGCCTTTGATTTGTTTTATAGTTTTGTTATGTTTTGTGTGTAACCTCTCTTTCTATTTTGGAAATAAGGTGTTACACTTGAGATTTTAGGTTATTCCAAATCTTCTAGCTATGACCTTAAAATTCTTAAAATCATGTCAAACTCGCACTTACGTGCGTGCCTTTAAAAGACAAATAATTTTTTTTTTAATTTTATCAATAAATCGCGGTAACTCGAGTTATGGAGAAAACCCATTGTTACTTGTGATGATATGATAAAACCTAAAATGGTTTTCAAATATTTTGAAATGTTTAAAAGATGGTATATGTTACTTGTTTCAGCTAGACCAAAATGATTTGAAAATATCAAAATACAATTTGTATTTTTAAACGTCAACTCACCTAGTGGTGTGGGTATGATAATGGCGGAATCCTCAACGCACTGTCAAGACGGTGCGGTATCATGAAGTCATCAAAATGACGAAGTCATTTAACACAGTGTAACCAAGTGTGGATGTGATCATAGGATCGTCAACCTACTATGGTATGTTATGTGATATGATAAAGTCATAAAATAGTTTGTTTGTTTTTATGAAAGTTTAAAATAGTATGCGTCATTGCCATTTGCTTTGGCTAGACATTGTTCTAGACATTTTATTGCACGTATGAGCTGGTGAAAATTTTTAAAGAGTTCCGATAGATATCTGAACTATTATTGTAACTCTGACTAATTGATTCATCTAAATAAGGGTTGAAGTATATGTAGACACCCAAATTTTGCATTTCTCTACTAACCCTGGCAGGAGGGCAAAGTCGTCACTTGAACCGACATGCGAAAAGGAAGGTGGACCCCAACACGAAGCCACCCAAATGACTTACGGTCAAGGCTGCCACAACGGACAACGAACATCAAGTTACTTGAGGCAAAGCAAACAGTTGATCCAGAAGAACCTGATTTGATCACAAAAGATGACTAATGGCCACTACGCTTACGATGTTCGGCCCCTGGAAGCCAAGCACAAAGAGCAATTCATACGTCAGGTAACAACCATCCAAAATAATACAGCAAAAATTGACGATTTAAGACTGCGTGGCACGAAAATCGAAAAAAGCAAGCCGGGCAGCCGCAGGTGCACCTGCGGCCACCGATAAAGGGGACGGTGCGCGGCTCGAGGAGACAACCCGGTAGCCGAGGATTCGACGCGGATAGCTAGCGAACCTAGCCGTAGATGCACCTGCGGCCAGCCGCAGTTGCACCTGCGGCTGCCTGCGGAATGCTATACATTGCCATTTTCACCCGAGAGAAGAAAGAAAGATAGAAAAAATTAAGTTCTAGAGAGAGAGAGTGCGTGGGAGGAGAGAGAAAAGCTCGGGTCTTGGCTAGATTCAAGTGAGAAATCCATTTTCTTTTGCTAATTAGTCAAGTGTTCTTGTGGTGTCATCCGATTCGTGAAATAAGAAGCTTTCGTTGATATTTCGCAAGGTGAAAAGGGTGTTCTCTTTGATTTTTTATTACTCGTGTTGCTAGTATAATCTTATGTTTTGGTTTGTTTAACGTAAGTATGTTGTTATATTGATGAGGATCCGTGGATTAGGGGTTATTAGCGAGGGTTCTGTCGGAACGTAACTTCCTCCTAATGCCCCGATGACATATGTACAATGATATATCGTTTATTGTGGTAATGAATAGTCCGTAGTGTTGGGTTTGCGATCTTGGAGTTGTGTAATGTAATAACAAGTCTAGTACTGTTAGATTTGCCTTGGTATGGTTGTGCAGTGATTTGGGTAATTGTGAGCCTAGGGAGGAGATCCTCGTGATCAAATCTCGATGATGGACATTTTGGTATATGTAATCATTGTATAGGGTCCATGGTTGTACATATGTAATATCGAGCCTTAAAGCGATACCAAACCGTGATCAGGTTAAGGCCCCGTAATAATAAAATATATGATTGTGGGTGTTTGGGGTTATTTAGACGGCTCACATGCCCATGGATAGCCCCGACACGATTTGAATGCTTGTTTTGATTTACGACACAAAAACAGTATTCCAAAATAAGGCAAACGATGAAGATTTCCTAAAAATGATCAAAGTAGGATATTAGATTCACGAGGTTCAAAAATTAAGAGCTTTGGCGAACTTTGACCCTTATTTGACGAAAAGGCTCCATGTGGTTTTGAAAGGTCATAAAAGAGGTTCTTCGTAAAAAAATAAATAAATGTTTTCATTAAACTTTGTGCATAGGGTTAAAGAGTTCTAGAAGTTGCCTTCATTTTATTTGAATTTACTGTTAGAAGGCAATGTATAGTCTCGATTCCTATTTGACAAAAGTTTAAAAACTATTATTTTCTAAAAATGACATCTAATAAAAACCCTCATCGTTTTCGAAATTAAAATCAATCTTTATTATAAAAAATGAAGCCTTGTCATTTGGGTCAAAAGACGTTTAAACGCTTTCCCGACAAAACACATTTACCATATAAAATCAAAGCAACTTTTATACAAAAAATCACCACAAACATTCATTTAGGTACACACACACACACATATGCGCACACCCACATTTTAGGATTTAAGAGGATAGAAAAACATCAAGATTGCGGTAACCGTGTTTCACGGAAGTCGGGGGGTGTCTAACACCTTCCCCTCGCTTAAGCAATCCCCCGAACTCTATGAATCTTGGTTCGCGGACCAATTGAATCGGAGTCACACATGAGCCAGCGATTACGAAAACAAAATTCGGATGAGTTGGTACATCCATTTCAAATATACCAACTGGCGACTCTTGTCAATTGGCTCATCATAATATCGATCTTTCAAACCCCGTCGACATTCAAGCCGACCCTTTTCCAAAAAAATCACATCTTAATCCAAAGGGCTAAAATTGGAAAGGGCGTTTTAATTATTAAAAAAAAAAAACGAAACGAAAATCCCGGCGTCGACAGTATATTTACGAAATTCAAGTATTTCTTTGGAGTTATGCTGGGAGTTCAACATTTCAATATAGAGAGTAAATGTTATGTGTATACATGGGGTACATAAGGTTGATCTCCTTACGTGGTAAGTGTAATGACCACGAATTTCATTAGTCATTGTAATTATAATTAATAAATAATTAGCAATGAATTTAAAATTTTTTGTACTAATTAATTGTGCATTAGATAATTAAATAAATATACTTATGTATGTGTATATTTATTTAAAGAATTAAAGCAAGGTGTATAATTAATTAAAACAAATCTAATTGGATTATATTTTAAATCCAAATGAGTTGTTAAACTAGGTTAAAGATATTAACCTAGTAGCCCAAGTAATTAAATTAAACCTTAGTGCATGTAATTAATTAAACAAGTCCAATGTTTATTTTAATTAAAGGTGGCATAGTTATTTAAATGTTAGCCCAATGTGTTAATTAAATTGAGCCCAAACCAATTAAATGGACGAGCCCAATATATTTAATCCTTGAGTCCAAAGTGGAGCCCAATAGGAAGTAAAAATTGGTCAAAATTGTTACATATATGAATATACATATATAGATGTATATATGTATAATTAAAGTAGAAAAATTAATGAAAAAAATGGCATAGAAAAGGCCATTTTGCTGAGATTTTTGGGGGCCCACTTGGGGTTGCTTGATTTTGCAAATTGCTTCCTTCACACACTAGATCAAAGTGGTTCACCAACTCATGTCACTCAACTTGTCATTCACCTAGTCAATCCAATAAATAGTAATCCAACTTAAGCCTTAATTTAACTATGTTGGTGAATTAAGAGATGTTAATTAAGGTTTAGCAATTGGCTATAAATAAGATGCTCCACACTTGTGCCAAGCTTGTTGGTTCATTTACTAGAACATAAGAGAGAAAAGAGAGAGAGCATTTCCTAGAGAAATAGAAAATACACTTGAGGGTTGTGTGAAAAAGCTAGAGGAAGGTATTTGTGAATTGTCCACAATCTTCACAACATATTTTGGTAGGAGAAGAAGAAGAGCCTTCAAGACCACAAGGTTTAAAAGTGCTCTAACTTCTATTTATTTCATTTTTATGGTCTAGAACAATTTTGAACGGTTAAAATCTATTTTTAACCGATCAAAACTTGTTTTGATGTGCTAGAAGTATTTAACTATGTAATATATAAATATAAATATATATATATATATATATATATATATATATTCATTGTATGATGTGTTTATATCATGATTTGGTATGTGTGGTATGCTTAAAAATGGTAGAAATGTTCATATCGAACTTTACCGGTAAAACTCTAACGTAGCATGAAATGTTTAATGTTGTATTTTGAAATATACAAGTTGGGAATTGAATTTTTATGGATAGAAAGTTAGATCTATGAGTTTTAAAGAAAACCCAACTTGAAGCTTTCAAAAATATTGAATAACGAAGAAGTTATAGCTTTTACCGCAAAGGATGTCATTTTTAAACCCTAGGTGGTTCGATCTTTAAATTTTGTGTCAAACGTTTTCAAAAATGTGATTGAACCATTAAATATTGTAAAACAAGAAGTTACAAGGTTAACAAAACTGAGTTTGTGTCATTTGGACATATAGATCACATTTTATTCAAGTTTGAACCAATAAAACCAAGGATTTGTGAAGTTAGTTTTCACTCTGTCCTTGTGAGCCATTTTGAGTCCTGTTACAATTGGAATTTAGATTGGTGATCTAAAATGAAATTGTTGAGGGGGAAATTATGATGAGAATAGACTTAAGAATCACCCAAAAATATTTTAAAATGAAGAAATTATGGCTGTCGAAGCGTCGGACAGTCTGATAAGCTGGGAGAGTGGCGCGCCCCGCGCTACTTTGGCAAACTTTTATGGTCCGGGTTGGGTCAGTTCGATCCGAGTCGGGTCGGGTTTTTGTGATAAAATTAAATTGAAATAAGTGTAAAATGGATTTGTTTGAATAGTAAACCAATATAGAGTGTTTATTAGTAACTAATGGGTAACTAAATGTTTAAAATAAAGATTAAGGTTAACACCATTAAAAAGTTAACTATTGGTATTGAATAAAGATTATTATTATTAAAATATTATTAAAAAATTAATAATATTAGTATATGATTAAAAAGTATTAAATGATGAATAACATTAACAATTTGATAAAATATTATTAAATGGTTAATAATATTAGTAAGAGATTAAAATATTATTAAATGGGTAATAATATTAATAAGTTAAAAAAATATTATTAAATGATTAATACTATTAATAATTAGATAAAATATTATTAAATGAATAATAATATTAGAAAATCAATAAAATATTAATAATAAGTAATAATATTAGCAAACGAATAAAATATTATTAAATGATTAATAATATTAGAAGATGAATAAAATATCATTAAATGATTAATAATATTATAAGATTAATAAAATATTATTAAATGATTAATAATATTAAGAGAATAATAAAATATTATTAAAGGATTAATAATAATATAGGTTCCTTGTGTATGAAATATTATCAAGTAATTGTCGACGCCGGAAAAGTCGTTTAGTTTTTTATAATATGTCCTTTCCAATTTTAGCCTTTGGATTGAGATGTGGTTTTGAAAAGGGGTCGGCTTGAGTGTCGACGGGGTTTGAAATATCGATTTTATGATGAGCCAAATGACCAGAGTCGCCAGTTGATATATTTGAAATGGATGTACCAACTCATCCGAATTTTGTTAACATAATCGTAGTGGCTCATATGGGACTCCGAATTAATTGGTCTGCAAACCGACATTCATAAAGTTTGGGGGCTTGTTTAAGCGAGGGGAAGGTGTTAGGCACCCCCCGACTTTCGTGAAAACACGGTTACCGTAATCTTGATGTTTTCCTATCTTTTTAAATCCTAAAATGTGTGTGTGCGCATGTGTGTGCGTGTGTGCCTAAATGAATGTCGTTGGAATGCTTTATTTCTCGAAAGTACTTATGAAAACTCGTTGACCCTATGCATGAAGGATTCGATTCGTTTTGAAAAGTTCATTTTTATGCTTTCGTTTTGATAACAAAATATTTAATGATGACATTTATAAAATAAGGTTTTCGAATCCTTCGTCAAATAGGAATAGAGCTCATCCGATACTTTCGATTTTATTTTAGCCTACGCATGATCTAATATCCTACTTTGATTGATTTTATGAAAAACTTCATCTTTTCATTCCAAGATCATTTTCTCGCGTCAAAAGGGAAAACCAAGCATTAAAATGGCGTTGGAGTTATTCATGGGCATGTGAGCCATCCAAATAACCCCAAATGCCCACAATCGCACATTTCACTATCACGGGGACTTAAAACCCGATTTTCGGCTCGATGTCGTTTTAAGGCCCAAAAATTTACATATTTACATAAAGGCGGATCGCGATCGCTACATACGTAAAAGCTATAAAATAAACTAAAATGATATCATCGGGAGGTTAGGAGGAGATTCCATCCGCAATAAATCCTCCTTAACCATCCCTAATCCACAGATCTACAACATATATTGACTACATTGGATCTAACTTTAAAATAAACAAAATCAAGATATTAAATATCACAATGTGCCAAATATTCGGATCTACAGTAGATCCACCCAACAAACACAATAAGAACGAAATAAAACTAGATCTACAAGATTTGCTATATAAAACACAACGAAGCTATGAAACTCGAATTTTTCACATTCCAAATGATGAAGTAAACGTTTTAACACATGGAAATCAAATAGGATACAATACCTAGTATAAAGATTGAACAAAAGGTGAAGGACTCTCACGTTTTAGACAAAACCTGTGGCCTTCTCTCTCTATATCTCGCCTTTCTCTCTCTAAGTTTCCTATTTTCTTCTTTTTAAGCCTCTCGAATCCTCTTCTTTTTTCTTCCTCTCGCGTCTCTCTCTTTTTCTTTCTTTCCGTTCGCGTCTGATTCTTTTTCTTTCTCTCCGTCTGATGGAAAATGCTACTAGAAGTGGCGATGTAAAACTCAGATCTTGGCCGCAGGTGCTGTAACGCCCCAAGATTCCGCGTGCTGACCACGCAGGATCCCGTGCGTTAGACGTACAACCTTGTACTTAAATCCACAATATATCTCAATAATATAATTGATGAAACTAGTTTATTTTAGAATTATTACAATCTCATTCTATTCCAGAATCACAATCTTTAAACATTTTTATTTCACTTTCTGATCATATTAATAATGACCTAACATACCAACTTGTCACCCCTATACATAAAGAACAACATCTGAAAATGATTTAAAATAATCCATACATGTTTTCCCAACATTTAAGTTTGCTAATCTATAGTACAATTAAGACATAAATATCTTCACAAGTAATACCCACAGAGATAATTTATTTTATCGCAGGGTTTTACTATAAAGGCACCTACGTTTCGATCTCGTTGACTCGTTAGCCAATCTTCATCTTCGCCTCTACCAGAGTAATCAGCTTCCTCAAGCTTTTCTGTAATGTTTTGTTTTAAGCAAGAGTGAGCACGATGGCTCAGCAAGTCTAACAGTTTCACATAACACATAAACATATTTCATCATGCTTCATGCATCTCATGCTTTGTAATGACTACATATTTCATGCATATCATGCTTTGCATTTACTCTATGATTCATGTTATTCATGCATGTCATTTACAATTTCATAAAGTTCAATATAGAACAGTCAACTTAATTAGCTACTGCATATCAACAGTTTATTTCAACTTGTATCCCAAAGGCACATTAACACATTATTGCACATAATAACATATGCACACATAATAATTTTACAATATTCTAAATCATGCACATAATGCAACGCGTTCTGAAAAACTTGCCTGGACTTGCATAACCAGCTTACGCTAATCTTTCACGTTCCTTGCACCACCTACACGGTATGTGAGATTAACGGTGCACAATATCAGTCAAAGTTTGACTCAATACTAAATCTTATTTTAAAGATATTTATTTCTTCTTATCGTTCCCTTTATTTAATAGGATTAATTTCATATTTTAGTCTCTCTTTGACTTGACTCAGTGTTTCATATTCAACACTTATTTAATAGAAACTATACAGTTCTGACATTTATTAATGTAGTGCATTAATGGCTGGACCTTATTTCTATTTAGGTCGAACAACTAATTAGTCACTAATGGACCATACCCTTTGTTTAACTTAATCACATAATTTAACTCGACAACTTATCATAATATTATCAAGCTTGAAAAATATTTTAAATCTTACTATCAATTAGTAATAACTTATAATGTTGTTTAATTGTTAAATAACACATTAAATAATTGTAGACACCCAAATTTTGCACTTTCTCTACTAACCCTGGCAGGAGGGCAAAATCGTCATTTGACCCGACATGCAGAAAGAAAGGTGGACCCCAGCACAAAGCCACCCCAGCTTTTTATGGTCAAAACCGCCACAACGGACAACGAGCATCCGGTCACTTGAGGCAAGGCGAACAGTTGATCCAGAAAAACCTGAGCTGACCACAAAAGACGACTAATGGCCACTCCGCTTACGATGTTCGGGGGTCTCGCTCCCCGGTGAGCGAGCGGCTGCCCAGCTCGCCGGTGAGTTGGCGGGGGTGGAAAGGGGGCAGCGCCCCTGGAAGCCAGGCACAATTATCAAATTCTATATCAAGTCGCAGCCCGCCGAACTAGCCTCCCAGGACAATATGACACGTTTCCCAGGGATTTCCGGATTGCAAAAATACAGCCTTCCAAAACAATACAGCAAAAATTGGCGATTTAAGACCGCGTGGCACGGAAATCGAGAAAAGGAAGCCAGACAGCCGCAGATGCATCTGCGGCCAATGACTTTTGGGGCTTCGCGTGGCTCGAGGGCGGCACACGGCAGCCGAGGCGGCCGCTCAGACGGCCACAGCAGGCAGCCGCAGATGCATCTGCGGCCAGCCGCAGATGCATCTGCGGCCTGCCGCAGATGCATCTGCGGCTGCCTGGAGATCAGCTATACATCGCCATTTTCGTCCGAGAGAAAAAAAGAGAAGAAATTTTGAAGGTTTTAGAGAGAGAAAAATGGCGGAATAGAGAGAGAAACCTTCGGGTTTGGTCAAAAAGTGTGAGATTTCTTCTCCTTTTGTTCAATCTTCATGGTATACCTTGTATTCTACATTGGATTTGAGTGCTAGTGCGTGATTTCTATCAATATCAAGGCAAAAATTTCGATATCTTTCTTAGTGTTGGTGCATTTTGTAGATCTATTAGATTTAATATTTCATCTTGCTTTAGTAGTGTAATCGATAAATATCTGTGTATTTGTGCATTTGTTGGGTGGATCTACTGTTAGATCCGAAAATATTTGGTGCATTGCTATTTAAGTAGTTTGATTCGGTGTATTTTGAAGTTAGATCCAATGTAGTCAATATATTGTAGATCTATGGATTAGGGACGGTTAGAGAGGATTTATGGCGGATGGAATCTCCTCATAACCTCCCGATGATATCCCTTTAGTTTATTTTATAATTTTCATGTATGTAGCGATGGCGATGCATTTGTATTATATATATGTAATTTATGGGCCTTAAAGCGATGTCGAATCGAAAATCGGGTTTAAGGCCCCGTGATAATGAAATATGTGATTGTGGGCGTTTGGGGCTATTTAGACGGCTTACATGCCCACAAATAGCTCCAACGTTATTTTGATGCTTGGTTTTCCCTTTCGACATGAGAAAACGAATTTTTGAATGAAAAGATAAAGATTTTCATAAAATCAATCAGAGTAGGATATTAGATCACTCGTAGGCTAAATAAAATTGTAAGTGTCGGATGAGCTCTATTCCTATTTGACGAAGGGTTTGAAAAAATATGTTTTACAAATATCATCGGTTTTATTATCGAAACAAAAAAGCAATAAAAAATGAACTTTTCGATTAAGTCAAATCCTTCGTGCATAGGGTTAACGAGATTCTGAAGCACTTTCAAAGTAAAGCATTTCAAACGACATTCATTTAGGCACACACACACACACACACACACACACACACACACACATATTTTTAGGATTTAAAAGGATAGGAAAACATCAAGATAGCGGTAACCGTGTTTCACGGAAGTCGGGGGGTGCCTAACACCTTCCCCTCGCTTAAGCAAGCCCCCGAACTCTATGAATCTCGGTTCGCGGACCAATTGAATCGGAGTCACATATGAGCCATCACGATTACGAAAACAAAATTCGGATGAGTTGGTACATCCATTTCAAATATACCAACTGGCGACTCTGGTCAATTGGCTCATAAAAAATTCGACATTTCAAAACCCCGTCGACACTAAGCCGACCCTTTTCAAAAATCACATTTAATTCAAAAGGCTAAAAATTGGAAAGGGACGTTTTAATTATAAAAAACGAGACGACGAAAATCCCGGCGTCGACAGATGGCGACTCCGCTGGGGACATTAGAGGGCTTAAGCCGCGCTTAAAATCTTGGTGTTTTCCTATCCTTTAGAAAATCTAAAAATGTGTGTTTGCGTTACTTGCGTTAATCTACCTTTTGTGTGTGAATGGATAAATATGCGAATGTTGTGATTGCGTTTTTTTCAATGCTTTATTTTATTGAGAATCATATGCATACGGTGAGGTACGATGAATGTATGATGAATGTATTCTTGAGCAGTTCCTCCTCCTGAGGCGAACCCGTCGGATGTAGATTACTGGACTCAAAGGGGTGCTCCCCGGCGAGGCTCAGGAAAAGCATCCACTCAGATCCAATCCAATTGAAAGATTGGATTTATTCCCTTCTAGTATGTTGCGAAGATCTGGGAACCTTCATGCCGAAAAGCCCGCGAGAGTAACTTAGGGTAGGTCAGCCTCAGATAAACCCGACACGTGGCAAGTCTCTTCATGCCCTTTTACGCTTTACGCGCATAATATCATACTATAGTCAATCATTCCGTACCGACCGCTTTGTCAAAATAAAAGTACTAACCTCTGTTTTACAGGGACAGCTTGGAGAACATCATAACTGCACACTGTCATACATTGGTTAAAATGAAGGGATACTGACCCTATTTTGCAGGAAAAGATTACAAAACCCAAAAATACAAAAATATTTGCTTTAGCATGCATCTGCCAATGTCGTTTCCCGGAACTAAACCTTGGCGTGTTTTATTCGCAGGATTGCTCCCCAAACTCGTCTCCGGTCCAAGAAAGCCAGAGAATCAACAGTCGAGATGGCTGAGAACCCTAATCCTGACCTGGCTCCCGTATCTCGGGAAGAGTTCAACGCTGTGAGAAATCAAATGACGGAATTGACCATAATGCTAAAAGAACACTTCAAGTTAAAATCGAAGTCACAAACCGAGGACCCACCGGAGCCATCATCCCAAGGAAACGGGATGACCCCAGAAACCCCGAAGATTGAACAGCCAAAACAAATTATTGTCATTCCAGAAGATGAGCTTGCCAGTAATGTCAGCAAGAGGATAAAGCAGATGGAAGAGGCCATCAAAACTCTGAAAGGGATCGGGTCGTATGGCAGTGTCAACTACTCCGACTTACGCATCTTTCCAGGAACCAAATACCCCGAGAAGTTCAAAATTCCAGAATTTGAAAAGTATAACGGGTCGGGGGATCCTTACACGCATTTGAAAGTCTACATCGGAGAACTAGGGGCATATGCTGAAGACGAGTCGTTGAGAATGCGGTTATTCCAGAAAAGCCTGACAGGGGAGGCTAGGACCTGGTATGGGAGGCTGGATAATGCTAAAATTCATAATTGGGAAGAGCTGGCCTACACCTTTCTGACGCAATACAGCTTTCAATCCCAAATGACCCCGGACCGATACCAGATGACAAAGATCCGGAAACAGACCAATGAATCCTTCAGAGATTACGCCCAACGGTGGAGAAGGATGGCAGCCCAAGTAAACCCACCCATGAACGAAACAGAGATGGTAATGACCTTCATTGATATACAGGAGGCCCCTTATTATGAAAGGGTGATAGCTGGGATAGGGAAGCCTTTTGCGGAGATGATCAAACACGGGGAAATGGCAGAGATGGGGTTGAAGTCAGGAAAGATCCGACACCTCACAGCTCTTGAAGCTGTTGCTGAGCAAATACAAAGCGGGAACTATGGCAGTACGTCCCGGAGACCAGAGAAGAGAAATGAGGAGGATGTGTCCTTGGTCTTGCAAGGGCTATCTGGGGAAGCCATGAGTAGCCGTCCTGTCCGCATGCCAAGAAGCGAGCCCCCGCGTCAGCCAACTTTTAACAATCAAAGATTCGAGGGGCGGAGGAGATTTGAAAATGCCCGAGATAGGGAATTCACCCCGTTGGGAGATCCATTAGAGCAAATTTTGGCCGTGTTAATCACCCAAAAGAAGATCACGGAGCTGGCACCACCGACTGACCCAAAGGGGAGAAAGTACGACCCAAACAAGAAATGTGCCTATCATTCGGGGTCCCCGGGGCATGACACTCAGGAATGCTGGGCGTTGAAACATAAGATACAGAACTTAATCGATAGGGGGGACATTGTAGTTGAACGACCAGATGTCAGCGCCCGCCACTTGCCACAATACGAAACAGATAAGGTAAACATGATTGGGTCAGGGAATATCGGGATGGACCCCAATCGCAAATACATACGAAAGGTCGAAGAATACCCCCTAATGAGCGAAACAAATGTCCTTGAATGGGAATGTCTGGAGGAGGTTAAGGTCATTAGGCAAGAATTGAAGTTGGTCAGGCATCAAATGAAGCAATTAGCAGACCTGGTGGTACACCAACATAATCTTACGAGGCAACTCTTCACCCACTTACTGAGAGACCAAAAGGAAGAAGAGGACAAACAAATTTCAAACCAGGATCCCTCCCAAGAAAACCAGCTGACTCAAGAAGATCAAAACAGACTGAAAGGGCAAGGAAATCAAAATAATAAAAATGCTAGACGACCCCGCCAGTGGAGCCTTGATAACCGCTCAGACGAGTGTGAACCCTTGAAAGGGAAAGATCAAGCAGCATTCTCAAGAGATCGAAAGTTCACCCCTTTGAGCAAATCAAAAGCGGAAGTATTACATCTTCTGATCAGCCGGGGAAAGATTACGGAGTTGCTGCCACAAACTGACCCCAAGTCTAAAAGATACGATCCTACACAAATATGTCTCTATCATTCCAACTCACCAGGGCATGACACAAAAGAACGTGGGGCATTACGACATAAAATCCAAAACTCCATCGAAAGTGGAGAGCTAAAAATGGCAAGCAACGCTGAGGCCACCACTATGAGGAAAGATAATGTGAAAATGAAGAGTCTAACATACCCGACAAAGAGGGGAGGTTCAGATGAAGTGATGGATATGGTCACCAACCGCAAGGAGATACGAGGCAGATCCCTCATAAACCGAAGAGTGGCGAAAGAAGCGAGAGGTGTCCCGACGAAAATAGCAATATCCGGGCCTAAATGCCCTACTGTGCACCTAAAAGTTATCCCCTGGAAGTAAGGGAAGAGATCAAAATGTTACTCAGAATGTGGGCCAATCCTGCCAAAGAACCATACTCTTGGTCTGCCAAAGCAAGCGATTAAAATGTTGAAAATGCCTTATGAGAAGAAGAGGTAGTCGAGTTCAGAAAATGGGACGCCTTAAAGAAGAAGTTGTGAGAAAGTTGGAGGAGGACATTCAGTCAAAAAAATCAAGTACTTACTCCTTCCATCGACGGGACTAGCCTGAACGTCCCAGAAAATTGCGACAAACTGAGTGGTGATCAAGTTATGACAATCACTGAGGATATTTCTCAAACATGGGAGTAACCTCTATCGAAGGGAGCATGACCATCGACAAATGGATTGACGAGCTCACAAAAAAAAAATAAAAAAGCAATCTTGTGTGCTATCAAGCCTGAACTACGAAAGACCTGATCTCCTCTTCCTATAGGAGTACGTAGGCAGCCACTTTGGCGCGGTCTAATCCTTGTAAAAATGTATATAATCCTTCGATAGTTTTGCAATTAACGATCAATGACTCAGATGACCTGTTCTCCTGTCAACCCATCGGAGTACACTTCCAACCTGATCAACGGCAAATGATTCTTGGGTTCCCAGCATCTCATCAGCCCACCTGTTAAAGACACCACGAAGCAATGACCTTGACAACAATCAGGACTGGGGCAATTTTGAAATCGATGACGACTCGACACTGGGGCAGTCATCAACCATCCATGGAAAGATAGTACACAAATCAACATCTATGGTACGATCTCGTGAGCGTACGACAACATCATCAGAGATGTACTATCAATTGGTCATCTGCAGTCAGAGCTCTTTCAGAATACGATGACCCACAGGTAAGGTACAATTTTTTTTCCATCTTTTTATTTCTTTCCTGTCTCCCTGTACATATATTAAGACTGCACATAGTTTAACTCTAACATTAATTTTGGAAAAGAGAAATTTTTATTTGACTTGATAGGAATCGAATTAATTCTGACAAGCATTCGTGGGGCAGACTCATGAGTATGATTAAATGATTAAAATTGTTCAACAAAGACCTGATTTCGAAGTATCGTTCGAAGCAGAATCCACCTCATAAGCAAGTCTGCACTTTGCGTTTGCGCCAACTTTCAGATGTGGGGTATAAAGCCATGACGATAAGATGACAGTTGATGCAGAATCGGAGGGTAAATAAAAGTGAATCAAATGCCTCGAATCGTGGCCTGAATTATTCGAGCAATTAAGCCTGAGGGGTGTCTTTACGCCTGGCGCCTTAAAGTCGTCTGATTTGGGAGTCGCCGGCCCAACGCTCGTTACATGGGTAATTCAGAGCTTAAGAAAACGAGCATTACGACTGCAGAGACCTGAGCAGATTCGAATCGTGGCATGGGTTATTCGAGTAATTAAGCCTGAAAGGTGTCTCTACACCTGGTGCCCTAAAGTCGTCCGATTTGGGAGTCACCGGCCCAACGCTCGCTACATGGGTAACTCAAGCCTAAGAAAACGAATCTTGCGCAGAGTCAGACGAGGAATGAATGTGGTAAACCACCTAACTTGTATCGAAGCGTGGCCTCTGTTACTCGAGCAAGTAAACCCGAAGGGGTGTCTTTACACCTAATGCCCTAAAGCCGCCTGGTTTGGGAGTCATTCGTCCAAAGCTCGTTAAATGGGTAACTCTGAATAGCCTAAGAAAACGAGACAAGTTAAGTGGACACGAAAAGGGAAACGCGGAGTTGAAAAAAGAGGGAAAAAAAAAAAAAAAAATTCGACCAGAGAAAAGAAGGAAGCTCATCTAAAGTCACGAAAAAGAAGCCCCTAAATGAAGGATGCATCGTACAGTGCACTTGCCATATGACGTAAATCCTGCGAAGAACGATATCAAGAATGAAGACGGAATACCTTTGATAAAGGAAGGTAGTTTTTGAATTTAATCATACTCACGTATATTGACCATGAATGCTTAAAAGTTTTATTACGATTTCATAACTCGTCAAATGAAAAAAAAAAAAAAAAAAAAAAAAAAAAGAGAGAAAAAAGAGAAGAAAAAAAATGAAATCAAGAGTGACTTAACACATTCACAATTCATTCAATGTCAAGTTAATCCACTCACGATTCACGGAAAAAGAGATCCATCTAGATGCTAAGTTTTACGATAAGACGAAAACATCACAGACATGAGCTAAATTGCATAATCACGAGCATTCCATTTTTGTGCTCTACTGTTGAGATGTTTAGTAATATCGGAGTTAACCCCGCCGACCCGAACGGTCGAGCATTTAGCGTTTGTTACTTGTGCAGGATATGAATCGGTGTGCGTAACTCGGCATGACAAACGAAATGACTTCCCAAACGAATCCTCGACAAAAACATAAGTAAAGGCTGGGGCATTTTAAGGATCATGGAAATGAAAGGAGCACAGGTCTATATCAGACTCCTCATCAACGAACCTTCTCCCACGACCATCAATGGATTCTGACAAACTCAGCCTGATGCACGCTGACATTGCCTCGATACTCAAACGAGCATATGCAAGAGCGATATAATTCTTGACGTCATAGCTGATCGATTAAAAGGCGATGAAGGGCAATATGGCCGTCGGTCATCGGAAAAAAGAGAGGTCAAGTGGACTGCCCCAATCAAATGAAAGTCAAGAGCTATCAAAGCATACGACCAACTGACAAGAGGATCACCTAGATATCAACCCAGAATCTAGGCATAATCCTCTAGCATAAGAGGAAATCCCTGCACCCCAAATTCAAAGACATGACGATCTGTGAGCAGGATGAGGAGCCCTGGATAAGTCGATTGGGCGTTCAAAACGATAGATACAATTCCCCAACAGAGAGACGATCAGGGGCATGCGATTCAACGAACCAACCTTGAAGTCCAGAAACTGTCCTCCCAAAAAAGGCATGACACAACTGAGTGGTCAAAAAAAGAACGACACGTGAAAAATTGTATCATTTGACTAAACAGGGGTCATTTCCTTCCAAGCATATCTATTGATCCATGCATAACATCTGCGCATCCATGTATATATCAAAATAAAAATCACAGGTACAAGACTGTCGGCGTCACGAGTATCGGTGCCATTTATCGAAAGGACATGGCGGCGGGAAACTTCTACGATCCGAGGCACCCAGAATCTATGGAACATCAAGGAATTGCAAAGCGACTGTTTGAGGCACCTTCAGCTAATCAACAAGGATGACAGCTCAAAAGCACTGGCTGTCAAGAGCGATCTACGAGGACAAACCCCAAGAATGACAAGTCAAACCAAAAGAAATGACTGGCAAAAACGATTTACGAGGACGAATCCCAGGGAGGCCCCACAAACTATTCAGGTACGCTTTCCTTTTAAAATTTCCTCTAGAATTATTGCATTTTTATGATGTACAACACGATGCGAGTCCATTTGGGACAATACACAACGATTCCGGAGACGATACCCGGCAATTATAAAAATGACTCGTCAGTGAAAACCCATGACCAACCCAAAAACTACCAGTCAGATACGAGACCTGACCAATTCAAAACAACCAGTCAGATACAATACCTGACCAATTCAAAAACGACCTGTCAGATACGAGACCTGACCAATTCAAAACGACCAGTCAGATACGAGACCTGACCAATTCAAACGACCCGTCAGATACGATACCTGACCAATTGAAAAAAAACGACCCGTCAGATACGATACCTGACCAATTGAAAAATGACCCGTCAGATACGAGACCTGACCAATTCAAAAACGACCCGTCAGATACGAGACCTGACTAATTCAAAAACGACCAGTCAGATACGAGACCTGACCAATTCAAAACGACCCGTCAGATACGATACCTGACCAAACCAAAAACGACCAGTCAGATACGATACCTGACCAACCCAAAAAAAAAACGACCAGTCAGATACGATACCTGACCAATTCAAAACGACCAGTCAGATACGATACCTGACTAATTCAAAAACGACCCGTCAGATACGAGACCTGACCAATTCAAACGACCCGTCAGATACGATACCTGACCAATTGAAAAACGACCCGTCAGATACGATACCTGGCCAATTGAAAAAAATGACCCGTCAGATACGATACCTGACCAATTGAAAAACGACCCGTCAGATACGATACCTGACCAATTGAAAAACGACCCGTCAGATACGATACCTGACCAATTGAAAAAACGACCCGTCAGATACGAGACCTGACCAATTCAAAACTACCCGTCAGATACGAGACCTGACCATTTCAAAAACGACCAGTCAGAAACGATACCTGACCAATTCAAAAACGGCCCGTCAGAGACTATACCTGACCAACCAAAAAACGACCCGTCAGAGACGATACCTGACCAACCCAAAACGACCTGTCAGAAACGATACCTGACCATCACAAAACCGACCGTCAGAGACGATACCTGACTGTCCCAAAAACGACCCGTTAGAAACGATACCTGACCGTCACAAAAAATGACCCGTCGGAGACGAGACCCGGCAATTACAAGATAACTTGTTAGAGACTAAACCCATACGACCCGTGGCAAAGGATCCGACGATGACGATACGACCCGTGGCAAAGGATCCGACGATGACGATACGACCCGTTGGCAAAGGATCCGACGATGACGATACGACCCGTTGGCAAAGGATCCGACGATGACGATACGACCCGTTGGCAAAAGATCCGACGATGACGATACGACCCGTTGGCAAAGGATCCGACGATGACGATACGACCCGTTGGCAAAGAATCCGACGATGACGATACGAGCCGTCGGCAAAAGATCCGACGATGACGATACGACCCGTGGGCAAAAGATCCGACGATGACGATACGACCCGTCGACAAAAGATCCGACGATGACGATACGACCCGTCGGCAAAAGATCCGACGATGACGATACGACCCGTCGGCAAAAGATCCGACGATGACGATACGACCCGTCGGCAAAAGATCTGACGATGACGAGACGACCCGTTGGAGAAAGATCTGACGATGACGAGACGACCCGTTGGAGAAAGATCCGACAATGACAATGCGATGACCGTTGGGAAAAGATCCGACGATGACCAAAACAATGCGATGCGATGTACGATGCGATATGCGATACATCATATGAGAAGCAGTGCGATATGCGATTTCATATGCGATGTAATGCGATTTTGATTTAGTATGATATTGAATTTGATATTTAAATATGCGATATGCGTTAAGCAAGAGAAAAATAGTTTTTGGCGAATATGCGATGCGAGTCCATTTGAGACAGTAACTGGTGATATTGATGTTGCATCATTAATATGTATATGTTGCACAATTGATATATATGTTGCATCATTAATGTGTATATGTTGCATCATCAACACATGTTGTCATCCTCATGCATTGGGTGCCTACTTCTTTATCATGTTCATTTCACTTACCATTCCATAAACATGATAAAGAGGGGCAGCTGTAGACACCCAAATTTTGCACTTTCTCTACAAACCCTGGCAGGAGGGCAAAATCGTCATTTGACCCGACATGCGGAAAGAAAGGTGGACCCCAGCACAAAGCCACCCCAGCGATTTATGGTCAAAACCGCCACAACGGACAACGAGCATCCGGTCACTTGAGGCAAGGCGAACAGTTGATCCAGAAAAGCCTGAGCTGACCACAAAAGACGACTAATGGCCACTCCGCTTACGATGTTCGGGGGTCTCGCTCCCCGGTGAGCGAGCGGCTGCCCAGTGAGCTGGCGGGGGTGGAAAGGGGGCAGCGCCCCTGGAAGCCAGGCACAATTATCAAATTCTATATCAAGTCGCAGCCCGCCGAACTAGCCTCCCAGAACAATATGACACGTTTCCCAGGGATTTCCGGATTGCAAAAATACAGCCTTCCAAAACAATACAGCAAAAATTGGCGATTTAAGACCGCGTGGCACGGAAATCGAGAAAAGGAAGCCAGACAGTCGCAGATGCATCTGCGGCCAACGACTTTTGGGGCTTCGCGTGGCTCGAGGGCGGCACCCGGCAGCCGAGGCGGCGGCTCAGACGGCCACAGCAGGCAGCCGCAGATGCATCTGCGGCTGCCTGGAGATCAGCTATACATCGCCATTTTCGTCCGAGAGAAAAAAAGAGAAGAAATTTTGAAGGTTTTAGAGAGAGAAAAATGGCGGAATAGAGAGAGAAACCTTCGGGTTTGGTCAAAAAGTGTGAGATTTCTTCTCCTTTTGTTCAATCTTCATGGTATACCTTGTATTCTACATTGGATTTGAGTGCTAGTGCGTGATTTCTATCAATATCAAGGCAAAAATTTTGATATCTTTCTTAGTGTTGGTGCATTTTGTAGATCTATTAGATTTAATATTTCATCTTGCTTTAGTAGTGTAATCGATAAATATCTGTGTATTTGTGCATTTGTTGGGTGGATCTACTGTTAGATCCGAAAATATTTGGTGCATTGCTATTTAAGTAGTTTGATTCGGTGTATTTTGAAGTTAGATCCAATGTAGTCAATATATTGTAGATCTATGGATTAGGGACGGTTAGAGAGGATTTATGGCGGATGGAATCTCCTCCTAACCTCCCGATGATATCCCTTTAGTTTATTTTATAATTTTCATGTATGTAGCGATGGCGATGCATTTGTATTATATATATGTAATTTATGGGCCTTAAAGCGATGTCGAATCGAAAATCGGGTTTAAGGCCCCGTGATAATGAAATATGTGATTGTGGGCGTTTGGGGCTATTTAGACGGCTTACATGCCCACAAATAGCTCCAACGTTATTTTGATGCTTGGTTTTCCCTTTCGACATGAGAAAACGAATTTTTGAATGAAAAGATAAAGATTTTCATAAAATCAATCAGAGTAGGATATTAGATCACTCGTAGGCTAAATAAAATTGTAAGTGTCGGATGAGCTCTATTCCTATTTGACGAAGGGTTTGAAAAAATATGTTTTACAAATATCATCGGTTTTATTATCGAAACAAAAAAGCAATAAAAAATGAACTTTTCGATTAAGTCAAATCCTTCGTGCATAGGGTTAACGAGATTCTGAAGCACTTTCAAAGTAAAGCATTTCAAACGACATTCATTTAGGCACACACACACACACACACACACACACACACACACACACACACACACACACACATATTTTTAGGATTTAAAAGGATAGGAAAACATCAAGATAGCGGTAACCGTGTTTCACGGAAGTCGGGGGGTGCCTAACACCTTCCCCTCGCTTAAGCAAGCCCCCGAACTCTATGAATCTCGGTTCGCGGACCAATTGAATCGGAGTCACATATGAGTCATCACGATTACGAAAACAAAATTCGGATGAGTTGGTACATCCATTTCAAATATACCAACTGGCGACTCTGGTCAATTGGCTCATAAAAAATTCGACATTTCAAAACCCCGTCGACACTAAGCCGACCCTTTTCAAAAATCACATTTAATTCAAAAGGCTAAAAATTGGAAAGGGACGTTTTAATTATAAAAAACGAGACGACGAAAATCCCGGCGTCGACAATAATCATTACTATTATTAATTCATTTTTAATAATAGTTTACTTTAATCATTATTATCCATCTTTTAGTAATAATTTAATTGCATGCTAGTATTATTACCCTTTAATAATATTTTAATTGACTTCTTATTATTATTAATTATTTTAATAATAATTTAATTGTTCATCAATATTATTAATCACTTAATAATATTTGAAATCCTCGCGTATCATTAGTAATTATTTAATAATGATTCAACCCTTAACTATTTTTATTCAATAATTAATTACTTATTAAACAATATTATTAATTCTTTAATAATATTTTAAATCTTTATTTATCATTATTATTTATTTAATAATGGTTTAACTCTTAACTATTATTATTTAATAGTTAATTAAATGTTAAACAATATTATTAATCTTTTAATAATATTTTAAATTAATTTCATATCATTATTAATTATTGAATAATGATTTAATTCTTAACTATTATCATTTAATAGTTAATAAATAATATTATCAATATATTTTAATTACTTAATAATCTTCTTTCGATTAAGTAATAATTTATTCCACTTAATTACCATTTAATTATTATTTAATATGAATTAAATAATAATTAATTAATTAATTATCCGTACTCATTATTTAATATTAATTAAATAATAAACACTTATATTATTAACTCCAATATCCTTTGATTACTATTTAATATATTAAATAGTAAGCAATTAACCCTCTTTAATTATTATTCAATGTTAATTAAATAATAATTAATTTATTAATTATCTTTATTTATTATTTACTCTTAACTAAATAATAAATAATTAGTTTAAACACTTTCTCAAAAATTAATTACGATTTAATATCAATTAAATAATAATTACATAGTTACTTCCTTTATTTACTATTTAATTATCAATTAAATAATAATTAATTATTTTCCTTCATTAAATAATATGATATAATTTAAATATCACATTTATTATTTAATAATTTAATAATAATTTTCTTCAATTATTAGTTAATTAATATCCAACTAGTATACATTATCACCTCAAAAAGTATTAAAAATACTTTCTCTTTTATTTAACCTTACTTACTATTTAATACAACTTGCATAATAAGTAAGTAGGGTGATTAACATTTTTCTAGCATTTAAAAATACTTTTTACAATTTTTCATGTAATTAGTTAGCTTTAATCATTTAATAATTATAGAAATTATCAAATGACATAAAATTTCAGATTTAAAATTTTTATAATATTCTTTATAAAATTACAAGTATTTTCTCTTTTGGAACCAACTCAAGAACTGTGACGACCCCAAATCCGGGTCCCCCGAACCTCGAACTCGGTTCAACACGAGTACAACATTTTCCTTATTGTTCATGAATTACAACAATACTATAATTGCTAAATAATCATTTATTTACAATTTTACAACATCTGTTTCTATTCCAGAATCGAAATCTTTATACATTCCTAGTATGTCTCAATATCATACATGATACGACATTCTATTACAATCAATTTGAGTATTCAATACTCATATAACATACCGACTAAGTCTTATGCTACACAATCATTTACCTGTCCAATTCGGACTGATATCTACAATAGATATTTAGATCTTCAATGGAAGTAATATGTTTTCCTGTTCCTTGTTCTTTACCGAGAACTTCAGGTAACTAGCCTTATCTGAAAATGTTGGTTTAGTCAAGAGTGAGCACAACGGCTCAGCAAGTTCAACAGCTATACATAACACATTACATGCTTCACATAAAATCTGCAATTTATACTAACATCATGCTTTTCATGCATTTCAGTTTATGACATACTGCTCATGTCATGCCTCACATTTAATATATGTTTCATGTCTAGCCTCTATCATGACATATAGTTCAATGCAGAAGAATTGTCTTAAATCACTATTGCATATCAACAGTTCAAATCAACTTATTGCACAAAGGCACATTAAAACATCTTTGCACATAACCATATATGAGCACATCACGATTTAATAACAAACTTATAAATTATGCACATAATGCAACACGTTCTGAAAAACTTGTCTGGTTTGCTTCTACCAGTTACGCTTATTTGCGTCTCTCGTTCAACCTACAATTTATATAAGAAATTGACATAATCATTAGATATAATGACTATTACTTAGTCTTAACTTAAGACCTTAACTTCAAAGTATTAACTCTTTAGTTGTCCGACAAATGAACCTATACGTTCCGGACAAAAACTTTAGCCCAAATCTAGTTGGACATGTCGGGTACACTTAACCAACTTACGCATTCACTACACATGCTTCGTACGACCCACTTTTAATAAGCTGTCTAAATTAGTCACAAATGGACTATTTACATTGTTTTAATTCAATTAAACTTTCGTCTTTTACATAACTTAATGATTCAGACATTTAATGATGTACCAAATATCTCAAAATATTATCTACCTTTGATAATATACAACTACCTTCAAATATTATTAACCATTGAATAATATTTTACTTGCTAATTAATATTATTAGTCATTTAATAATATTTTAATCACTTCTTAATATTATTAATCATTTAATAATATTTTAATCATTTATTAATGTCATTAATTATTTAATAGCCTTTTTAATCTTATACTAATGTTATTAATCATTTCATAACATTTTAGTTACTTACATATTTAATCATTTAACCATATTTTAATACTCTTCAAACCATACAAATAGTTAACTTTTTAATAATGTTAACCTTAGTCTTTATTTTATACATTTAACTACCAATGAGTCACTAATAGACTTTATTTATATTAGTTTAATATTCAAACACATTTATTTTACAAGTTTATCTTAGGTTTTAAGTCCCTAACGACGTTTCGTTTAGACTTTTCATTAACCGACAAGTTAAACCGGAGTTCCGATTTGTTAAAACTTTAAAATATCAAAATTTGGAATTTTTCACACTGTACCAACGCCGGCAGCGCTGGTCATAGTGTTAATTGAGAGCTGTCAGCGCTCAAAACAGAATGTCCGAGGGCTGGCGGCGCTCATTTTGGCTGTCCGGACCTCCTTTACTCAAACTGCCATAACTTTTTTCATACAAAACTATTTTTGAGTGATTCTTGAGTCTAAATTGTGTAGAATTTCAAGATCTACAACTTCTCTTTAGAACACAAATCCAAATTATGAACGGAACTAGACTAAAAATGGCTCACAATGCAACCTAGGGTTTTAAAATCAACATCCTTTGCGATAAAAGCCATAACTTCTTTGGTTTTTCATCTTTTTGTGAGATTCAAGTTGTGTTGGCTTTATAACTCACTCATAAAACTTTCTAGCCATATAAATCAAGTATTTAACTTGTACAATTCTAAATGACACAAAATATAGCACATAGCTACTTAGGATTTTACCGGTAAAGCTTTATATAGCGTTTTCTTCAATTTATATGTACACCACCCATACCAAATAATGTTATAAACCCATCAAACTATGAATATACATATATTACATAGCTAAAGACTTCTAGAACATCAAAACGTGTTTTGATCGGTTAAAAATACATTTTAACCGTTCAAATCGTATCTAAACTATAAAAATGAACTAAAGAAGGTTTAGAGCACTTTTTAACCTTTTATACATGGATGCTCTCCTTCCTCTTGACTTGATCTTGGATTGTGACTCTCTCTTGTCCATTCTCTAGCAAATTTGCTTGGTGGATCATCAATCTCATAAGAGTAACTCTCTATATCTCTCAAGAAGCTCTCCCTTTTTCTCTCTAGAAAATGCTACAAATGACTAACCAACCTCACCAATAAGTGGAACACTTCTATTTATAGCACAATGTTAATCCTTCATTAACCTCCTAATCAACTAGTGTTGGTGAAATTAGTAGCTTAAACTAGATTACTATTGCATGGAATGACTACCATGAATGACCATTGGTGTGACATCCATCAAGGTTGCTTGTAAGCAACTTTTGGAGTGTAATTAAAACTATAGGAAGTCCACACTCAACATTTTCATATGGGGCCCCCTCAAAATTCGGGATTTGCAATTTATTACACCAATTTGGTTTTATTTTTATGTCCTATATCATTATATAAGTATCCATATATATATACACCAATATATGTATACATATTCACCTATACTTGTACATTGGGCTCCACTTTGGACCTTAGAATTAAATTATATTGGGATCATTTATTTAATTTGGTTGGGCTCAATTTAATTGTTACATTGGGCTAACATTAAATACCCTATGTTACATTTAATTAAAACAAGCATTGGACTTAGTTAATTATTACATAAATCAATGTTCAAATTAAATTATATGGACTACTAGGTTAATTAATTTAACTTAGTTTAATACATCAAGTGGACTTATAATATAATCCAATTAGACTTACTTTTAATTATCCTACCACATTGGGTTACATAATTAACTCACCCATAGTTAATTCTCAACACTACCTTCCTTCCTCTATCAATTAACCAATGTTTGGTTAATTCTCTCTATTGTCTACCAACTAGGGTTATTCAATTAACCCTACATTAGTTAATTCTCTACACTCAATCAATACTTGAAAAATATTCTCCCAACACATTGACCATTATTTGACTTTAATGTGTTTGGGCTACATGGATTACTTTGTATTGGGCTCTCTTATTTAATTACTTGGGCTACCCAACACAACTCACATATCATATATAACTTGGGCTTGGTAATTAATTTAATTGGACTTCCACACCATTATATACCATACTTTCCAATATTATTTAATTGGACTTATATTAATTACCTTTTGGACTATATCATAACTTAACATTTTGGCTTATTATTTAATTACCCACTTCATACCAATATTTTCATATTGGGCTAACATCTATAATCATTTTCGGCTAGTCCACTAGTAGTAATTAAATTACTTGAACTCTATACCACAACTTAATAATTAAGTTAATTACTTAATCAATTAACTTCTTAATATTGTCATTCTAGACAAACTTTCTAGTTTTTATATAACTTTAACTCATAACTAATATAATTAACATAATTAATTATATTTCATGACTTTCATCCTTACTTCATATTTAAACTAATTAATTTATTAGTTTTATTGAGTATTAATTTACTCATCTTCTTGTTTGGCTAACAAACACAACTCTAGGAATATATAACTATGTATATATATCCTTATAACCGACTTCACTTCTCAAATGAATTTATTTCTTTAATAAATTCTCTATATGCATCATAAAATATTTCCACATTTAATTTCAAACAAATACATTATGTTAAAAAAAAATATTTACCTATTTTCTACACATCTTACTTCTCACATTCCAGGTTTTAAACATTAACCTTTAATAAAATCAATTAAGATATTATTTAAAATCTTAAAAATATCTGGGATATTACAAGAACCGGCCTAAAAATACCCGAACCGGCCCGACCTAGAAATTATGAAAAACCGGAAAAAATCGAACCGGCCTGTTTTTTCTCAAAAACAGGCAGATTGTTTTTCTGATTTTCCAGCCTTGGGGTCTCCGGCTAAAACTTGAGTAAAATGAAATCTACAAGTCCGATGGAGCTCTACTTTATATCGTTACGTTCGTATCTTCTCGAACTAGAATTTTCTGTTATCAAACATCAAATTTGGATTTGTTTTGCTTACTGAAATTGGCTCCAAACAGGACTGTTGTGCACAGTTCTAAAAACAGTGGGGTGTTTTGGTAGAAAATCCATATCTTGCTCATTTTAAATCGGATTTTAGTCATTCAACTCGGAGAATCTTCATATTTTATGTATCTATCACCCAAAATTGACGGATCATAAATCCAACTTGCGGATCGTGCACAGTAATTCCGGTAAGGGGCTGCTACGTTTTATGTTACGTTGTTTTCCTCAGTAAAAATTATTTTGAAGACTTTGGCCAAATTCTTTGTCATAGATGCATAAAAATACTTGATCTAACCACATGAAACCCTATATACACATGTCTAGCATATATCTATACATTAAAATCTTAAAATGTAAGACCCCGAATTTATGAAATACAAAATTTAATTTTTCTTCATATATATTTTTTCTGAAACAGTAAGTGGTTAAATTGACAAAGTTAAAAGTTAAGGATGTTTCGTGCAAATTATACCTTGTTGGACAATATTCTTTTTGTCGGGGAATATTCGTTTTGTCGGGGAATATTCGTTCTGCCCGTACGACGGCGCAATATAATATTCGTGTCGTACGACGGCGCCGAAATAACTAATTATTGGTGGACCCCACAACGGAATAATTGTCGGATATAGAAAACGACAGAAGTAACCTTTTTAAATAAAAATAGTCAACGGTGTTAACTATTTAAATACTGGTGATAAAAGAATAGTAGCATACGGTAATTTATGGTATTCTACAGTAGCATGCGGTACTCTACAGTAGCACACGGTATTGCACAGTGTCTTATATTATTGATCTGAAATTGACACCCTAACTGTTGCACATCATTTCATCAATAATTGTTGTTGTATAATATTTTATGTTATCAATTCAATAATTGTTGCTACACAGTATTTTGCATTATTGATTTAATAATTGTCATTACACTGCATTTTATATCATTGAGTCAATAATTGCTGGTGCGTTGTATTTTAAAATTATTGAACCAAATAATTGTCACAGTAGCAAATACATAGTAATTTATATTATTTAAATTAATAATAATCTGTAACATGTTTATTACATTATTGTTATCATTGTTGTAGCATTATTTTATATGTTGGATCCACAGGTAGAATAAATAAAATAAAATAAAATAAAATAAATATTATTATTTTTCAAAAGTTACTATTCACTGACGGAAGTTACTGTTCACATCGGAAAAGTTACTCCGGAGTCACTGTTCACTCCCGGAAATCACTATTCATCGGCTGACAAAAGTTACTGTTCATTACTGTTCACTTTTTGAAAATTTTAAAGTTACTGTGCAAAGTTACTGTGCAAGTATTGAAATTTTTTAAAAAAAAAACGTTTGCGCAGCCTCTCTCACCTACCAAATGCACAGTGCCCACCTACCACGCATAGTACCCCCATTTTCCCCTATAAATAGCTTGTTCAGCTGAATAGAAAAATCACACCTAAAACATAAAATTTTTCTATAAGAATTTTATGAGTTTTCTCTGAGAATAGTAAGGTTATTTTGAGAGTTTGAAAGCCAAAAGGAGTGCAGAAATTTTTCAAGTAAGTCTTTTATTAAAGAGTAGTAATTTTATAAATTCCTATTTTTCACGGTATTCACAAATCTTCCTTTAGAAGACTCTTCTTTGAGAAGATTCATTTTTAAAAGCTTTCTTTGGAAGATTTATTTTGGAATATTATTTTAAAAACTATTTTAAAGTTGTTATATTATACTACAAAAATTATGTTAAATATATATAATTTTGATAGTTCATAATATACGAGTTATCATATACTTTGAAATTTATATGTGGTAATTACTAATTATATTAAAAATATATAGGTTGATCAATCTCATTTAAATCAATATCCAGTCACGTGTTAAGGTAAGGAATATCATTCTTTTCACACTCTTAAATTTATTACGGTAAGGGGTATCACTCTTTTCATCATCATAAATGGATATTATTTTCTTTCTTACTTGAAGGGATTATCATTCTTTGATTCTCGAAAATAATATCGTTTCTTTCTTGTGCCATTTATTTCCATGTATTAAATTGTGGGAATAACCTTACGGCGCGGTTTACCGCCTGTTGGTGAATAACCTTTTGTATTCATTCCTTATTAATCTTTGAGAATAACCTTACGGTGCGGATTATCGCCTGTTTGGTGAATAACTCTTCGTGTTCAAATTCTATTAAATTGTGGGAATAACCTTACGGTGCGGATTACGCCTGTTTGGTGAATAACTATTCGTATTCAAATTGATGGGAATAACCTTACGGTGCGGATTATCGCCTGTTGGTGAATAACCCTTTTTATTTGTCTCGTGTGAAAATAATTTGTCTACACGAATTATCACATGACACTTTTATTCCATATTCGTAAGTGATATCATTTTCCTTTATACCTATAAGGGATACCATCTTTTTCATCTTCCATTATTCAAACTTACTATGGTAAGGGATATTAATTCCCTTCACCTTTTGTTAATCAAACCTGCTACGGTAAGGGATATTATTTTCTTTCATACACCTAAATCGAAACTTATTATGGAATTATTGCTTCTATAATTCCTGAAAATATTATATGTTCCATAATAGTTGAATTTCATTATTTCAACTGAACCTTCCTATTTTTTTTTTTTTTTTTTAACATTCCTATTGAACTGTAATCGTTATTCTGAATTGTGGAGCTTGAATATCATTTTAAATTTCACTTCACATCATGTTGGCAATTTGGACATTATTTGAATCTGCACAAAGTAAACTTCCGATACTTATTGTTTATCCTGTTCTTCTGTTCATCATTTGTATCACTGTTATTTGTATTAATCATCAAGAATCAAGCTGTTGTGAATATCTGTGGCCGGGGGCACAGATGTGATATAATTGTTGAACAGATGATAGGTTAAAGGCGATATACTAGGTTAAAGGCGATACATCTGTTCGGTGTCTTTTATGGCACGTGGTTAATGTTCTCTTTGGCCCGTAGTACAAAGATGAACTGTTGATTGGTATGATTATGACCAAAGGCTGAATCTGGTATAATCATGACCGTTGGTGTTATATTGAATGTCTTTGGCCCGTAGTGCAAAGATGAACTGTTGATTGGTATGATTATGACCAAAGGCTGAATCTGGTATAATCATGACCGTTGGTGTTATATTGAATGTCTTTGGCCCATAGTGCAAAGATGAACTGTTGGTCTGCATAATTATGACCAGGAACTGTGAAGTTGTATTATTTTGACTAATGGTATTTCAGATGATAAAAGTTGATGATATTTTTACTAAAAAGAGAAGCGAGTGGACATTATTGTCTGCATTATTCTTCTAATAGATTGTTCATTCCGCTGCTATTATTGATCTGAACATTGTTTAAGAATTTAACTACAGTTTTTGATATAAACCTTGTAGTCTATTGTATTCTATCAAGAACTCAACTGTTGAAGGCTAATGATAATTTATTCGTCATTATCTTAGTCATGATATTTCTTACTGGGCTATTTGAGCTCACCCTTTCTTTTGTTCCATTGTTTTCAACAGGAGATGAAAACGTAACGGGGTCTAGCCGGGGGATGGAGTGAGAGTCCGAGGAATAGCTATCCTAGTCTTCACGTGTTGTAAAATAGTGTGGCAATAATAGTGAAGACTTAGTTGTGTATTATTATACACTGTATTGTTGTACGTTGTGCTTTGTTGTAATAATTTTGTTGTAGTCTTTTGACGACTCAAGTTTGGGCTGTGTAGGCCTAGATTTGGGGGCGTCACAGTTGGTATCAGAGCTTAGGGATATGGTCTTTAATGGAGATCTGGGGTTAGAATTAGGAGGGGAGAGACGAATAGAATCGGTCACTAGTGTGTCCCACATAAATTAGATTTTATTATCTAATGAGTTGATTCGAATATAGGGACATGAAGTGATGAGTCAGTTTGTTTGAACTAACAATTATTTTGTGACCACAGTTAAGTATGGCATCTGGAAATCAGGAGGTTAACTATGGAATGACCGAAACAAATGTAGCTGCAAAACAAGAGGCGACGAATAATCTTCTTACAAACTCAGAGTTGAATCATTTGCCTAAGGCAAAAATTATGCGTGTTCTATCCAGTATGGATAAAGGTGAAAGCTCTTCTACAGTCGTTCCAGATCCGTTCTTAGAAGCAATTAAGGGAAATAATGAACTTGCGGAAATTATTGCCTTTAATCTACTCACTAATTGGAGAGTCATATCACCTGGTTATGCTCTATAACAAAGGACCAGAATATATGGACGTTTCATATAAGTCTTTGGGATTTATGGTGTTCCAGTTATGATTTTCAAGATTATTTAAAAATGATGTTTCTATACTTTTGGGCGTTACAATTTAGAGGAATTCAGGTTAAGTTAGTCACTATCGTGGAAACTGCAGTCTATCGAAAATACTATTCTTATAGAAATCATTGGTACGTTACTACTGATGAAGTTGAGGAATCCGAGAAACAGTTCGTTAGAGAATTATTTAGTGGTATTCCCACGGTTGAAATACGTGAAGATCCGAATGAAGTACTCGGGATTCGATTTGACGATAACAGTCAAGAAACCGAAGGAGGTGATAACTGGTAAGCTATTCATAAATTCTCGTGAATTCTACGCTCTGTTAGATACTGGCTCTACCCATTCTTTTATCTCACCTGCATGTGCTCAACGTTTAAATTTGACTTCTGAAAACTTAAATCTTGTCTTATCAGTTGAAACCTCATTGGGAGAAATACCTATTACATCTACTATCTATAAATCTTGTCTAGTTCAAATCAACAACCTCACAGTACCTGTTGACCTTATTTCTTTGGAGATGCATGAATTTGATGTGATTCTAGGAATTGATTGGTTGACTACCCATCATGCTAAAATTGATTTTTTTCATAAGATTATTAGTTTTTATATTCCTAATCAACCTTTCATGCAAATTCAAGCAACTAAACCATTGAAATCTATAACTGTTATTTCTAGCCATAAAACCATTCGTTTATTGGAAAACGGATGTCAAACCTTTTTAGCCTATGTCATTGATTTGAACAAAAATACGTCAAACTTGAATGATATTCCTATTGTTAATGAGTTCCTGACGTTTTTCCTGAGGAATTTCCTAGCTTATCCCCAAACCGAGAAATTAAATTCTGTATCGATCTTAAACCCGATACTAAGCCCTTTTCCAAAGCCTAACACCAAATGGCTCCCATAGAATGCCAAGAGATGAAAGTTTGATTATTAGATATCGGTATCATTCGAGCGAGGAATACGAGAAGAGTTTTCAAGAACTCAAGAGGAGACTTGTTTCAGCTCCTGTTCTGACCATTCCATCAGGATCAGGAAAATTCGTCATATATAGCGATGCTTCAGGCAAAGGTCTAGATTGTGTCCTTATGCAACATGGAAAGGTTATAGCTTATGCCTCTCGACAACTCAAAGATTATGAGAAAAATTATCTTACTCATGATCTAGAGTTGGCAGCAGTCGTTTTCGCGTTGAAGATCTGGAGACACTACTTGTACGGAGAAAAAGTGGATATCTATACGGATCATAAAAGTCTCAAGTATTTCTTCACCCAGAAGGAACTCAACATGCGACAACGACGTTGGCTTGAGCTGTTGAAGGATTATGATCACACAATCCAGTATCACCCGGGAAAGGCGAACGTTGTAGCTGACGCTTTGAGCAGAAAATCTTATGCGAGTACAAGTGCACTGCTGACAACACAAAAGCGTATTTTGTACGACTTGCAAAAGATGGAGATAGAACTAAAGACACCAGGGACCCACTCGAAGATTGCTCACGTGCGAGTAGAACCAGCTTTAATCGATAAAATTAAAGCTGCTCAAGCTACCGATCCGGAACTGATAAACATGATAAAGAAAGTACAAGAAAGTACCATTCCCGAAGCAAGAATCGACGAGAAAGGAATACTTCGAGTCAACTCTCGACTCTGTGTTCCTAACGATCCTGAATTAAGGCATAAAATCATGATGGAGGCACACAACACGCCATTTGCAATCCACCCTGGAGGTACCAAGATGTATCGAGATCTTCGACATACATTTTGGTGGAACAATATGAAAAGGGAGATTGCAGAGTTTATCTCAAGGTGCTTAACTTGTCAACGTGTCAAGGCAGAGCATCAAGTACCTAAGGGTCCTTTACAACCACTTGAGGTTCCCGAATGGAAGTGGGAACACATCAATATGGATTTCGTGACGGGTCTTCCCAAAGTTTCTCAAGGCTTAGATGCAATTTGGGTCATCGTAGATAGATTGACCAAATCCGCTCATTTCTTGCCTAATACGAGAAAACTTTTCACTTGAACGTCTTGCCGGTATGTACATAAATGAGATCGTGAGATTGCATGGCATGCCAGTTTCCATAGTTTCTGATCGAGATCCTAGATTCACTTCACGCTTTTGGATCAGTCTACAAAAAGCTATGGGCACTGAACTACGTTTTAGTTCTGCATACCATCCTCAAACGGACGGACAATCGGAAAGGACGATCCAGACCCTCGAAGATCTTTTGAGACTTTGCGTACTAGATTTCAAAGCAAGTTGGGATAAGTACTTGCCATTGGTGGAATTTTCCTACAACAACAGTTACCAAGCAAGTATAGGTATGGCTCCATTCGAGGCTTTATATGGACGCAAGTGTCGCTCTCCAGTATGTTGGAATGAGGTAGGAGAAGCAAAACTGTTGGGACCCGAGTTGGTACGCTTAACGACCGAAAAGATCCAAATGATCCGACAACGAATACAGACAGCACAAGAACGACAAAAGAGTTATGCCGATCTTCATCGGAGAGATGAGAGATTCAACGTCGGAGATCATGTATTCTTACGTGTTTCTCCATGGAAAGGAGTTACGAGATTCGGAAATAGAGGAAAGCTCAACCCTCGATTTGTTGGCCCATTTGAAATTCTCGATCGAGTAGGAACCGTAGCCTACAGACTAGCTTTACCACCAAGTATGTCTCGCATTCATAATGTTTTTCACATATCTATGTTACGTAAATATGTGAAGGACCCAAACCACGTCATTGAGTTAGAACCAGACGTTATAGAAGAGGATTTAACGTATAAGGAGGTACCTGTTAAGATCCTAGATAAGAAGGAGCAGATCTTACGCTCAAAGGTTATACCTCAAGTTAAGGTTTTATGGAGGAACCAAGATATTGAGGAAATGACCTGGGAGCTAGAATCTGAAATGAAGTCTAGGTATCCATACCTCTTCGAAATGCCAGGTACGTCAATTTCGGGGACGAAATTTCATAAGGAGGGGAGGTTGTAAGACCCCGAATTTATGAAATACAAAATTTAATTTTTCTTCATATATATTTTTTCTGAAACAGTAAGTGGTTAAATTGACAAAGTTAAAAGTTAAGGATGTTTCGTGCAAATTATACCTTGTTGGACAATATTCTTTTTGTCGGGGAATATTCGTTTTGTCGGGGAATATTCGTTCTGCCCGTACGACGGCGCAATATAATATTCGTGTCGTACGACGGCGCCGAAATAACTAATTATTGGTGGACCCCACAACGGAATAATTGTCGGATATAGAAAACGACAGAAGTAACCTTTTTAAATAAAAATAGTCAACGGTGTTAACTATTTAAATATTGGTGATAAAAGAATAGTAGCATACGGTAATTTATGGTATTCTACAGTAGCATGCGGTACTCTACAGTAGCACACGGTATTGCACAGTGTCTTATATTATTGATCTGAAATTGACACCCTAACTGTTGCACATCATTTCATCAATAATTGTTGTTGTATAATATTTTATGTTATCAATTCAATAATTGTTGCTACACAGTATTTTGCATTATTGATTTAATAATTGTCATTACACTGCATTTTATATCATTGAGTCAATAATTGCTGGTGCGTTGTATTTTAAAATTATTGAACCAAATAATTGTCACAGTAGCAAATACACAGTAATTTATATTATTTAAATTAATAATAATCTGTAACATGTTTATTACATTATTGTTATCATTGTTGTAGCATTATTTTATATGTTGGATCCACAGGTAGAATAAATAAAATAAAATAAAATAAAATAAATATTATTATTTTTCAAAAGTTACTATTCACTGACGGAAGTTACTGTTCACATCGGAAAAGTTACTCCGGAGTCACTGTTCACTCCCGGAAATCACTATTCATCGGCTGACAAAAGTTACTGTTCATTACTGTTCACTTTTTGAAAATTTTAAAGTTACTGTGCAAAGTTACTGTGCAAGTATTGAATTTTTTTAAAAAAAAAACGTTTGCGCAGCCTCTCTCACCTACCAAATGCACAGTGTCCACCTACCACGCATAGTACCCCATTTTCCCCTATAAATAGCTTGTTCAGCTGAATAGAAAAATCACACCTAAAACATAAAATTTTTCTATAAGAATTTTATGAGTTTTCTCTGAGAATAGTAAGGTTATTTTGAGAGTTTGAAAGCCAAAAGGAGTGCAGAAATTTTTCAAGTAAGTCTTTTATTAAAGAGTAGTAATTTTATAAATTCCTATTTTTCACGGTATTCACAAATCTTCCTTTAGAAGACTCTTCTTTGAGAAGATTCATTTTTAAAAGCTTTCTTTGGAAGATTTATTTTGGAATATTATTTTAAAAACTATTTTAAAGTTGTTATATTATACTACAAAAATTATGTTAAATATATATAATTTTGATAGTTCATAATATACGATTTATCATATACTTTGAAATTTATATGTGGTAATTACTAATTATATTAAAAATATATAGGTTGATCAATCTCATTTAAATCAATATCCAGTCACGTGTTAAGGTAAGGAATATCATTCTTTTCACACTCTTAAATTTATTACGGTAAGGGGTATCACTCTTTTCATCATCATAAATGGATATTATTTTCTTTCTTACTTGAAGGGATTATCATTCTTTGATTCTCGAAAATAATATCGTTTCTTTCTTGTGCCATTTATTTCCATGTATTAAATTGTGGGAATAACCTTACGGCGCGGTTTACCGCCTGTTGGTGAATAACCTTTTGTATTCATTCCTTATTAATCTTTGAGAATAACCTTACGGTGCGGATTATCGCCTGTTTGGTGAATAACTCTTCGTGTTCAAATTCTATTAAATTGTGGGAATAACCTTACGGTGCGGATTACGCCTGTTTGGTGAATAACTATTCGTATTCAAATTGATGGGAATAACCTTACGGTGCGGATTATCGCCTGTTGGTGAATAACCCTTTTTATTTGTCTCGTGTGAAAATAATTTGTCTACACGAATTATCACATGACACTTTTATTCCATATTCGTAAGTGATATCATTTTCCTTTATACCTATAAGGGATACCATCTTTTTCATCTTCCATTATTCAAACTTACTATGGTAAGGGATATTAATTCCCTTCACCTTTTGTTAATCAAACCTGCTACGGTAAGGGATATTATTTTCTTTCATACACCTAAATCGAAACTTATTATGGAATTATTGCTTCTATAATTCCTGAAAATATTATATGTTCCATAATAGTTGAATTTCATTATTTCAACTGAACCTTCCTATTTTTTTTTATTTTTTTTTAACATTCCTATTGAACTGTAATCGTTATTCTGAATTGTGGAGCTTGAATATCATTTTAAATTTCACTTCACATCATGTTGGCAATTTGGACATTATTTGAATCTGCACAAAGTAAACTTCCGATACTTATTGTTTATCCTGTTCTTCTGTTCATCATTTGTATCACTGTTATTTGTATTAATCATCAAGAATCAAGCTGTTGTGAATATCTGTGGCCGGGGGCACAGATGTGATATAATTGTTGAACAGATGATAGGTTAAAGGCGATATACTAGGTTAAAGGCGATACATCTGTTCGGTGTCTTTTATGGCACGTGGTTAATGTTCTCTTTGGCCCGTAGTACAAAGATGAACTGTTGATTGGTATGATTATGACCAAAGGCTGAATCTGGTATAATCATGACCGTTGGTGTTATATTGAATGTCTTTGGCCCGTAGTGCAAAGATGAACTGTTGATTGGTATGATTATGACCAAAGGCTGAATCTGGTATAATCATGACCGTTGGTGTTATATTGAATGTCTTTGGCCCATAGTGCAAAGATGAACTGTTGGTCTGCATAATTATGACCAGGAACTGTGAAGTTGTATTATTTTGACTAATGGTATTTCAGATGATAAAAGTTGATGATATTTTTACTAAAAAGAGAAGCGAGTGGACATTATTGTCTGCATTATTCTTCTAATAGATTGTTCATTCTGCTGCTATTATTGATCTGAACATTGTTTAAGAATTTAACTACAGTTTTTGATATAAACCTTGTAGTCTATTGTATTCTATCAAGAACTCAACTGTTGAAGGCTAATGATAATTTATTCGTCATTATCTTAGTCATGATATTTCTTACTGGGCTATTTGAGCTCACCCTTTCTTTTGTTCCATTGTTTTCAACAGGAGATGAAAACGTAACGGGGTCTAGCCGGGGGATGGAGTGAGAGTCCGAGGAATAGCTATCATAGTCTTCACGTGTTGTAAAATAGTGTGGCAATAATAGTGAAGACTTAGTTGTGTATTATTATACACTGTATTGTTGTACGTTGTGCTTTGTTGTAATAATTTTGTTGTAGTCTTTTGACGACTCAAGTTTGGGCTGTGTAGGCCTAGATTTGGGGGCGTCACATAAAATGTTCGTTTCCTCCATAAAAATTACACAAAGTACAAAAGGAGTTCCAAAACTAGGGTTTTAGGACGTTTTATACCTCTTGCTCTTAGATGCTCGATTTCTTTGCTTTTCGAAGTGATTTATGAAGCTAGATGGCATCCATACCTTCCCTTGATGCTGCCGTAAGCCTCTAGTATGGGGGTTCTTGGTTTGTTTTGGTTGGTAGCTCACAAGAATATAAGGGAATGGAAGTATACTTGCTCTTTTCTTTCTACACTTATGAACTCTCAAAATGACCAACTCTAGCTATCTTGGTGAATGGTCTTATTTATAGGGAAATGGTAAGTGAGCTTAGACCCATTAATCAACCAACACATAGTTGATTAAGTCACTAATTAAGTCTAGAACAAGATCCACATTTTAGGGGATTGGATGGGTGCTTGGGAGAGATTTATGGGATGTTGTTCTCAATGTACTTGGAGCTTTGAACCAACTTTGGGATACTCCCCCCCTTTTTAGCCGCCAACTCCATCCATTTCCCTTCCAATTTACTTTTATTCAATTGCCCACTTGCTTATTATACATACATGTATATATATACACCTATATACATATTATGGGTCATCATTTGGGCCACTAATTTAATCCATTTGGGCTCCCAATACACTTTACATTGGACTAGGAAAATAAATAAATTGGACTCCCAATTGGGCTCCCTTTAATTAATTTATTGGGCTAATTTATTTAATTAACCACACTAAAATCACAAATTCTTAATTAAACAATTAATTAGACTTGTTAAATATTTAATTGAGTTAGTCCACTAATTATTTATTTTAATTGAAATATTTATTTGGGACTTCAAATATTATTCCCGCTACACATTAATTAATAATCACATTAATTAATTTACCCATTTTGTTATCTAAACTTTATTCAAATTTAATTGAATAATTAATTAATTTCCTCACTTATCAATTTCTTGATATTAAATATCTCTCTAGGTTAGTACACTAATTATCCAAATATTTTGGACTTATTAAATAATATATTAAATGTCCTACGCAAGTTTTATTAATGACTAATTATATTAATTAGTTTACTTGATTCATAATCACTTGCAATGTTCAAAATTTACTGAACATTTTTATCAATGAACTTACGTAACGATTTCTCGGCATATTTCTTCTTTTAGAAATATTTTCTAATCAAATTTTATTCTTTTCATATACATCATAGGACCTTATTCCTAAAAGTCCATGTCACACTTATTGAACCTTATTGGTTCTTGCTAGCTCATAGATTAAACAAATAAAATTTTAATTTAATCCAGTTTTCACAATTCTAATCTCCGCAACTAGGTTATCAAACTCTAACATTTATTAACTATTAGAAATCTTATTTCTAATTCTTTCAAATATCTGGGATATTTCAGGTGCAGCCAGTCGCAGTTTCATTAGCGGCCAACTGCAGTTCCATCTGCGGCCGGCTTCGGTGCTGCCTCGATTCTCGTGTACTAATATCGCTATTTCGTTTTTCGCTGGAAGGCTCGTATTTTGCAATCCGGGAATCCCTGGGAAAGGTGCTATATTGTTCTAAGAGGCTCGTTCGGAGGGCTGCGACTTGATATAGAATTTGCTCTTTGTGCTTGGCTTCCAGGGGGCGCTGCCCTCTTACACCCCCGCCAGCTCACCGGCGAGCTTGGCAGCCGCTCGCTCACCGGGGTCAAGTGACGATTTTGCCCTCCTGTCAGGGTTAGTACACAAGTGCAAAATTTGGGTGTCTACAGTAATGATAATATTTCCTAAGTGTTTAAATACCCGTAATTAATCAATTATGTGGTACGCAAGAGTTATAAAGGTCATTATACTTACAAGTATATGATACTAATTTAAGATTAAAATGATTTAATTGTTAGGTCCGTTCAAGGATTGTTAAATTAAATTGGTTAGTGGTAAACAACGCACGAGGCAAGTTTCTTCTTAACCCTAACTTGTATTTATTGTTGCAAGTATTCTTCAACCTTATTTACATTGAGCAATTCAATTATTGTTGAGCAAGTATCCACACTCATAGTTATTTGACAGACCTTTGAGTGAATTAATTATTGAAAATTACTTCACATCATTATTGTATTGTATTCACACATAGTACCTTTGCAAATGCTATAGTCCAGTAAATTATGAACTGTTTAAGAATGTCTAAGCTAATATTTTCGGCTAGACAAATGCATGTTTAAATTTATCAAATTGAATATTATAAAAGCTTATCCAAACCATTAGCTGGTGCAGATTCTTATAGTAAGACTGAGAAAGAACAACCCTAGTTAAAGAGGATTTTTATATTGTCGGGTAACCGAATTTGGCAAGAAATCTAAATGTTATCCATATACATAGGACATGAGAGGACTGATCCCCTCAAGTGTCCCATTATTTTTAACAAGGTGTCATACATTGTATGTCTGTTCTACCTTAGTAGCAGTTCATGGTCATTAAAGACCACTCAGTAATAAAGAGTCAATCCATTCTTATATTGAGCTTTGATTCTTGATAACTTTCACAATTGTTATTGTTGAAAACCTTGAAGTTATTTCCCTTCATCATGATATATCTTATGTTGTTGTTTATAAACTTGCTGAGCCATTTAGTTGCTCATTCTTGCTATATCATGACTATATTTTAGCTAAGCCTGAATGTTCTAAATCAGACAAAGGCAAGGGGAAAGCAAATACGTAGTTTAGTAGATGCATGCTAGATTTAAATTACTGTTATGTAATTCATTTGTAAATCTTTTGTATTTCCCTTAAGTATGTAATGTTACGATTAAGGTTAATAGACCTTGGGAAATGTAGCCTTTTGATAAGGAACCTGATGTTCCAATGTTCTGGACATCGAATGTATAACAGGGTAAGTATGCTGTAATTTCGAGGACAAAATTCTTGTAAGGAGAGGTGAATGTAATATCCCGAATATTTAACTAGACTTTTAAATAAGATCTTAGATGATGAAATAAAGTTTGAAGTTTAAAACCTAGATTTCAGGATTTTATAACAAAAACTCAATGTTTAATAATTTGTGCAATTTTCGACTAGAAATAGACTATTTAAAAATAGTAAATGAAGTTGAAAAAATAAAAAAAAATTATTTTGTGTATGAAATGAAACATACTATGTATATCCAATAGTTATAAAAATAATAAATCAATTAAATATTTTTAATAAATACAAAGGACTTAAGGAAAGTAATGATAATAGAATAAAATAATTAAGTATTATTCAATTTTAATTAAATAATACATAAAGATAATTATTTATTATTTAACTAATATTAAATAATAAATAGATTAATTAAAAGTAATTTAATTAATTAATTATTATTTAAATGCTAAATAACAAATAATGTAAAGGAGTATATGAAGTTAATAAAATAATTATTTATTATTTAATTAATGTTAGATAATAAATAATGGTGATTAATTATCTAATTATTATTTAAAGGATATTAAATAATAATTACAAAAATAATAAAGTTACTAAGGTAATTATTTATGATTTAATAAATAAGGATGATTAATTAATTAATTGTTTAAAGGATACTAAATAATAATTAAAGGGATGTGAAGTAAATAATATGATTATTTGTTATTTAATTAATATTAAATAACAAATGGGGTTAATTAATTAATTATTATTTAAATAATATTACATAATAATTAAAGAAAAATGAGGATAATTAATTAATTAATTATTATTTAAATAATAATTAAAGGAAAAAGAGGTTAAAAAGATAATTGTTTATGTAATGATAAATAACAAGTAAAGTTAATTAAATTAATTATTTATTTAATTAATATTAAATAAATAAAGTGAAAGAATTAAATTAATGATAAAGTGATTAGATAATTTACATTTAATTGTTTAAGTCTTTAAATATTACTAAATGAGTAAATTGTTATTATATATTTAATGATAAAAGCAAGTGATGAAATATTATTAAAAGATTAATAATATTGGTAATTGGGCGAATATTATTAAAAGCTTAATAATATTAGTAACTAATTAAGATGTTGTTCAATACTTAATAATGTTTATAATTGAATTTGGTATTATTAATATATAATAATACTAGTCGGTAATTAAAATATTACCCAAATGTGATAATATTGTCCTATAATTTATGAGTTAATAAATAGAGAACTATGTGTTGTCGCGTCAATTTATTTGAGAATGATACTAATTGAAAGATAATAATATTAAGTCTTTCAAATGAGGTCAATTGAATTGTGTAAGCGTAAGCGAGGAAGCAATTCAGGTAAGTTTTTTAGTACTATGTGATGTTCTTGCAAACCTGTTGCTATATGTATAAACTGTTATGTGCACTTATTGTATGTGTTAATTGATTTTAAATATGTCTTTGTACAGTTATATGATGTGAATAGCTGATATACAATTGATGCTATGAGTTGAACTGTGTCATATGATTTATATAATTTGAAAATATTGATAAGCATTGTGCATAAAGTAATTGGATAAATGCAAAGCATGAGCAGCATGATGCATATATTAAATGTGAAGCATGAAGCATGTCTGAAATGTGAACTACGTGTTATGTGATAATTGTTAGACTTGTTGAGCCGTCGTGCTCACTCTTGCTATAATTAAATATTTTCAACAAAGTGCAAGGAATTTGAAGATCCCGATAAACGCAAAGAAAATGATTAAAGTTATAACTGCTATAAATCCTTGTTGTTAGAAATGTTTAGATCTTTTGATGTAACATGTTGTATTAATTACAAATTGGTTTTATTGTTGAATTAAGGCCGTGTAATAGTAGTGAAAGGCAGTTGTATATTAAAGCAAGTGCTAATACTTGTGAACTCATTTAGATTACAGAAGTTTGTAAGTAGGCTAAATGTCTATTGTTGAAGTGTGAGTGTTTGTATACTCACAAGGATTGAAATAGACTAGATCATGCTATAAATGATCTGAGTTTGTAAGATAAATATAAAGATTGTGATTCTGAGGTAGAATTCAAAAGAATATTATAAAAGTTTAGATTTATTGAGTTTTTAGCAGCATTTTATTATATAATATTGTGAATTTTATGAGAATGTTATACATTAACAACCAACGGTCGTCCGAGGCAAGTGCGGGGATTCTCGGGGCATTACATAGTCCGTGCATAGTATTACATATGTGAGAACCACGACCGGTATCTAATACCTAAGTAGAACTTTGACTTACAAAAAGATTTATTTCAATCATGAACAGACCTTGATCTACAGTTGAAGCTTCTCCAAGCTTCTTCTACTTTAAACATGTAATATACTCTTTCCAGTTTATTTTCCAGTGACTCAACTTGTTGCAATGGAAGCACATTCCTTTACTATCTGGATCTGCCTTCTTATTATCCTTTTCTTTTGCCTTGCCCTTAGCCTTCTTAGATTTCTTCTTTTAAGAAGTTCTCTTGGGCCTCTTCCTTTTCATGGAAGAATCATCTACCGATAAGACTTGGTTATGTTTAGATGGAAAGTGACTTCGCAATTTTCAACATGTTCAGTAACTTAGGCAAGCTGACGTCTAACTTATTCATGTGAAAATTCACAACAAATTGTGAGAAGGTGTCTGGGAGTGACTGGAAGATCAGATCTTGGCTTAACTCCCTATCCATCATAAACCCTAATTTTCTAAGTTGTTCAATCATATTGATCGTCTTTAGGGCATGAGTCTCAATGGTAGTGCTCTTGGTCATCCGGGATCGGAAAAGCTCCTTAGGTATCTAATATCTAACAGTCCTACTTTGCTCACCATAAATTTCTTTAAGGTGCAGAAATATAGTAGGAGCATCCATCTTTTCGTGTTGACACTGAAACTCGTTAGTCACTGTGACGCCCCGGGGAAATCACCTACTTTAAACCGACCGTGACTCCCGCTCGTCAACGAATAATCTCCACAACATTTAAATAAAGACATGTTGTTGAAAAACTCAGTAAATTTAAATTTTTATAACATTTACTTAACCTTGTCTCAGAATCGCAATCTTTACATAAATACTACAACTCAGATCATTTATATTTGATGACCTAGTGTATTACAACCATTGTGAGCAAATAACACTCGCAACCTAACAATAAGTCGACATGACTATTTACTAACTGCTTTTTATTACACGAGTTTACAAAATATTTACACTCGTCTCGATATACAAATGCCTTTCACTATTCACACAAGGCTTATACGACGTTATCTTAAAGCAGTTCTAAAAACAACGTCTTAAATAAAATAAACCATAAACCTCAAACATCTTCTCTGCGATTACCGGGATCTTCAAATTCCTCGCTCCTCGCTGAAAATGTTTATTATAGCAAGAATGAGCACGACGGCTCAGCAAGTCTAACAGCTAACACATAACACGTATGTTACATTTAATTTATGCTTTATGCTCCATGCTTGGCATTTACATAGGCATCATGCTTATCATGCTTTGCATTTATACAATTTACACATGCTTACCATGCATGTCAATATTTCCAGGTTATATAACTCATATAACACATTCAATTCATAGCATTAATCATATACCAGCTATTAACAACATATGACTGTACACAGGCACATTTAAAATCAGTTAGCACATAAAATGAGTGCACACTTAATAGTTTATGCATATAACAAACAGGTTCGCAATTATAGCACATAGTACTGAAAAACTTGCCTGATAGTCGCATTGACTTACGCTACCAGTCTGAAATCCGCGTTCCATCATTAACGCTCAACAAATCGAATTACTGCCTTCGAAAGACCTAATTTGCTTGTCTGACAATTAGTAAAGTACATAGGAACTCAGCTGCCATTCTCAAAAGAATTTACTCTACAACACAGAATTCCCTATTTATTAACTCGTAAATTATAAGACAATATTATCCTCCTTGGATAATATTTTAATTACCGATCAGTATTATTATACACTAATAATACATCACTAAATTAGCAACGCTTCTCACGTACTGAACAATACCTTAATTGGTTACTAATATTATTAAGCCCTTAATAATATTCACCCAATTATCCATATTATTAATCCATTAATAATATTTATCCACTTACCATTAATTATAATTCATTTAATGATAATTTATAATATTGGTAATAATTAAACACTCCAACAATTACCCGTCAATTGTTTACACTTTATTCCCTTTAATTCCTTCACATTATTTATTTAGTACCATTTAAATAAATAATTAATTCACTTAACTTTACTTGTTTATTTATCTTCACATAAACAATTATTTCATTAATTACTCCACATTATTTATTTAATATCATTTAAATAAATAATTAATTCAATTAACTTTACTTGTTTATTTATCTTCACATAAACAATTATTTCCTTAATTCCTTCACATTATTTATTTAATATCATTTAAATAAATAATTAAATTAACATTACTTGTTATTTATTATTACATAACAATTATCTCATTAATCTTAATTCACTTTAATTATTATTTAATTTAAATAATAATTAATTAATTCTCCTTAATTCATTTAATGATTATTGAATATCAATTACATAATCATTTCTTAATTAATTAACCTCATTTATTATTTAATATTAATTAAATAATAAATAATTATTTTATTCGCTTCATCTCTCTTTAATTATTATTTAATATCCTTTAAATAATAATTAAATAATTAATCATCCTTATTTATTCAATAATAAATAATTACCTTATTATCTTTATCTTCCTTTAATTATTATTTAATATCCCTTAAATAATAATTAAATAATTAATCATCCTTATTTATTCAATAATAAATAATTACCTTATTTAACTTTATCTTCCTTTAATTATTATTTAATATCCCTTAAATAATAATTAAATAATTAATCATCCTTATTTATTCAATAATAAATAATTACCTTATTTAACTTTATCTTCCTTTAATTATTATTTAATACCCCTTAAATAATAATTAAATAATTAATCATCCTTATTTATTCAATAATAAATAATTACCTTATTTAACTTTATCTTCCTTTAATTATTATTTAATATCCCTTAAATAATAATTAAATAATTAATCATCCTTATTTATTCAATAATAAGTAATTACCAAATCAATTTCATCTTTCTTTAATTACTATTTATTATCCTTTAAATAATAATTAATTAACTAATTATCCTTATTTATTATTTAATATAATTAAATAATAAATAATTATTTTTTTTAACTTCATAACATCCTTTATTTATTATTTAACAATAAATAATTAAATAATTAGTTATCATATTTATTTGCTCTACATATTATTTAATATCAATTAAATAATAATTAATCATAAAAATGGCTTTTATTTACTTTATTTATTATTTATCATATAAATAATAAATAATTAATAAACTTGGGTCCCAAATTAATTATATTAACTTTTAAACATTTTGACCCATTTTGACTCAAACTGTTCCGAACCGACCCGTTAAAAATGACCCGACCCGACCCGGATTAAAATTTTATTTTTCTGTGAAAAGGGACTAGGGCCCCGGCCCTCCTTTTACAAAGGAAACAAGGGCCCCGGCCCTCCTCTTGCAGAATCTGCAAAATTGCCATTTTCTGATTTTTCAACTTTTGCTCCTTTGATTAAAACTTGAATAAAATGAAATCTACAAATCCAAATGACCTCAAATTGGTATCGATGGATTCGTATCTTCCTAAACTACAATATTCCATCATTGGATCAAATTGTTGGAAAAGTTTTGGTTATGAAATATAGCCACAAAGTGGACCGTTTGCGCATTGAGTTCTTAAAATGGCATTCTTTGGTCTAAAAATCATATCTTGACCATAACAACTCACACGAACATTTTACCAACTAGGTATTGTTCTTAACTTATATATTTACCATAACCAAGAAGAAAATCTCATACCTAACTTTTAGGTTTCAAGATATGAAGCTCCGAATCATCCGTTCGCTTAGGGTTCCGTCGGTAAAAATCGTTTTCAAGCTTTTTGCTAAACTTTTCATAATAGATACCCATAAATACACATGTTAAATCCATTGAACCCTAGATTTACTAATCTAGCATGGATATAAACATTTATAGCTTTGAAAATGGTTTTCCACCATGGAAATTACCAAAAATACAAATGAAAGCACAAACTAGGGTTTGTATGAACTTTTTATACCTCTTGGGCTTGTGTGCTAATTTTCCCTTCCTTTCCAAGAATGAGATGAAGCTTGAAGACCACCAAGACCCTCCTAGTTTCCGTGCACTCCTCCTCCAAGTCTCACTTGGTGATTTATTTTTATAGAAGCTCAAGAACACCAAGTGCTCTTTCATTTTCTCTCTAACCTCCTCTCTCTTTTTGCTCCATAGTTTTCTCTCTAGATTTGGAAGAACTCAAGATGAACAAATGAAATGAGAGAGAGAGAATGAGAGTGTATTAGATTTACTAGTGAAATTGTATACTTACACTTTGTGTAAGTATACAACTATACTTCAATCAATAGGCCTACTAGCTAGTCCTTCTCTTCCTTGCTTTTCCCCAAACATTGAGCTCCTAAATGAGCAACACAAATCAGCCTTTTAAGGGCCCTAAAACTGACGGAAATGATGCTCCTAATAGCTCCAAATTTTGGTTATTTTTCCTTTTCTTTTATTGCCCACTTGTGCTAGTAAATTATATATATACATATATAATATATAATCATCCACACACATACATTTGGGCTAAAGCTTGGGTCATAATTAATTACCTTTCTTGGGCCTCTCCAACATGTGATTAGGGCCTCAATTAAATAAATGTTTGGGCCATGCCTTAATTAATCCAATGGGCTAGGCATTTTAATCAATTGTGCTACCAATAAATTTATTTAGTTAACACACTTGGGCTATCCTTTGGGCCACTAGTTAAAACCATTTGGGCTCAAATAAATAAGTCATTGGACCTCCTATATGGCTTGCCATATTAACCATATTGTGCCAATTAAATTATCTACTAACCAATTTACAAGTCCATTAACAATTAAATTAAATTGGGCTTGTTTAATAAATTAATTTGACAAATTCAAATTATTAATTTACTAGTGGAATTATATAATATTAATAATCCACTATTAACAACTTTCCAAATGGAAATAAATAACATTTTTAATGTTTAAGCACTCTCATAAATTAATAATCACATTAATTAATTTATTCCTCCAATTTAACTCGCTAGCTATTTAATCAAATAATCACATAGCTCAATAACCCTATCAAACTTTGATATTACACATCTTAGATTGGTCCATTAATTTACTAAGTCCATTAATTGAACCTTCCTTAAATTCCTTTAATTATCTCAACATATAATTAAATAACATCAAGCCATCATATAATGATTTAATTTAATCGCACAGAAATTTATAATTACTGTTTAATAAATTCATTTATTTATATTAAAATATTCTCTTTTAACCTTAATATTCGTATTAGGTTAAATGCTTAGTCTTTCCTACGCATTTATCTCTTCTTCAGATTAAATTTTTGACTAACTCAAAAGATGAGTTCATCCTCGGAATTACCACTACCACCACTTGGTTAAAGTTTGGTCCATTTCTAGACCCTTACAACATCTGCCTCTCCGAACAATCTCATCGATTTTCTTAACATGGGCATTGTTTTACAACACTGTCCTATCCCCTTCATGACAAGACTCTAATTTCTTTCCAGTGATCGTCTGTCACTTTACCAGGGTTAGTTTTATATCTAAACCTCAATTTTCCGCTCGAATCCTCAAAAGCTTAAAATTTTCCCAAATCGACTATCCACTACTCCCTCATCCGAGAATTAGCGTACCCTTAAATCACAATAATCACCTAAGACCATACAAATCAGTCTTATGAATTTCCGGGTCATTACATTCACCCCTTCTTCTAAGAATTTCGTCCTCGAAATTACAGTATACTTACCCCTTTACCCAATTGATGTCCAGAACCTTGGAACATCTTCTATGAGTCTTCAACAATTGTTCAATAATTGTGAATGAGTTTGAATAACCAGGAAGTAAAAATAACCCCTTTAAAATAACTCCCCTTTACCCATGTGATGTCCAGAATATTGGAACATCTTCCAGGAGACTTTTCAATAATTGCGAATGAGTTTGAATAACCAGGAAGTAAAAATAACCCCCTTAAAAAAAAAACAACCCATTTGTCCGGCGTCATAAAAATTTACACTGAACACCTTAGAGATATTTAACAATCACAAAGACTGCAAACATCCTTACCCTGAGTACTCATTACTTAAGGTGATCAACCTTCCGTACTCCATGTATATGCATAACATTTAACCCGGGTACTTACCACCTGAGGAGATCAACCTACCGCACCACATGTATACGCATAACATTTATTCCCTGTTGGATTCCCAACATAACTCCCAAGAAATACTTGAAAAAATATATCTCAACCTTTGTCTAGCCGAATCAATTAGCTTAGACTTTTTAACAATAGTTCGGATATCAATCGAAACTCTTTAAAACTTTTCACTAGCACATATGTGCAATAAAAATGACTTCATGATACCGCATCATCTTGACAATGCGTTGAGGATTCCGTCATCGCCATGACTTCATGATTCCGCATTGTCTTAACAGCACGTTGAGAATTCCGTCATTTGTCGCAACCATATCACATGGTAACTTTACAATATTTAAAAATACTTTTTGATATTTTCAAATAAATCTGGTCTAGCCGAAACAAGTAGCATAGACCCTCATTTAAACGTTTCAAAAATATTTGAAAATCGTTTTGGATTTTATCTTATAGCCACGGGTAATAACGAATTGTCCCACAACTCGGCTTGCCGCGACTTCTTGATAAAATTTTAAATATCCTTTTTAAAGGCATACAAGTGCGAATTGGGCACGATTTTAAGAATTCAAGATCTAGCATAGCTAGAAGATTTAGAATGTCCTAAAACCTTAAATAATCACCAATTTTACTCCTCACCTTTCCAGCTTAATAACTATCTTTAGTATAGTTTTAATCGTGTTACTTAACTCTACCCACACTCGCTGTTCATCAAACTTACCGCACAGTGTGAGTTCAGGAACTTACCACAATCATATGGGTTGAGGAACTTATCCTAGTCAGACTAAAATCGTCCATTCGCTGAGGGGCTCCACCATATGATTATGAGTCACGAACCTACCACCAGTATGAGTTTTAAGAACACGCACCTGGGCTTAACATTCTCTACCTATCCGATTGACAATGAGAAAAGAATCACCTTCTCACCATATATACATCAAATAGCGCGTCACAAGATTCCAATGATTATCATTATAGGAAGCTAAGTGGTCGTAAAACCAAGCACATTCCCCTGCCCATACAAAGGAATGTTCAACTCAGCCACTATTATGAGTCCTTAATTGAAATCAACAATATCTAACTAGGGATCCTCTAAATCCATATTACCACACATACCACTCTTCCCGAGTTTACTACTATTCCACATATTATCTTTTGTTTATAGCATCCTGCTATCTTCACATGCTGTTAATCCCTTAACAGATCATTTAACATTTTTCTTATCTCATTTTACGGTTATAGCCTAAGGTACTCCTACCTAAGGTTTATAACCTATCAGCTCTGATACCAACTGTGACGCCCCGGGGAAATCACCTACTTTAAACCGACCGTGACTCCCGCTCGTCAACGAATAATCTCCACAACATTTAAATAAAGACATGTTGTTGAAAAACTCAGTAAATTTAAATTTTTATAACATTTACTTAACCTTGTCTCAGAATCGCAATCTTTACATAAATACTACAACTCAGATCATTTATATTTGATGACCTAGTGTATTACAACCATTGTGAGCAAATAACACTCGCAACCTAACAATAAGTCGACATGACTATTTACTAACTGCTTTTTATTACACGAGTTTACAAAATATTTACACTCGTCTCGATATACAAATGCCTTTCACTATTCACACAAGGCTTATACGACGTTATCTTAAAGCAGTTCTAAAAACAACGTCTTAAATAAAATAAACCATAAACCTCAAACATCTTCTCTGCGATTACCGGGATCTTCAAATTCCTCGCTCCTCGCTGAAAATGTTTATTATAGCAAGAATGAGCACGACGGCTCAGCAAGTCTAACAGCTAACACATAACACGTATGTTACATTTAATTTATGCTTTATGCTCCATGCTTGGCATTTACATAGGCATCATGCTTATCATGCTTTGCATTTATACAATTTACACATGCTTACCATGCATGTCAATATTTCCAGGTTATATAACTCATATAACACATTCAATTCATAGCATTAATCATATACCAGCTATTAACAACATATGACTGTACACAGGCACATTTAAAATCAGTTAGCACATAAAATGAGTGCACACTTAATAGTTTATGCATATAACAAACAGGTTCGCAATTATAGCACATAGTACTGAAAAACTTGCCTGATAGTCGCATTGACTTACGCTACCAGTCTGAAATCCGCGTTCCATCATTAACGCTCAACAAATCGAATTACTGCCTTCGAAAGACCTAATTTGCTTGTCTGACAATTAGTAAAGTACATAGGAACTCAGCTGCCATTCTCAAAAGAATTTACTCTACAACACAGAATTCCCTATTTATTAACTCGTAAATTATAAGACAATATTATCCTCCTTGGATAATATTTTAATTACCGATCAGTATTATTATACACTAATAATACATCACTAAATTAGCAACGCTTCTCACGTACTGAACAATACCTTAATTGGTTACTAATATTATTAAGCCCTTAATAATATTCACCCAATTATCCATATTATTAATCCATTAATAATATTTATCCACTTACCATTAATTATAATTCATTTAATGATAATTTATAATATTGGTAATAATTAAACACTCCAACAATTACCCGTCAATTGTTTACACTTTATTCCCTTTAATTCCTTCACATTATTTATTTAGTACCATTTAAATAAATAATTAATTCACTTAACTTTACTTGTTTATTTATCTTCACATAAACAATTATTTCATTAATTACTCCACATTATTTATTTAATATCATTTAAATAAATAATTAATTCAATTAACTTTACTTGTTTATTTATCTTCACATAAACAATTATTTCCTTAATTCCTTCACATTATTTATTTAATATCATTTAAATAAATAATTAAATTAACATTACTTGTTATTTATTATTACATAACAATTATCTCATTAATCTTAATTCACTTTAATTATTATTTAATTTAAATAATAATTAATTAATTCTCCTTAATTCATTTAATGATTATTGAATATCAATTACATAATCATTTCTTAATTAATTAACCTCATTTATTATTTAATATTAATTAAATAATAAATAATTATTTTATTCGCTTCATCTCTCTTTAATTATTATTTAATATCCTTTAAATAATAATTAAATAATTAATCATCCTTATTTATTCAATAATAAATAATTACCTTATTATCTTTATCTTCCTTTAATTATTATTTAATATCCCTTAAATAATAATTAAATAATTAATCATCCTTATTTATTCAATAATAAATAATTACCTTATTTAACTTTATCTTCCTTTAATTATTATTTAATATCCCTTAAATAATAATTAAATAATTAATCATCCTTATTTATTCAATAATAAATAATTACCTTATTTAACTTTATCTTCCTTTAATTATTATTTAATACCCCTTAAATAATAATTAAATAATTAATCATCCTTATTTATTCAATAATAAATAATTACCTTATTTAACTTTATCTTCCTTTAATTATTATTTAATATCCCTTAAATAATAATTAAATAATTAATCATCCTTATTTATTCAATAATAAGTAATTACCAAATCAATTTCATCTTTCTTTAATTACTATTTATTATCCTTTAAATAATAATTAATTAACTAATTATCCTTATTTATTATTTAATATAATTAAATAATAAATAATTATTTTTTTTAACTTCATAACATCCTTTATTTATTATTTAACAATAAATAATTAAATAATTAGTTATCATATTTATTTGCTCTACATATTATTTAATATCAATTAAATAATAATTAATCATAAAAATGGCTTTTATTTACTTTATTTATTATTTATCATATAAATAATAAATAATTAATAAACTTGGGTCCCAAATTAATTATATTAACTTTTAAACATTTTGACCCATTTTGACTCAAACTGTTCCGAACCGACCCGTTAAAAATGACCCGACCCGACCCGGATTAAAATTTTATTTTTCTGTGAAAAGGGACTAGGGCCCCGGCCCTCCTTTTACAAAGGAAACAAGGGCCCCGGCCCTCCTCTTGCAGAATCTGCAAAATTGCCATTTTCTGATTTTTCAACTTTTGCTCCTTTGATTAAAACTTGAATAAAATGAAATCTACAAATCCAAATGACCTCAAATTGGTATCGATGGATTCGTATCTTCCTAAACTACAATATTCCATCATTGGATCAAATTGTTGGAAAAGTTTTGGTTATGAAATATAGCCACAAAGTGGACCGTTTGCGCATTGAGTTCTTAAAATGGCATTCTTTGGTCTAAAAATCATATCTTGACCATAACAACTCACACGAACATTTTACCAACTAGGTATTGTTCTTAACTTATATATTTACCATAACCAAGAAGAAAATCTCATACCTAACTTTTAGGTTTCAAGATATGAAGCTCCGAATCATCCGTTCGCTTAGGGTTCCGTCGGTAAAAATCGTTTTCAAGCTTTTTGCTAAACTTTTCATAATAGATACCCATAAATACACATGTTAAATCCATTGAACCCTAGATTTACTAATCTAGCATGGATATAAACATTTATAGCTTTGAAAATGGTTTTCCACCATGGAAATTACCAAAAATACAAATGAAAGCACAAACTAGGGTTTGTATGAACTTTTTATACCTCTTGGGCTTGTGTGCTAATTTTCCCTTCCTTTCCAAGAATGAGATGAAGCTTGAAGACCACCAAGACCCTCCTAGTTTCCGTGCACTCCTCCTCCAAGTCTCACTTGGTGATTTATTTTTATAGAAGCTCAAGAACACCAAGTGTTCTTTCATTTTCTCTCTAACCTCCTCTCTCTTTTTGCTCCATAGTTTTCTCTCTAGATTTGGAAGAACTCAAGATGAACAAATGAAATGAGAGAGAGAGAATGAGAGTGTATTAGATTTACTAGTGAAATTGTATACTTACACTTTGTGTAAGTATACAACTATACTTCAATCAATAGGCCTACTAGCTAGTCCTTCTCTTCCTTGCTTTTCCCCAAACATTGAGCTCCTAAATGAGCAACACAAATCAGCCTTTTAAGGGCCCTAAAACTGACGGAAATGATGCTCCTAATAGCTCCAAATTTTGGTTATTTTTCCTTTTCTTTTATTGCCCACTTGTGCTAGTAAATTATATATATACATATATAATATATAATCATCCACACACATACATTTGGGCTAAAGCTTGGGTCATAATTAATTACCTTTCTTGGGCCTCTCCAACATGTGATTAGGGCCTCAATTAAATAAATGTTTGGGCCATGCCTTAATTAATCCAATGGGCTAGGCATTTTAATCAATTGTGCTACCAATAAATTTATTTAGTTAACACACTTGGGCTATCCTTTGGGCCACTAGTTAAAACCATTTGGGCTCAAATAAATAAGTCATTGGACCTCCTATATGGCTTGCCATATTAACCATATTGTGCCAATTAAATTATCTACTAACCAATTTACAAGTCCATTAACAATTAAATTAAATTGGGCTTGTTTAATAAATTAATTTGACAAATTCAAATTATTAATTTACTAGTGGAATTATATAATATTAATAATCCACTATTAACAACTTTCCAAATGGAAATAAATAACATTTTTAATGTTTAAGCACTCTCATAAATTAATAATCACATTAATTAATTTATTCCTCCAATTTAACTCGCTAGCTATTTAATCAAATAATCACATAGCTCAATAACCCTATCAAACTTTGATATTACACATCTTAGATTGGTCCATTAATTTACTAAGTCCATTAATTGAACCTTCCTTAAATTCCTTTAATTATCTCAACATATAATTAAATAACATCAAGCCATCATATAATGATTTAATTTAATCGCACAGAAATTTATAATTACTGTTTAATAAATTCATTTATTTATATTAAAATATTCTCTTTTAACCTTAATATTCGTATTAGGTTAAATGCTTAGTCTTTCCTACGCATTTATCTCTTCTTCAGATTAAATTTTTGACTAACTCAAAAGATGAGTTCATCCTCGGAATTACCACTACCACCACTTGGTTAAAGTTTGGTCCATTTCTAGACCCTTACAACATCTGCCTCTCCGAACAATCTCATCGATTTTCTTAACATGGGCATTGTTTTACAACACTGTCCTATCCCCTTCATGACAAGACTCTAATTTCTTTCCAGTGATCGTCTGTCACTTTACCAGGGTTAGTTTTATATCTAAACCTCAATTTTCCGCTCGAATCCTCAAAAGCTTAAAATTTTCCCAAATCGACTATCCACTACTCCCTCATCCGAGAATTAGCGTAGCCTTAAATCACAATAATCACCTAAGACCATACAAATCAGTCTTATGAATTTCCGGGTCATTACAGTCACGAATGCGAGCATGATGCATTGAGCCACAACTGCATCATCTTGTCACTTCTTAAACGTAACAACTTATTCCTCAAAAGCACTTTCTACAATAGTTGCAGGGACAAACGAATTTAGGACATAGGAAAGCTTTTCAACAGTAAGAACAATTCTCAAATTTCTTAATCAGTCCATGTAATTCGACCCAGTCAGTTTGTTAGCATCAAGTATTATACGCAATGACAGTGAGTTTGAAATTTATAAAATTCTGCATTTGAAAAATAGACAACATTTTAGCATACATTCATTTCATTAATTACCAAAATAAATTAGGTCTTTATTTAATTTCGTATCTCTTACTATTTCATCAAACTATATTACCCTCTATATATATAGTTCGACAAATTTAATTAAAGATTTGTTAGTGAGAATAAAGATCATATTTCAAATGTATATAGCCTTGTGTGACACAACAAACTATATATAAATAAATAGGTAGACAACATCTCTTATCATAAACCAAGATTTCCTAATTAAATCCAAACCATATATTTCAAGATAATATTTAATCTATACCTCTCATTTCATTTTTTAAGATTTTCTCAATCTAAATCATTCATTTAAAGATCATCTTTAATCTATACCATTCAATTTACTTTATATATAAAATAATTAACTTTATATATAAAAATAAATAACTCTATCAATTCAATTATTCAACAATAATTCACAATTATGACTAATTGTTATAAATGCAGTGTAGTTGGCTTTTCGAAGTTAGATAAGTAGAGAAATTAACTAAAAATAGAATACAACAGTTTAATCAATATCATAAAAGAGATAACAATAATGCTAAAAATAAATAAGCATGTTACTGTGTAATGATAATTATTGATTATGTAATGATATGCAAACTAAAAGCTTTATAAATATAGTAAATTAATATGTTATTAATGGAATTTAATGTGTGGAAGGTGACAAGTGTTTTGGGACAAGGCAATGGTGGAATTTTTGATTATGGAATTAAATTTAAGTTTAATGAAACACGTTTGGATAAAAAAGGATTTGAATTGGATCAAAATTGAGCAATTTATGAATGTTGAAAATTAAAATTTTCATAGAATTTGTGGATAATGACCATACTACCCTCATCAATTTGGAAAATGACACGTGTCCCAAGATGGTCTATTGTACCCTTGTTTAAGGGTGAGAAATGACATGCATGCCTTTAACCATGCATGAGTTAATTAACTAATGTGAGTTAAGTGTTTAAAAATTCTTGTGCAACACTTATATGATAAGTTTTCAGCATTTTACCTTATTATTCCCAAGTTGCTACGTGAGAGAGAGCTCAAAGAGAGAAAGGTAGAAGAAAATCTAGGGTTGAAGAAAACCTCGAAGGATTTTAAGAGGAAGTGCTCTAGCCAAGTGAAACAAGTGATCAACGTGGAAAATCAAGCTCTTAGAAGATTTTTAGCAGGAGCTAGAAGAAGGTATAAGCATATTCAAACTTCAAGCTTTCGTGTTTGTGTGCTTACGTGCAAGAAAAGAAGTAATCATGCATGTATCTTGGTTATACATGTTGATTATGTGAATTTTTGTGAATCTATGTGCTATGTAATTGGTTGATCATGAAAGCCCAAGTACTCAAGTTGTATGACAAAGGTGGTGCACTATTCATGTGTAATTTCAAAGCTAGAAAGCATGGTTTAAGTGTGATCATGTGTAGTGTGTCACTTAAATTGATGGAAATATAATTAAAGGTGTTAAACATGTTGAATATATGTGTTTATTGTTGCTTGGTAGCTTAGTAGATGCATGAAAGGTTTAAAAGTATGACTTGTTATGGAAGGTTACAATATTAGGCTAGGATTTGTGATTAAACCAAACCATAATCTGTAAAGTGTTTTGGGAAGTGCATGTAGAAGCTACATATGCATACAAAGTTGCTAAATGTGTATATGTCCATGTATATGAGAAGTAGAGTTGATAACTCAAGGATGGTTGAAGTTTCAAGTTATGGAATTTTAGTAATATGCCATTAAATTGTGATTTTTGGCCATTTTGTGTAATTGAATGTCAAACGAGGCCAAACATGTAAGTTATACATAAAAACACGTGTTAGAGTTGATTTGGAAGTCATTTGTTGTGTATGGCGACTATTGTCCATTTTAAACATTTTAAAATGTTCGCCGACGACCAAAAGGAATTATTTGGAAAAATAGGGATAAATTATGATTTTTAAATATTTTGAAGGCCCATACAAGTCAAAAACAGGTTATATGTGCTATGTGAAGTGTTGGAATTGAGGAATTTAATTTAGGGCCAAAGGTTACAAGGTTTTTGGAATAGAATTTTTTTTCCAGAAAAACCAGAATAGCGTCGGGGCGCCATCTTTTGTGCTGTGAACTGCGTCCGGGCTCAGTGTTGCTGTCAAGACCATGCTGGGGCGAGATCAGGGCGAGCCGGGGCGCAGTTGAACTGAGCCAATCTCGCGGCCAGCGAGATTCTAAGAAGAAAACATGGCGCAGGGGCGCCATGTACTGAAATTTTAAAAAATAATTTTTTTTTTTCCAAAATGAAATGTTTTGATATTAAATGATAGAAACATGTATGTAGGCCATAATTTGATAAAAAATTTCAATATGGTAGACATTAAGTTATAAATAAACAATGTGTTACATGTAGGGTTATGTTGAGCTAAAGGGTAGCTTGTTTAGAAAGTTATGACATGCATGGGTATGCAACTAATGCATGAACCAATATTATGGTTATGTAGGTTATAGACGACATAATATTGTACCAGTTGTGGTAGAGGAGAATATAGGCAAGTCTTCTTTCTGAACTTCTATTTATAGTTCATTGAAAGTTTATCCTTGTTATGCACTCATTTGATCATGTAAAGTTCGTTCACTACTGAACTAATTTGAAAAGGTCAATGTCAATCTTGATTCCGGCTAGACACATATATTGATATATGTTGTAATCAGATATTTATTGTTATGTGCTCCAATCCACATTGCTGTGGTGTGGATTCTCTGATATGCTGTAACAGAACAACCTTGATAAAGGGGAGTAACGTATATACAATAAGATTTTATAACGTGGTTGCGTCGCTAGATGTTTATGTTGTGCACAATATAAATAAAGGTATGATGGGTTGATCACCCAAAGTACATATGTAATTGGAACAACAGTCTTTTGACAAATCTGGGCAATATCATTCTATACGACTGGTATTGTTCTTAATGTGATCTTGGTCTTGTGACCGTACAACAAACAAATTCTATGTTTTCAGTTAATCATGTAAAGATTATGGATAATTCCCATGTTCGCACATTGAACTGATATTGATTCAGCTTATTGATATTGATTCCGTGTATTCAAAATAATTCATCCCATTGGCATCAATTCAGTTAATTGTAAATGATTTAGTTCTTGATATTAAATTCCGCTATTAGAAATGATTCAACTTATCGGAAATGATTCCAATTGATTGAAAATAACTTAGTTCTATTATAAATGATTGTCATTCATCATTTCGAAGTATTCTATCATCTTTTATTTATGTACTTGTTGAGCTATTGTATGTTCATTCTTGCCTTTAAACATGATATTTAAGTTAATCCTAAGAAGGTCGAAGGATCAGGAGTAGACAAAGGCAAAGGAAAGGCTAGTCAGCAGTAAAGGCCTAGTTAGAGAACTTTTGTAAAAGTTAATGTTATTATCTTTTGTAATATATCAGGTACAGATTTGTATGTATAAAGATATGTAGAACCTGAGAATAGTTATGTATGAATGTAAATTAAGTTTTATTATTATTTTATTCAGAATGGATGGATGTGATGACAGGGTAGAATAGTAACGTGAGCACTAAACCCGAGGTTCAAGGGACCTGAATTTGGGGGCGTCACAGATTGGTATCAGAGCTGATAAGTTATAAACCTTAGGTAGAAAAACCTTAGGAATATGACCTTAGGTAATATAGTAAAACTCATTTAGAGTTCTAAGAGGCAAAAGGTGGGAGTTGTCAAGGTTACAATTTTCCACAATATGTGCTATGTGTTATGTGCTACGTGTTACTTGCTATATGAGTTAAGATAAAGAAAAGTTGCATGGACCTAAATAACTGTTCTTATGATTTTATAGTATGCTAGAGATTGGAGAATTCAGTCGGGTAATAGAAGAAGAGCCCAGAGATATTCAGATAGACGTAATGACGACTGTGCCAACTATGGAAATAGTACCAGCTGAGGATAGTGAACATGAGGAAGATCTAGATGAGTTAGAAGGAGACTCGGATAGGGCATTGCCAGATAATGCATCATCTGAGCAGAGAGAAGCTGATCAGGAATGGGTAACAGGTCTCATACATCAGAACAATGGATATGTGGACAAAATATTAGAATTGGAGGCTCAAGCAGCTGAAAGGCAAACAGCTGTGGAGCATAACGAGACAACAGTTCAAATATTAACTAATAAAAATGTGGAACTGGAAGATAAATTAAGACAAAAGGAACAGAAGATTCAGGAGTTGAAGAATGACAAGGAAGCCTTAGAGGTTAAACTGAAAGATGAAGCTATTGAGATAGCCAGGTATGAGCATGCTGGGGCTAAAGCAGTGAGAAGAATAGATTTGTTAGAGGAAGAAGTACGGTCCAAGAAAGCTAGAATTGACTGTATGGGTGTAAGAATGGAAGACATGCGTTATGCTTTTTGCATGGCGTTTAGAAGGGCACAAGATAGAGTACACTATTACCCTATAGAATATAACCAACCAAGAGACACTTTGAGCCGGTGGAAGAATGTAGCAATAATGAATGAAGAATATGAAGACGCAGTGAGACGTGGAATGCTCTCATAGGAAGTTGTAATAGATGTACATAGTTATGTATGTATAATTACGTGTATATGTTATGTGAATCCCCAGTTTTGTTATAAAAAGGGATAGAGAGTTTCATGTAAGCTCTTTGTAAGGAGGGAAGGTCTAAACTTGTTGTATAGAGTTATGTAAATCCCGACTTATGTAGTCTGAAAGGATGAAAGATATTAGTAATATGCTACATGTATGTAATATGCTAAATATTAGCCAAGTTGTTATGAATATGAAATTTAGTTATTAAATGTGGGTTAATACAGTTATATGTTTAATGTTTAAAGTTTTTACAAATGTGTTATACAAATGTTATGAAATAATCGTGATATAAATTTTAAACAGAAATGCCGCCTAAACGAATGTCAAATGTTCAACCTCCACTAGAGGAATCAGTAAACGCTCTAGAGGAGGCAGCTAATCCCATGCAATAGTTTGTAGATTTATTGATGGGAGCTTTTTAGAACAAGAATGTAAACCCAGTGGTTGATCAACCGATAGCTGCCAGAATTGCTACCTTTAAAGATTTTAAAGCAGTAGGACGCCCAGAATTCAAAGGAACGATGAACCCAGTAGAGGCCCAGAATTGCGTGATTGAAATGGAAAAGGTGTTTGATGTAGTGAACGTGACAAAAGAATAGAAAACTGCTTTTGCCACATTCATGTTAAAAGGTGAAGCGAATTATTGGTGGACTGTCAATAAAGGAAGACTGGGAATGGGAGTTGCACTGTGGGAGAGATTTAAAGAAATTTTCTTTAAGGTTTATTTCCCCCAAGTAACACAAGATATGAAGGAAGTCCAATTTTTGGAATTAAAACAGGGAAATATGATAGTGGCTGAGTATGCAGCGAAATTCAATGAATTGGCAAGGTTTGCTCCACACCAGGTGGACACAAAGTAGAGAAAAGCAAGACGCTTTTAGCGTGGATTAAAGCCATGTATTTACAACAAGGTCTCAATGTTTCAGATCGGGACTTTTGCTGGAGTAATGGAAAAGGCTATTTTAGCAGAGGGAGGCAGTGAAGCCTTAACTAAGTATAAGCAAGAACAACAGAGCAAGAAGAAAAGAAGTGATAGGGTTAATAAGGAAGGAAGCAATAGAGGAAGTAACACCAACAAACGAAAATGGAATATTAATACCAATACTACAGCTGTGGTTAAACAAGGAGAACCAAAGAAAAAGATGGAGCCATGTCCCAATTATGGGAAGGGACATTTAGGAGTATGCTTAAAGGGGAAAAATGTTTGTTTTAGATGCGGCCAAGAATGACATATAACACCAAATTGCCTAGTACCGAAGACAAACAAAGGTTGTTTTTATTGTGGAATAGGGGGACATCAAATCAAAGATTGTCTTAAGAAGAAAGTTGAAGGAGGAAGTGGGAGCAAGGGTAATACTGGTGGAAAGTTGACTATTGGAGGACCTGTACAACCTGGGAGACCGATAGCTCGCACATTTAATATGACTGTGCAAGATGCAGTGGCATCAAAGGATGTGGTATCATATATCATTGCTGTTAATAATGTAAATGCATATGTATTATTCGATTCGGGTGCTACATGTTCTTTTATTTCCGATGAATTTGCTAAGAAATTGAACCTGCCAGAAGTGAAGTTAGAAAATGCAATAAATATAGATGTAGGAAATAAGGAAGTAATCCGGGTGGAGAATATTTGTTGGGGTTGTTGTCAAACGGTAATAGGGCATAAACTGTTAATGGATTTAATTCCTATCTGATTAGGAGAATTTGATGTGATATTGGGAATGGATTGGTTGTATAACTATGGAGCAGTAATCGACTGGCAGAGTAAATGTGTAAACCTTTAGACTCCTACCAAGTCTAAGGTGGTGTTCTACAGTAGCAAATCGCCTAGACAATATTGTTGTCTGACGATGTTGCAGGCCGAAAAGCTGTTAAGGAAAGGGTATATAGGATACTTAGCTCATGTAGTTGATACACACATAGTAAGATCACAAATGGGTCAGGTATCCGTGGTAAGGGAGTATGCGGATGTATTTCTGGATGAATTGCTAGGTCTTCCGCCAGATAGGGAGATCGAATTTGTTATTGATCTTGTGGCAGGAACAACGCCGATTTCAAAGGCACCGTACAGAATGGCCCTAGTAGAATTAAAAGGGTTAATGATTCAGTTGCAAGAATTGCTGGACAAGAAGTATATTTAGCCAAATGTGTCTCCTTGGGGAGCACCAGTTTTATTTGTAAAGAAGAAAGATGGCTCGTTAAGACTCTGTATTGATTACAGAGAATTAAAAAAAGTGACACTTAAGAACAAGTATCCGCTACCAAGGATTGATGATTTATTGATCAGTTAAGGGGAGCCAAGTATTTTTCAAAAATAGATTTGAGAAGTGGGTATCACCAGTTGAAAGTGAGGTCTGAAGATGTACCTAAGACAGCGTTTAGGACTCGTTACGGTCATTACGAGTTCCTAGTAATGTCGTTTGGATTGACAAATGCACCAGCTGCATTTATGGATTTGATGAATCAAGTGTTCAAGCCATATCTAGATAAGTTTGTAGTGGTGTTCATTGATGACATATTGATTTATTCAAAGACTCAGGAAGAGAATGCGGAACACCTAAAAATTGTGTTAGAGAAGCTAAGAGAAGCTAAATTATATGTTAAATTATCGAAATGCGAATTTTGGTTGCAAAGGGTACAATTTCTAAGGCACGTGATTGATCAAGAAGAGATATCTGTGGATCCAGCGAAAGTTGAGGCAGTAATTAATTGGGAACTGCCAAAGACAACAACTGAGGTTCGTAGTTTTCTTGGATTAGCAGGATATTACAGAAGGTTCATCAAAGATTTTTCAAAGTTGTCAGGACCTCTAACTAATTTGACGAGGAAGGCTATAAAATTTATATGGACAGATAAATATGAGGAGAGTTTTCTAGAACTCAATAAGAGGTTAAGTGAAGCACCAGTGTTGGCATTGCCTGATAATACAGGAGGATTTGTAGTTTATAGTGACGCGTCGTACAAAGGATTGGGTTGTGTATTAATGCAACACGGTAAGGTCATAGCATATGTATCAAGACAGTTAAAAGATTTTTAGAAGAGGTATCCAACCCATGTTTTGGAATTGGCAGTAGTGGTATTTGCCTTAAAAATATGGAGGCATTACATGTATGGAGAAAAGTGTGAGATATACACAGACCACAAAAGTCTAAAGTATATTTTCACTCAGAAGGATTTGAATATGAGGCAGAGAAGATGGTTAGAATTAATCAAGGACTACGATTGTGAAATTTTGTACCATCCAGGAAAAGCAAATGTGGTGGCCGATGCCTTAAGTAGAAAAGGTCGAGAAAGATTACAAATGTTAACGGCTTAGGAAGAATTAATCAAAGAAATGGAAAAGTTAGAACTAGAAGTGAAGTATCCAATGTAATCGGAAGGAAAGTTATTTGTAGTTGAAGCTCATCCGATGTTATTAGATAAAGTGAAAGAAGCTCAATTACGAGATCAAGAATGCAGTCAAGTTAGAAATCGCATAATAGATGGATAGGAGCTAAAGTTCAAGATGGATGATAATGGGTTGTTGAGATTTGAAGGAAGAGTTTGGGTGCCGATAGTATCCGAAGTAAAAGATGAGATTCTGCAAGAAATGCACAGTTCACGATATTCAGTTCACCTAGGAAGCACGAAGATGTATCAAGACCTTAGACAACATTTTTGGTGGCCGAACATGAGGAAGGATGTAGCAGAATGTGTGAGTAAATGTCTGACTTGTCAAAGAGTCAAAGCAGAACATCAAAGGCCGATTGGGTTGTTACAACCGTTAGAAATTCCAGAATGGAAATAGGAGCACGTCACAATGGATTTTGTCGTAGGACTCCCAACTACACAGAAAGGCTATGATGCGATATAGGTAATAGTGGATCGACTGACAAAGTCCGCCCACTTTTTGCCAATCAAAGTTAAATGCAATTTGGATCAACTAACAAAGTTATATGCGAAGGAAATAGTGTCAAGGCATGGAGTTCAAATTGTTTCAGATCGAGATCCGTGATTCACGTCAAATTTTTGGAAGAGTTTTCAAGAAAGTATAGGTACACAATTAAGGTTGAGCACAACGTATCATCCTCAAACAGATGGCCAAAGTGAAAAGGACGATCTAGACATTAGAGGATATGCTAAGGGCATATGTAATGGACTTTAAGGGCAATTGGGACGATCATTTGCCATTAGTGGAATTTGCATACAACAACAGTTATCACGCGAGTATTGGTATGCCATCGTATGAGGCGTTGTATGGAAGAAAGTGTAGGACACCCCTTTGCTGGGATGAGGTAGGAGAACGTAAGTTATTGGGACTAGAAATTGTGCAACAGACTACTGAAATTGTCAAAGTAATAAGATCAAGACTCATAGTAGCACAAGATAGACAAAAGAAATATGCAGACCAGCATCGACAGAAAAGAGAATTTGAAGTAGGGTCCCATGTGTTTTTAAAAGTATCACCCTGGAAGGGAAATATAAGATTTGGAAGGAAAGGTAAGCTGAGCCCAAGGTTTATTGGACCATTTAAAATATTAAGGAGAATAGGAGAGGTAGCCTATGCTATGACATTACCTCTAGAGTTAAAGCACATACATAATGTATTTCATATGTCGGTACTGAGACCGTACAAGCCGGACTATAAGCATGTAATCGAATATGAGTCGATCCAGATTGAAAAGGATTTGACGTATGAAGAAACTCATGTTCTAATCATAAATAGGAAAGAGCAAATTTTGAGGAACAAAGTAATACCTTCCGTAAAAGTAATGTGGAGGAACCACAATGTTGAAGAGGCAACATAGGAGTTATAAGAGAAAATGATGAAAAAATATCGAAGTTTGTTTATGTAATTCTATAATAGTGATTCTGGGGACGGAATCCTTGTAAAGAGGGAGGAATGTAATGATATGCAAACTAAAAGCTTTATAAATATTGTAAATTAATATGTTATTAATGGAGTTTAATGTTTGGAAGGTGACAAGTGTTTTGGGACAAGGCAATGGTGGAATATTTGACTATGGAATTAAATTTAAGTTTAATGAAACAAGTTTGGATAAAAAAGGATTTGAATTGGATCAAAATTGAGCAATTTATGAATGTTGAAAATTAAAAACTTCCTAGAATTTATGAATAATGACCATACTACCCTCATCAATTTGGAAAATGACACGTGTCCCTAGATGGTTTAATGTCTATTATACCCTTGTTTAAGGGTGGGAAATGACATGCTTTCCTTTAACCATGCATGAGTTAATTAACTAATATGAGTTAAGAGTTGGAAAATTCTTGTGTAACACTTATATGATAAGTTTTCACATTTTACCTTATTATTCCCAAGTTGTTACGTGAGAGAGAGCTCAAAGAGAGAAAGGTAGAAGAAAAGCTAGGGTTGAAGAAAACCTTGAAGGATTTTAAGAGGAAGTGCTCTAACCAAGTGAAATAAGTGATCAAAGTGGAAAATCAAGCTCTTAGAAGATTTTTAGCAAGGAGAAGAGGAGCTAGAAGAAGGTATAAGCATATTCAAACTTCAAGCTTTCATGTTTGTGTGCTTACGTGCAAGAAAAGAAGTAATCATGCATGTATCTTGGTTATACATGTTGATTATGTGAATTTTTGTGAATCTATGTGCTATGTAATTGGTTGATCATGAAAGCCTAAGTACTCAAGTTGTATGACAAAGGTTGTGCACTATTCATGTGTAATTTCAAAGCTAGAAAGCATGGTTTAAGTGTGATCATGTGTTGTATGTCACTTGAATTGATGGAAATATAATTGAAGATGTTTAACATGTTGAATATATGTGTTGATTGTTGCTTGGTAGCTTAGTTTCAAAGTATGACTTGTTATGGAAGGTTACAATATTAGGCTAGGATTTATGATTAAACCAAACCATAATTTGTAAAGTGTTTTGGGAAGTGCATGTAGAAGCTACATGTACGTACAAAGTTGCTAAATGTGTATATGTCCATGTATATGAGAAGTAGAGTTGATAACTCAAGGATGGTTGAAGTTTCAAGTTATGGAATTTTAGTAAAATGCCTTTAAAGTGTGATTTTTGGCCATTTTGTGTAATTGAATGTCAAACGAGGCCAAATATGTAAGTTATACATAAATACACGTGTTAGAGTTGATTTGGAAGTCATTTGTTGTGTATGGCGACAATTGTCCATTTTAAACATTTTAAAACGTTCGCCGACGATCAAAAGGAATTATTTGGAAAAATAGGGCCAAATTATGATTTTTAAATATTTTGAAGGCCCATACAAGTCAAATACAAGTTATATGTGCTATGTGAAGTGTTGGAATTTAGGAATTTAATTTAGGGCCAAAGATAACAAGGTTTTTGGAATACAAATTTTTTTTTCAGAAAAACCAGGATGGCGCCGAGGCGCCATCTTTTGTGATGTGAACTGCGTCGGGGCTCAGTGTTGTTGTGTCACGCTGGGGCGATATCAGGGCGAGCCGGAGCGCAGTTGAACCAAGCCAATCTTGCGGCCAGCGAGATTCTAAGAAGAAAACATGGCGCCAAGGCACCATATACTAAAATTTTAAAAAATAATTTTTTTTTTCCAAAATGAAATATTTTGATATTAAATGATAGAAACATGTATGTAGGCCATAATTTGATAAAAATGATCAATATGGTACACATTAAGTTATAAATAAACAATGTGTTACGTGTAGGGTTATGTTGAGCTAAAGGGTAGCTTGTTTAGCAAGTTATGACATGCATGAGTATGTAACTAATGCATGAACTAATATTATAAAAGAATAGATCCGCGGACCTATTGATTGACCATAGATGCGAACCGATCGACCGCTACCTAAGAGAAGATAAGTAGTTCTTCTCTCGTTCAAGGGCAAGGGGAGAACATGTAGCGGCTTGCCTAGATCTCGTATTTCCCACGACGTTTTCGTCTTTTTGAACATTCTTTTCGACGTTTAGCCTTTTTCTATTTCACATTATAGCATTTATACGGGAAATAGATATTAGGGAGCCACTGATATTTTTCCAAAGATAAAACGTAAATCGCTTTTCAAACGAAAACGCTTTCTATTTTTGATCAAACCGTTGATGGATACAGTGTTTGTATGCAACACCAGTACGTTATAAGCAATAAAAAAAATTCTCGAAAAGTGTGTCGGGAATAAGACAAAATAGAGAAAAGATAAAAATAAATATTAGTTTTGACTTTTTGATCGTTTAAGCATATTTTGAGAAATGGTAGTCGAAAATACCATTCACCAAAAAGCGTGCCAAGTCTGTTGGACTTCCGACTTTACAAAATAGTGTTTATACGGAACAAAGCTCTTTAATATCAGACTTTTAAATCAGTTGAGGTCAATTTAACTGGAAGACTTAGAAATGAACTAGAATTAGTTAAGGATGAACTAATTTCGGTTGAGATGTAACTAGGTTAGGAACCTAACTAGGAACTAAACCTACTTACAAACTAACTAAGCTTATGAAATAGTTAACCTAATCTAGTTGATATAAAACTAGGTTAGATGACATTTAGTTGAAATGAAACTAGGTTATGTTAAACCTAGTTGGAATAGAACTAGGTTAGGGTAATTAGATTACCATTTAACCTAATTATCAATTAATTAAACTAAACCTAAATAGGATTAAGTTTAAGTAAACTAAAGATTAACCTAAATTACTAGTTAATCTAATCGGTGAATTAATAACCTAATCAAATAATTAAATTTCTAGGTTTATTGCTAATTATCCTAATCCTAACTAGGCTAGATTATCAAATGGACTAATCTAACTTTGATCAAGCTTGATAAATTGTGACGCCCCCAAATCTGAGCCCACACAGCCCAAACTTGAGTCGTCAAAAGACTACAACAAAATTATTACAATGAAATACAACGTACAACAATACAGTGGATAATACAACACAACTAAGTCTTCATTATTATTGTCACACTATTTTATAACACGTGAAGACTATGATAGCTATCCCCGCACTCTCACTCCAATCCCCGGCTAGACCCCGTTACGTTCTCATCTCCTGTTGAAAAACAATGGAACGAAAAGAAAGGGTGAGCTCAAATAGCCCAGTAAGAAATATCATGACTAAGATAATGACGAATAATTTATCATTAGCCTTCAACAATTGAGTTCTTGATAGAATACAATAGAATACAAGGTTTATATTCAAAAACTGCAGTTAAATTCTTAAACAACGTTCATATCAATAATAGCAGCGGAATGAGCAATCTATTAGAAGAATAATGCAGACCATAATGTCCACTCGCTTCTCTTTTTAGTAAAAACATCATCAACTTTTATCATCTGAAATACCATTAGTCATGATAATAAAAATTCACAGTTCCTGGTCATAATCATGCAAATCAACAGTTCATCTTTGCACTACGGGCCAAAGATATTCAATAAAGCACCAACGGTCATGATTATACCAGATTCAGCCTTTGGTCATAATCATACCAACCAACAGTTCATCTTTGCACTACGGGCCAAAGAGAACATTCACCACGTGCCATAAAAGACACCGAACAGATGTATCGCCTTTAACCTAGTATATCGCCTTTAACCTATCATCTGTTCAACAATTATATCACATCTGTGCCCCCGGCCACAGATATTCACAACAGCTTGATTCTTGATGATTAATACAAATAACAGTGATACAAATGATGAACAGAAGAACAGGATAAACAATAAGTATCGGAAGTTTACTTTGTGCAGATTCAAATAATGTCCAAATTGCCAACATGATGTGGAGTGAAATTTAAAAATGATATTCAAGATCCACAGTTCAGAATAACGATTACAGTTCAATAGAAATGTTCAGAAAATAGGAAGGTTCAGTTGAACTAATGAAATTCAACTATTATGGAACATATAATATTTTCACGAATTATAGAAGCAATAGTTCCATAATAAGTTTCGATTTAGGTGTATGGAAGAAAGTAATATCCCTTACCGTAGCAGGTTTGATTAACAAAAGGTGAAGAGAATTAATATCCCTTACCATAGTAAGTTTGAATAATGGAAGATGAAAAAGATGGTATCCCTTATGAGTATAAAGGAAAATGATATCACTTACGAATATGGAATAAAAGTGTCATGTGATAATTCGTGTAGACAAATTATTTCCACACGAGACAAATAACAAGGGTTATTCACCAACAGGCGATAATCCGCACCGTAAGGTTATTCCCATCAATTTGAATACGAATAGTTATTCACCAAACAGGCGATAATCCGCGCCGTAAGGTTATTCCCATCAATTTGAATACGAAGAGTTATTCACCAAACAGGCGATAATCCGCACCGTAAGGTTATTCTCAAAGATTAATACGGAATGAATACAAAAGGTTATTCACCAACAGGCGGTAAACCGCGCCGTAAGGTTATTCCCACAATTTAATACATGGAAGTAAATGGCACAAGAAAGAAACGATATTATTTTCGAGAATCAAAGAATGATAATCCCTTTAAGTAAGAAAGAAAATAATATCCATTTATGATGATGAAAAGAGTGATACCCCTTACCGTAGTAAGTTTCAATAATAGAATATGAAAGAAGATGATATTCCTTACCGCAATAAATTTAAGGGTGTGAAAAGAATGATATTCCTTACCATAGTAAGTTAGAATATGAAAGAAGATAATATTCCTTACCGCGATAAATTTAAGAGTGTGAAAAGAATGATATTCCTTACCATAGTAAGTTAGAATATGAAAGAAGATAATATTCCTTACCGTAGTAAGTTTAAGAGTATGAAAGAAAATGAAATTCCTTACCTTAACACGTGACTGGATATTGATTTAAATGAGGTAAAATTAGTAATTACCACATATAAATTTCAAGGTGTATGATAACTCGTATAATATGAACTATCAAAATTATATATATTTAACATAATTTTTGTAGTATAATATAACAACTTTAAAATAGTTTTTAAAATAATATTTCAAAATAAATCTTCCAAAGAAAGCTTTTAAAAATGAATCTTCTCAAAGAAGAGTCTTCTAAAGGAAGATTTGTGAATACCGTGAAAAATAGGAATTTATGAAATTACTACTATTTAATAAAACACTTACTTGAAAAATTCTTGCACTCCTTTTGGCTTTCAAACTCTCAAAATAACCTTACTATTCTCAGAGAAAACTCATAAAATTCTTATAGAAAAATTCTATGTTTTAGGTGTGATTTTTCTATTCAGCTGAACAAGCTATTTATAGGAGAAAAGAAGTTACTATGCACGGTAGGTGAAATAAAAAAAATTCAGCAGAGGCTGCGCAGCAGCCTCCACCAACTTTTCAGCAATTCTCACATTTCTCACATTTCATGTGGGCCCCACAATGGGTCCCACATGTTTCTTACTATTCACTTACTATTCACGTTACTATTCACGTCACTATTCACGTTACTATTCACGTCACTATTCACGTTACTATTTCAAATAGTAAAAATTAATTATATTTTTTTATTTATTTATTTATTCTTCCTGTGAGTCCAACATATAAAATAATGTTACCACAATAATGTAAGAAACACGTTACATATTTTTATTAATTTAATAATATAAATTATAGTGTATTTGCTACTGTGACAATTATTAGATTCAATAATTTTAAACTACAGTGCACCAACAATTATTGACTCGATGATATGAAATACAGTGTAATGATAATTATTGAATCAATAATGCAAAATACTGTGTAGCAACAATAATTGAATTGATAATATAAAATATTATGCAGTGACAATTATTGATGAAATGATGCGTAACAGTTACGGTGTCAATAATATGAGACACTGTGCAATACCGTGTGCTACTGTAGAGTACCGTGTGCTACAGAAAATACCATAAATTACCGTATGCTACTATTCTTTTATCACCGGTATTTTAACAGTTAACACCGTTGACTATTTTTATTTAAAAAGGTTACTTCTGTCGTTTTCTATATCCGACAAATATTCCGTTGTGGGGTCCACAAATAATTTGTTATTTCGGCGCCGTCGTACGACACGAATATTCCCCGACCAAACGAATATTCCCCGACAAAACGAATATTATCCGACAAAATAAAATTTGCACATAACATCCTTAACTTTCAATTTCATCAATTTAACCACTTACTGTTTCATGAAAAAAATATATACGAAAAAAAATTAAATTTTATATTTCATAAAATTCGGGGTCTTACATAAATGACCATGACTACCCCTCAATTAAATGGTTAATTCACCAACCAAACAAGCCCTATAACTATTCCTTTGGTAGGCTAAGTTATGGACCAATTAGATGTTAACATATGTCAATTGTGGTGTCACCAAAATGTGATTCAAGCATTAATGGGCATTAAATGGACTGGTTTGGACATTAAAAACAAGTGTGAAAGGGTGGTGCACTTGAAGTTAGCTTAGCATGGAAGTTTTGTACTAATGCCCTTTATACCATAGCTTTCCATAGCCTATAAATAACAAGCATTGTGCACATATTTTCTCATTCATTTCCAAAGCTAAAATGCTTGTATCAAAGCTACACTCATATATAAGTGAGAGTTCTAGTGAGTTATAATCAAAGGAAGTGCAAAGAAATAGTTAAAGCTTGCACTTCAAGAGGTAAATCGCTAGTCATTTTTTATGTTCGATTAATTTTCGTAGTTTAAAAGCTAAAGAACGCGAGTCGTAGTTATGTACAATTATTTTTCTCCGTGTTCTTCACGTGTTCTTGAGCCTTTCTTCATTTATAGTAGTTATAATGTCGAATTTCAATTTGTAGTTTAAAGCTCAATGAACAAACGTCGTAACCATGTACGGTTTATCTGTTCTCCGTGTTCTTCGTATGTTCTTGAGCATTTTTGTAAATTGTTATAATTCAACTTACAAGCCGTTATAATGACCAATTTTTGTCAATTATAAAGTGTAATAATCACTTATGTAAGCAGTTATAATGCTCAAATTATTTCAAGTATGAAAACCAAAAGCTCAAGAACATAGTCGTTACCATGTACGGTTTATCCATTCTTCGTGTGTTCTTGAGCAAAAGTCATGAATCTTTCTATGAGAAGGTTTATGATTTGTTATTTTTATGTTATAAAGTGGTATTGAGTCTTACCACATGATTTCTTAAAGAGTTAAAGCAAGTGGTACCATGTTTCACATGGTTAACCCTAAAATATTGATCAAAGCAAGCTCATTGACCTTTCTGCCAAAATTTTGAAATTTTAAATTCTGTTCTACCTTAGCAATAAAAATTATAGTTGTAGATCATGAAATTCTAAGCAATTTAGACTCAAGAATCACTTCAAAATATTTTCATATGACAAAGTTATGGTAGTTACCGGAAAGGACGTCAAAGTTGAAAATTTTGAAGAGGCTCTCAGGTGAAGACCCTAAAAGTACTAAATTTTATGATTTTGAGTTAGCCACTTAATGAAATGATTTCGCCAATGGAAATAGTCTAGTTTAGTGATAAAAACACGTTTAAAGAAGGAAAAATTGATTAACTAACATTCGGGTACACGTAACCCTTTGTATAGGCACTTTGAACGATTACTAGAAAATCCTAATTGTGCAAAAAGACAAGTCTTCTAAGTCTTGTTATGTGCTACTTGTGTAGTATTGTTAAAATCATAAATGAGATGTGTAATGTCATGTTATTATGCAATAGATGATATGTGAAGTCTTTAACTGATGTTTACAAGCTTTCTAACTGTTATGCGTTATGTTTACGATTTATGAACATGATTTATACACTTTGTGCGTCACTGTGATATAAATTGTTGGAACGGGAGTTATATGTGATATTAAATGGAGAATTATGTTCAGTCAATGCATGTTAAAGTTTATATGAAAGCATAAATTGCGTATGTGCTGTATGTTACACTTGTTGAGTCGTCATGCTCATTCTTGCGAATAAAACCTTATTTGCAGATTAAAGATGAATGTTAAGAAGATCATGAACGTAAAGATGAAGCGTAGATTTGGTTTTCATATTTATTACCTGTATTTGTATAAGTCATAATGACTATTGTAATACGAACAAACAAACAAATAACCGAATATTGAATGAATGATATAAATTATTATCATCAGAATGCTATTATGTCTTTATTTTGATATAACCTAGAATTGTTAAGACTTAACATAGTATTGATAATGATCTATTTATCTGGATGAGGATCGGTAAATAACTTGTGAGTGTTGTACATCCGAGACAGGACTAAGCGATGTTGACTGGTCAAATCCATCGTTAAGGTTCCTCGGACCCAGGTATAACTCGTTATTACTATTCTGAATACCATATAAGTAGGATTATTGATATGAAGAGATATCACTATAAACAAATATGTTTCGAATTAGGATTTTAACTAGTTGGGTAATGTTCTGTACGAAAAGAGAATTTTGCACCGGACAAAGATAAGTCCATTTGCCATAGATAAAGATGCAAACATTTATCACGGGTGAAGATACAAACATTCACCACGAGATTCTCTGTTCCCAAGAGCCGTCCTAATGATTTAATGCCGTGGATGTTGGAACATGTAAATTTATAGAATATTTAAATCCTAAGGTTAAAATTAGATCATTATATATGGTTTTATCCATTTATATGGATGAAATACAAGTTGATACTTGTATACTTATGAGACTGAGATCAAGTTAAGATCCAAGGACAAAGTTAAGAGAAATTTTTAATGTATATTCTAAAATAAGACTAATTTAACCAATATGATTATGGGATCATTGGTTAAGTCGATAGATGTACGAAATTAACGCACAAGGTCCGCCGCAAGTAAAAGTGCGGGGATTTTGGGGGCGTTACAGGTACTTTCCGAGTGGATTGCAAATGGAGTGTTGTGTGCCTCCATCATAATTTTATGCTTCAATTCAGGGTTGTTAGGAACACAAAGTCGAGAGTTGACTTGAAGTATTCATTTCTCGTCGATTCTTGCTTCTGGAATAACACCTTCTTGTACTTTTTTATCATGTTCATTATTTTCGGATCAGTAGCTTGAGCAGCTTTAATTTTATCGATTAAAGCTGGTTCTACTTGTACGTGCGCAATTTTCATGTGGGTCCCTAGTGGCTTTAACTCTATCTCCATCTTTTGTAAGTCGTACAAAATACATTTCTGCGTAGTCAGCATTGCACTTGCACTCGCATAAGATTTTTTGCTTAAAGCATCAGCTACAACGTTTGCTTTTCCTGGGTGATACTGGATGGTGTGGTCATAATCTTTTAACAGCTCAAGCCAACGTCATTTCCGCATGTTAAGTTCCTTCTGGGTGAAGAAATACTTGAGGCTTTTGTGATCCGTAAAGATTTTCACTTTCTCCCCGTATAAATAGTTCCACAAGATCTTTAATACGAAAACGACCACTGTCAACTTTAAATCATGAGTTGGATAATTTTTCTCATAATCTTTGAGTTGTCGAGAGGCATAGGCTATAACTTTTCCATGTTGCATAAGTACACAGCCTAGACCTTTTCCTGAAGCATCACTGTAGATAACATATTCTCTCGATCCTGATGGTATGGTTATAATAGGAGTTGAAATAAGCCTCTTCTTAAGTTCTTGAAAACTTTTCTCGCATTCCTAGTTCCATATAAATTTTGTGCTTTTTCGAGTCAGCTGAGTTAATGGAGTGGTGATTCAAGAAAATCCTTTTACGAATCTACGATAATAACCAGCTAAGTCTAGAAAACTTCGGACTTCAGTTACTGACCGATGTTGTTCCCAATTTAATATTGCTTCAATATTTGTAGGATCAACTGATATTCCCTGACTGAAAATCACATGCCCAAGGAATGTGACTTCCTCAAGCCAAAACTCACACTTTTTCATCTTGGCATACAACTTGTTCTCATGTAGCTTTTGGAGTATTAATCTCATGTGTTGTTCATGATCCTCACGACTCTTAGAGTATATGAGAATGTCATGAATAAAGACAACCACAAAATAATCCAAATATTCTTTGAATATCAGGTTCATCATTTCCATGAAAGCTACAGGAGCATTTGTTAGTCCAAAAGGCATGACTAAGAACTCATAATACCCGTAACGGGTTCTGAAAACAGTCTTTGGGATGTCATTAGCTTTAACTTTTAACTGATGATATCCAGAGCGAAGATCAATCTTTGAGAAATGTTGAGCACCCTGTAATTGATCAAACATGTCATCAATTCGAGGTAACGGGTACCTGTTTTTTATGGTGACATGATTCAACTCTCGGTAGTCAATGTACAATCTCATACTCCCGTCCTTTTTCTTGACAAAAAGAACAGGGCACCCCAAGGCAATGCACTCGGATAAATAAAACCAGTATCTAACAATTCCTGTAGTTAGACCTTTAGCTCTTGAAGTTCAATAGGAGCCATTCGATACGGGGCTTTGGAAATAGGTTTGGTACCGGGTTCAAGATCAATACAGAATTCAATTTCTCGATTTGGAGGTAAGCCGGGAAATTCATCGGGAAAAATATCAGAAAACTCATTAACAATAGGAATATCATTCAAGTTTGACATATTTTTGTTCAAGTCAGTGACATGAGCTAAAAAGGCTTGACATCTGTTTTTCAATAAACAAGCGGCTTTATGGCTAGAAATGATAGTTATAGATTTCAATGGTTTGATGGTTTGAATTTGTATGACAAGTTGATTAGGAATATGAAAAATAATGATCTTTTAAAAACAATCAATTTTAGCATGATGATTAGTCCACCAATCAAATCCTAAAATCACATCAAATTTATGCATTTCCAAAGAAATAAGGCCAACAGGTAATATAAGGCTATTGATTTGAACTAAGCAAAATTTATATATAGTAGATGTAATGGATATTGCTCCTAATGGGGTTTCAACTGATAAGTTAAAGTCCAAATTTTCAGGAGTTAAGTTTAATCGTTGAGCACACATTAGTGAGATAAAAGAATGGGTAGAACCAGTATCTATCAGGGCATAGACTTCATAAGAATTTATGAATAGCTTACCGGTTATCACCTCATTCGGGTTTTGTGCCACTTAGGATGTCACCACAAAAGCTTTCCCTTGAACTATAGATTTTCCCTTATCCGCGCTAACTTTTGGTACCATCACTACAGTTGGACTTGATTTTGAAATAGGACAAAATCAAGCCGCATGACCTTTTTTTCCGCAACTGTAGCACAACTTGGACTGTTGAGTACAATTTAGGCTGATGTGGCCCTCCTGACCACACCTATAACATCTTACCGGTGGTCGATCTCCTCCCCTTGGTACTGGTGTCGGTGCTGGTACTAGTGCCGATGCTCTTCCATAATCAGTATGAAATCTTTTTCTCTTGAAATTATTCCCACTGGATTCTCCGCTTCTATTATTCGATGCAGGATTACCACTGAAGTATTGGTTACCTCCCCTATGGTTCTCGTTCTTATGGTTGTTTTCATTTCTCTCTCTACGTTGATCATTAACTCTTCGCTACAATTTTTCATCTGTTTGCTCAATCCTTTGAGCCCTATCGACAACATCTGAATATAAACTAAATTTATGAGAGCTAAGCTGTTAACAAATTTTGAATCTCAAACCTCGTAAGAACATCTGACTCATCCGTGCTTCGTCATCCACTAGATGGGTCGCAAAATGAGATAGTTCGGCAAACTTAGCTTCATATTATGAGACTGACATATTTCCTTGCTCTAGCTTTATGAACTCCACCTCCTTCATATGGCGGATGCTTTCTGAAAAGTACTTTTCATTGAACAGCTCTTGAAATTCCAGCCAAGACATTTCAAGAGCCGAATGATGGATGCGTTTTACAGCCTCTCACCAATGGTCTGCCTCTCCTCGAAACATAAAGGTGGCGAATGGACGTTCTGATTATCTGCACAACACAGGACATCAAGTATTTTTGTCGTCTGCTTCAACCACGCCTCCACTTAGAGTGGTTCAGACTTCCTGAAAAATTCAGGTGGTCCCAACTCTTTGAATTGCTTGACGGTGACAATCCTTGAATTACCAGCGTTTCCACCATTATGACCTCCCCTTGGCTGATTTTGGATAAATTGCATGAAGTTTCTAAAGAAACCATCCTGATTTGCATGATCACCAACTTTATTTTCTGAAGCTGCAGGAGGATTGTTTGTAACTTCCTAATTCTCAGCTACATTTGCCTTGGGTAGTGAATAATTCATTCCCTGATTTTCAGAAGTCATTCTTAACTGCGGTCATAAAATAAAGGTTAGTTAAACAAACTGATTCGTCACTTCTTGTCCCCACATTCAAGCCAACTTATTAGATAACAAAATTTTATTTATGTAGGACATACTAGTGACGTAATCTATTTGTCTCTCTCCTCCTACTTCTACCCCAGATCTCCATTAAAGATCATATCCCTAAGCTCGGATACCAAATGTGATGCTCCCAAATCTAGGCCTACATAGCCCAATTTGAGACGCCATAAAATATACGATTTCTAATACAAATAGTACATAGAACAAAAATACAGAACTCAAAAATATACAACTAAGTCTTCACTATTATTTTCACACTATATACAACATGTGAAGACTACAATAGCTATCTCTTGGACCGTCATTCCATTCCTTTGCTAGACCTAGTTATTCTTTCGTTTTCTAAAAAACAATGGAACAAAAAAAAGGGTGAGCTCAAATAGCCCAGTAAGAAAATACCATGACTAAGATAATGACAAATAAATTATCATTAACCTTCAACAGTTGAGTTCTTAATTGAATATAATAGACAATAAGCTTTATATCAAGAACTATAGTTAAATTCTTGAATAAACTTCAGATCAATGATAACAGTAGAATGAGCAATCCATTAGAAAAATAATGTAGACTATGATATCCACTCGCTTCTCTTTTTAAGAAAAATATCATCAACTTTTATCATCTGAAACACCACTGGTCACGATGATACAGATTCATAGTTCCTGGTCATAATCATGCAAGTCAATAGTTCAACTTTGTTCTACGGGCCAAAGATATTCAATATATCACCAACGGTCATGATTATACCAGTATTCAGCCTTTGGTCATAATCATACCAAACAACAGTTCTTCTTTGCCCCCGGCCAAAGAGAACATTCACCACGTGCCCTAAAAAACACAACAATTATATCGCTTTTATCTTATCATCTATGCCCCAGGCCACAGATATTCACAACAACATAGTTCTTGATGATTAGAATAACAACAGTGATATAGATGATGAATTAGAAGAAACAGTATGATCAATAAATATCGAAAGTTGATGATTTTTCTTTGTGTAGATACAAATAATGTCCAAATTATCAACATGATGTGGACTCAAATTTAAGAATGATATTCAAGATCCACAGTTCAGAATAACGGTTAACGTTCAATAGAAAGATTTAGAAAAATAGAAAGGTTCAATTGAAATGATACTAAATGATGTGCAAACTATTAAAAATATATATAATAATTTCAGAAAACTTTACCAACAAGAGACAAATATGAAGAGTAATTCACTAAACATGCGGTAGTCCGCGTAGTCAGGTTATTCTAAGAGATTAATAAGGAATGGATATAAAAGGTTATTCACCAAACATGCGGTAGTCCGCGTAGTCAGGTTATTCCTACAAATTAATAAGGAATGAATACGAAAGGTTATTCACCAAACATGCAGTAGTCCGCGTAGTCAGGTTATTCCCACAAATGAATAAGCAAGGTTAGTCATCCAACATGAGGTAGTCCGCGTAATCAGGTTATTCCCATAAATGAATACACGGAATTAAATGACACATCTTATGAGTAAGGAATAAACGATATTATTTTCGAGAATCAAAGAATAATAATCCCTTACCGTAGTAAGTCTGAATACTGATAGATGAAAAAGATGGTATCCCTTACCTTAACACGTGACTGGATATGAAGTTGATCAATCTATATTTTTATAATTTCATTTGTAACTACTATATATAATTTCATGGTATATACCAATTCGTATGAAATCATCAAAAATGATTTAATAGAATAAAGTAGAATAACTACAATATAGTTTTTGAAGAAGATAATATTTCAAAATAAATCTTCTAAAGGAAGCTTTTCAAAATGAATCTTCTAAAAGAAGAGTCTTCTAAAGGAAGTTACTTATATAACTTTTATAAAAAGACTTACTTGGTCAGTACTCGTACACTTACAGATCTTCACAAATCTTAGATGTTCGGCATGCTCCTCCTCCATTTTGGAATAAACTAAAATATCGTCAATGAACACAACAACAAATTTATCTAAGTACTGCTTGAATATTTTGTTCATCATACCCATAAGTGTGGCTGCCGCATTCGTTAGTCCAAACGACATCTCCAAAAACTCATAATGACCATATCGAGTTCTGAATGTCGTCTTGAGTACATCCTCCTTCCTGACTTTCAACTGATGATAACCAGTCCTTAAGTCAATCTTTGAAAAGTACTTCGCCCCTTTCAATTGATCAAAAAGATCGTCAATTCGTGGTAATGGGTACTTGTTCTTAATCGTTACTTTGTTTAACTCCCTATAATCTATACAAAGTCTCATTGATCCATCTTTCTTCTTTACAAATAGCACTGGTGCTCCCCATGGAGAAACACTAGGCTGAATGTACTTCCTAGCCAACAACTCCTACAACTGAACCATCAACTCCTTCATTTCTACAAGAGTCATCCTATACGGTGCTTTTGATATCGGTGCTGTCCCTGGTACTAAATCGATCACAAATTCTATCTCCCTATTTGGTGGTAGACCTGGCAGTTCATCTGGAAAAACATCCATGAACTCCTTAACTACTAGTATTTGCTCCATCTCGGGATTCACCATTTGTGTATCCACCACATGTGCTAAATACCCTACACACCATTTCTTCAACAGTTTCTAAGCCTGCATCATCGTCAGACAAGAAGATTGTCTTGACGACTTGCTGCCATAAAATATGACCTTAGACCTGTTTGGTGTCTTAAGGTGTATACACTTCTTCTGACAATCGATTACCGCTCCATGGTTAAACAACCAATCCATTCCAAATATCACATCAAACTCCCCCAAACGTATCGGGAATATATTCACATTTAACTTCTAACCCCTGATTTCAGCACAACAATTTCTATGTATATACTATATAGGAATAACTTCTTTATTAGCAACTTCTATGTTCATTGGGTTCTTTAGTTTTTCTCTAGGCAATTATAACCGTCTAGAGAAATCATCAGACACAAATGAACAGGTAGCACCCGAATCAAACAATACATATGCATTTATATCATTGATCGGAATAATACCTTACACCACGTCTTTTGATTCCACGGCATCTTGCACCGTCATGTTGAAAGTTTGTGTTGTCGGCTTGTTCTGTTGCACCGGCCCTCCAATGGTAAGCTTACTGTTGTTTCCTCTATATCCGTTGTCATTCTTCTTCTTTGGACAATCCTTGAACTGATGGTCTATGGCTCCACATATGAAACAACCCCCCTTCTTAGGTTTGGGACAATTAGGAGTGATGTGCCCTTCTTTCCCACAATTGTAGCAGACATTCTTTCCCTTCATACACTCCCCTAAGTGATTCTTCCCACACTTACTATATTTGTTTCCTCTATTCTGATCACTTCCTTGGGGTGTCCCTGAACTGTTGTTGTTCCACTTACGTTTGTTGTTATTACTGCTTCCTCCACTGTTATTGTTCTTATTTCCACCCTCATTCCTCTTCTTGCTCCTTTCTTGATTATACTTAGATAACGCCTCATTTTCTCCCTTAGCTATGATGGATTTCTCTAGTAAAGTTGAGAATGAATCAATCTGTAACACTGCCACTTTGTTGAATATCCATGGTCTTAAACCATTCTCAAATCTCCTAGCCATGCATTCCTCCATGTCTACCTGATGCAGAGCAAATCTGGCCAACTCGTTAAACTTTGACGCGTACTTGGGTATCGACATGCTCTCTTGCTTTAACTCCAGAAATCTTACCTCCATCCTACTCTTTATACTTTTCAAAAAATAATTCTCATCGAATATTTCCTTAAACCTTGCCCAAGGCATCAGCCCTATTCTGATTAGCTTTCTACCACAAATTGGCTTCTCCCTTCATCATATAGGTAGCAAAAATAGTCTTTTGCTCCTCCGCCACTCTCGAAATAACGAACGCCTCTTCTCTTTCCTTTATCCAGGACTGAGCTTCTATCGGGTCGGTCATCCCTCTAAACTCCGATGGTCCGACTGCTTTGAAGTCTTTGAAATTCGCCAATTGATTATGTGGTGGTGGCGGATTTGCTACTATTGGGTTTCGGTTCTGCATTACTTCAGCTAGCATGTTAACGAAGTTCTACATTGGGTCCACATTGTGTCCCCCCTCATCCTTGTTAACCGATTCTTCTACTCCATGGTTTCTCGGTGGTTGTCTACGTGGCAACATTTTCTGTTATAATAAAAAATTTAAGTTATTATTTTTGTTTCATCTTTTTACTTTCTTTCTTTTTTGTGTAACTTAAGTGATTTAAACTAAAGTACAAATAATCGTCTCAACACATATAAACATAAATATAACTGCATTTATATTCATATGCTAAAATTATAGTGCATAACACTTTTACAGCATAAGCATACTGCTATAAATGCCTATATCCCTGAAAGGTTTACAAAAGATGGGATCTTTACTAAATATATCCTATAACTTCCTAGAGTTGGGATTTATAGACATATTAACCCTCTGATATAACAAAAGTTGGGTTCTACTGCATCTATACACATACAACATAAATAAAGAAACTACTACTACTAACTGTGCATCCCTCGACAAATCGCATTATCATACTCCTCATCCCCTATAGCCATCACCACGCTTCTACTGATAGTGTGCATGGACTGACCCTCCTCAGCTGGGTAGTAGTGTACCCTACTCTGAAATCTGCCAAAAGAAGAACGATAGATAAAACTGAGCCTATCGATCTTCACCCTTTTCTTGCGGACCTCTTCCTTTAACTCTATCATCTGCCCGTGCACTGCATCTCTCTGGGTCTCTATCTCTATCCTATCCTCTATCACCTGCTGCCAATGGACCCTGATGGCATCTTTCTCTGCCTGTACTTGTTGAACCTTCAGCTCAGCCTCCGTCAACTTAGCCTCCATTGCTGCCATCTTCTTCTTCAGCTCCGTGTTCTCACGAGAGAACTGATAAGCTAAATCCTTATACTGATTCTCCATATGCTGGTGAGTTAGATTTTCCTCCTCTAAATGTTGGACCCTTTCCTTCAGCTCATCATTCCTCGTAGTCAGCTCTTCGATGATGTCATTGGCAGTTGTGCCCATGCCATCAGCGTACTCATCTAACTCATCTTCCTCAGAATCTGACTCGGCTTCATCCTCACTGTAAGGCCTCATCACTCCTCCTCTGACAAGCTCCTCACGATCACCCTCCTCTGGATCAGGCTCAAGATCCTCTATCAGTGCAGCCACCAGCGACTATGCAGTATCCATATGGATATCAAAGAAATCCTCCTCAACAACATGACTAAAGAAATCCTCCCAAGGTTGATTAACCTTAACATAGTCATTACATATCTTAAGGGAATACAAAAGGTTTACAAAAGAAATTACATATAATTAATTAATCTAGCATGCATAAAGCTAATATCCCCAACCGGAGAAAGAGGGAATAGGCGAAGAGCTCATAGGCTCAGGAAAGGCAGCTAACCCTCAGTCGAAGGCTGATCTTGCTTTCATTTTCCGAATCAGCTTCTAGCTTGACTGACTTTATGGATGGAGAGAAGTGTGTAGGAAGCTAGCTTTGGCTTTTCCCTTGCCTTTGTCTGGTTTAGAACATTCGGGCTTAGCTGAAAATAAGTCATGATATAGCAAGAATGAGCAACTAAATGGCTCAACAATTTTATAAACAAATAACATAAGATATATCATGATGAAAGGGAATTTAACATCAGGGGTTTCAACAGTAGATAACAATTGTCAAAGGACAAGAATCAAGTTTCAATAAAAGACTCTTTACTGCTAAGTGGTCATTAAAGACCATGAACTGTTGCTAAGGTAGAACATATATATATATATATATATATATATATATATATATATATATATATATATATATATATATATCTGACACCTCAAAAATTTGGTGCGCAAGGGAATCAGCCTCTTGTACCATATGTATATATTGGTTTGTAAAATTGATAGACACCCAATCAAATTGTATAAAATAGCAGAAGCAAGGTAAAATCAAATTTACAAATTTACAAACCATAATCCAGGATCGACCTTTATGCACAACTATTAATTAGTAAAGAAGAAGTTAGAGATATACCCTTGTAAAACTCAAAGCTTCAACGAGTACAAGTTCACCTCTAAATCCTTCATGTTCCCCTTGAATTTCACCGATTGGATTTCAATGATCAACGTTAGTCACCCAAGCGTTTGGCCTCTAGAGGTGATCTACGTTAATAATAATAATTCAAGAAGTGGGTGATGGAAAACCAAGTTTTCTCTCTCTAGAGAACATGTGAGTACTCTCCCAAAATTTATGGACGTGTATGTGTGTAACTTAAATTCATAATAAGACTTATCTTATTTATAGATTTAGTAAACTCTCCTAACACCTTTAGGAATAGGGTTTTTAATTAAACTCCTAAACCATTTAGGAACTTAATTAATTTAATATAATAATTATAATTCCTAAACTATTTAAGAACTTAATTATCAATTATGAGAGTACTCTTATTAATTAATTTCTAAACCATTTAGAAACCAAATAATAATAATAATAATAATAATAATAATAATAATAATAATAATAATAATAATAATAATAATAATAATAATAAGACTCCTCTTATTAATTTATAATTAGTATTTCTAAAATACTAAATAATAAATATTAAGCTATTTAATTTATTCAATCCCCATAGTATTAATTAAATATACTTAATTCATTATTACAATTATGTCATTTAATTTTTAAATAATTATTTTTCTTTTGCGGTGTGACCATTTAGGTTCTCCATATTAAACCGGTTATATAATAAATTAATTAAAACTATTCTAATCTTATTTATATAAAATAATTAAACTATTTAATTCATTTAAATAAATAATATTTATTCCATAATAAGGGTAAGTCCCCTTAGCGATCAACGAATTTCCAGGTAATATAGATTTCAACATTTAATCACCCAAGAACCTATTCAGCGAATAGTTACCGTACAATTCAATCCTTCTACCTCACAATGTCCCAATCAAATATAAGACATTGTATTACTGTCAAGTCTTATTTTATTTTATTATATGCATTTCAATCCTCAAATGAATAACTCTAATTAATGTAAATTAGAAACTACTTTCTAATTTCCATTCTGCCTTGGCCAATAACTACTGAGTTGTCATTTATCAAATCACATAGGACATTCTCTTCTTTTACTAGAAGTGGTAGATTCTTTGTTGATCACTCACCTATCTCCATGTATGACTTATTATATCCGATCATACCCTTTGATACACCCTAAACGTTTTAAGGAATATGTCAAAATATAATTCATCATACACAAGATACTATGATGATCTCAAGTTCAATGATCACTTGTACTACTATTACAAAAGGAACTTCTATTGACAGGCAAGTAAGACTCCATTAAGTGTTCCTTGAGCGAGTCACGTTCAGTGAACTTATTCTCTAATAAGCACCTACATACTTGCTTTAGTGTCTCTACACAAATCATTATGAGATTAATCATGCTCTTCATAAGAGCAAACATAGTATGTATTAATCTATACGGATACACTAATCCCTATTTTAGTGATCCCACGATTAGGAACAATTTTAGTTTTGAGTTATCTTGAATTTAGATCCCATTAGCATGATCATCATCATGATTCTAAAAGCATTGCTCAACAACTATGGGTTTATCACAATTAATATCATCTATTAAATATGGATAAAGAAAATTCCTTTGTATAAAAAAACTTTTATTAATAAATGAATATGATTATAAAGTACATGCTACATCATATCAAATATGATTGGCTTGTGTGCATACTACTTTCAATCTCCCACTTGCACTAAAGTTAATCGCCATGGTATCTAATACCCATCTTCTCTAACTGATGATCAAACTGCTTTTGAGTTAAAACTTTAGTGAATGAATCTGCTATGTTGTCAAGAGAGTCGACACGCTCCAAGGTGACATCTTTTATTTCAATGATTTCTCTAATCAAATGAAATCGCTGTAACACGTGTTTGAATTTCTGATGAGACCTGAGTTCCTTGGCTTGTGCAACAGCTCCCGTGTTGTCACAAAATAAAGGCACTGGTCCTTGAATGTTAGGAACCACTCCAAGTTATGTAATGAATTTCTTCATCCAAACAGCTTCCTTTGCAGCTTCACTTGCAACTATTTACTTTGCCTCTGTCACTGAATCAGCAACTGTTTGTTGTTTGAAACTTTTTCAACTCACTGCACCACCGTTTAGGTTAAACACATAACTCGAAACGGATTTACAATAATCTCGGTCAGTTTGAAAACTTGAGCTTGTATAGCCCTCTAGTTTCAAATCAGACCCACCGTAGATAAGAAATGTATCCTTAGTCCTTCTTAAGTACTTTAGGATATTTTTCACTACCTTCCAATGTTCTTCTCTAGGATTAGACTGATATCTACTTGTTACACTAAGTGCCTGAGCAACATCAGGTCTTATACATATCATCCCATACATGATAGATCCTATTGCTGAGGCATAAGGAATCTTACTCATACGGTCTCTCTCTTCAGGTGTCTTTGAGGCCTGCTTCTTCGAGAGATGTATTCCAGAACCCATCGGCACGAGCCCTTTCTTGGAATCTTCCATGCTAAACCTTTTTAGCATAGAATCAATGTACGTTCTTTGGGACAAGCCAATCATCCTTTTAGATTTATCTCTATAGATCTTTATCCCCAAAATATAGGATGTTTCTCTCATGTCTTTCAGGGAGAAGTGTTTAGATAATCAAATCTTGATCGACTGTAGCATTGGAACATCATTCTCTATTAGTAATATATTATTAACATATAATACTAGGAATGTGACAGCGCTCTCACTAACCTTCTTGTACACACATGGTTCATCCTCGCTTTTAATAAAGTCAAACTCTTATCTCATTAAAACGGATGTTCCATCTTCGAGAAGCTTGCTTCAATCCATAGATGCATCGTTGTAGCTTACAGACTTGATTTTTTCCAACCTTTGAAACAAATCCCTCTGACTGTATCATATATGCACAACATGTAACTCCTTATATTTTGTCTCTTAGATTATTATGATCATGTGCACATCCAAATCAAAATTATCTAAGTTAACTCAAATCTAGCACTTCCATATAAGTGAAGAGAAAAATACCATCCTTGTGTGTGCACAACAAAATAGTAATATTTAATTCTATTACAAGCATCCAATGTGATAAAACAACATCTCAAATAATCGATATAAGCCTTGTGTGTGCACAACAAACTATATCGAGTATTTGATACTCTATCGTTTTATCATGCTAGAAGGCCACGTTCGATATTCTAAATATCTTTGAACGTTACAACTTAATATTTTAATAGTAGAATAAATAAATTAGAACCATTCTAATTTTATTTAATTGAATTAAACTCCTTTAATTCATGAATTAAATATTTTAATTCATTTTATAAATAATATTTATTCTACATTATGAGGTATTTATTAATATTAATTGTCTCATCTTGTTTAGCGCATGCACATATATATATAAAATACGCGTCATATTATTTAACATGCGAAGCATGTTTGGATAATATATAATATATATATAATTAACATGCACATATAGAATACTATATTCTACTTAGATTGATTATGGACTTTTATTCTAATTTGGTTCACTAGAGCCACTAAGCGAACCAAAAGGTCAAACCTAGGGTGCAAGAATAAATTAAATTATATGTAACTATTACATTTAAATTCGGGCTCCATTACAAACGGGTATTCATGCGCTCCTTGCTCCTTTGCTCCAATTCTTCAAAATAATTCTAACTAATCCTATTACAAAACTATTTACAATAAATAAAAATCTTGATCAACAGTCAAGGGAAAGTACATAGGAGGGAGATAGAATTATACATAAAAAATAATTAAAAAGACGAAGTACGCAGACCCCGTTTATAAAACTCATTCATTCATGAATCAATTAAAAATAAAATCCAATCACATTGGTCAATGGTCCATAATCAATCCCATTTATTATCATATATATCAACATATATATCAATAAATAATATTTATCTCATAAATTAAATAAAATATTTCATATATGTTTTAGTATCATTTAATGGACAATTAAAGTTGCATGAAATTTAATTTCATGTTTAAAATAAACCTCTTATTTTAATTATAAAATTATTTAAAAATAAATTATTTATTTTATTATTTTAAAATTATCCAAAATAAACTCTTTTATTTTAAAATTTTAAAATCTGCACAAAATTGCCAAACTGTTTGACTAATTAATATATATTACAAATATTTCATATATATATATATATATATATATATATATATATATATATCCAAAAGCATCATCTTTTGCGGTAATCACATCCACAAACCGTGGGCTCCATTATCAATCTCTTTTCGGTAATCAGTTACACACTAAAAACCGAAACAGCTGCTTGTTTAATATATATTATATATAAACCGAAAGTTGCCTTTATTGATATCAAATCTGAAAACCATGCTTTTCATATATATATATATATACATGAACCGAATCCATGCCTCACCAAATAAAGCAAACAACGCAGCAACAGTTTCGGTTTTGGAAATTGGCGCAGCCCACGGTTTTGACTGTTTCAAAAGCAACTTGGTTTTGGTCAAACAGGGCGGCAACCATTCGGTCAAATCAGCAGTTTTGTTACGTTATAAAAAAATAAATAATTTTATACAACTAATTATGCTTAATAAATTATTTTAAATACATACCCATACACATGTAGAATTAAAATAATTAATAATTTACATAAAGTTTGATTTTTGATATCATTGTTGGTTTGTAAAATTCATAGACACGCAATCAAATTGCATAAATAGCAAAAGTATGGTAAAATCAAATTTAAAAATTTACAAGCCATAATATAGGATCGACCTTTATGCGTAACTATTCATTAATAAAGAAGAAGTTAGAGATATGCCCTTGTAAAACTCAAAACTTCAACGGGTACAAGTTCACCTCCAAATCCTTCACGTTCTCCTTGAATTTCACCGAATGGATTGCAATTATCAACGTTAGCCACCTAAGCGTTTGACCTCTAAAGGTGATCCACCAAGGAATAATAATAATTAAAGAAGAGGGTGGTGGCAAATCATAATTTTCTCTCTCTAGAGAATATGTGAGTACTCTCCCAAAATTTATGGAAGTGTATGTGTGTACCCTTAATTCATAATATGACTTCTCTTATTTATAGATTTAGTAAACCATCCTAACACATTTAGGAATAAGATTTTTAATTAAACTCCTAAACCATTTAGGAACTTAATTAATTTAATATAATAATTATAATTCCTAAACTATTTAAGAACTTAATTATCAATTATGAGAGTACTCTTATTAATTAATTTCTAAACCATTTAGAAACTAAATAATAATAATAATAATAATAATAATAATAATAATAATAATAATAATAATAATAATAATAATAATAATAATAAGACTCCTCTTATTAATTTATAATTAATATTTCTAAAATAATAAATATTAAACTATTTAATTTATTATATCCTCATAGTATAAATTAAATATACTTAATTCATTATTACAATTATACTGTTTAATTCTTAAATAATTATTTTCTTTTTGCGGTGTGACCCTTTAAGTTCTCCATATTAAACTGGTTATAGAATAAATTAATTAGAACTATTCTAATCTTATTTATATAAATAAATTAAACTATTTAATTTATTTAAATAAATAATATTTATTCCATAATAAGGGTAAGCCCCCTTAGCGATCAACGAATTTCTAGATAATATAGATTTCAACATTTAATCACAAAAGAACATATCCAGCGAATAGTTACCGTACAATTCAATTTTTCTACCTCATAACGTCCCAATCAAATATAAGACATGGTATTACTGTCAAGTCTTATTTTATTTGATTATATGCATTTCAATCATCAAATGAATAACTCTAATTAATGTAAATTAGAAACTACTTTCTGATTTCCATTCTGCCTTGGTCAAGGACTACTGAGTTGTCATTTATGGAATCGCATAGGACATTTTCTTCTTTTACTAAAAGTGGTAGATTCTTTGTTGATCGCTCACCTATCTCCATGTATGACTTATTATATCCGATCATACCCTGTGATACACCCTAAAGGTTTTAAGGAATATGTCAAAATATAATTCATCATACACAAGATACTATGATGATCTCAAGTCTAAGGATCACTTGTACTACTATCACAAGAGGAACTCCTATTAATAGGCAAGTAAGACTCCATTAGGTGTTCCTTGAGCGAGTCGCGTTCAGTGAACTTATTCTCTAACAAGCACATGATTGTGAGATCAATCATCATATTTGCTTTAGTGTCTCTACACAAATGATTGTGAGATCAATCATCATCTTCATAAGAGAAAGCATAGTATTTACTAATCTATCCAGATTCACTAATCCCCATTTTAGTGATCCTGCGATTAGGAACAATTTTAGTTTTGAGCTATGTTGAATTTAGATCTCATTAGCATGATCATCATCATGATTCTAAAAGCATTACTCAACAACTATAGGTTTATCACAATTAATATCATCTATTAAATATGGATAAAGAAAATGCATTTGTATAAATAAACTTTTATTAATAAATGAAAAAGATTACAAAGTACATGCTACATTATAGCAAATATGATTGGCTTGTGTGCATACTACTTTCAGTATATGCATAACATTCAGACATCTTGTGCAAATTCGGTTTCTCGACAGATAAAAATCCCCTTTATTTAGGGTTGTTCATTCTCAGTCTTACTATAAGAATCCGCCCCAACCAATGGTTTGGATAAGCTTTTAAAATATTCAATGTGATGAATTTAACATGCATTGTCTAGCTGAAACAATTAGCTTAGATTTTGTTAAACAGTTCTAGAATTAATGAACTATACATTTGCAAATGCACTATGTGTGAATACAATAACATTAACGATGTGGAATAATTTTAATGAATTAAACCACTTTAAGTTCTGGCAAGTAAATACAAGTGTAGAGACTTGCTCAACAATAATTGAATAGGTTTAAAAAAATTGCTCAATATAATATTTAATTAACTTAATTATATTAGTAATCCTTTAATAATATTTGTACACTTGTAATTATTAAATCAACTATCTACCATTTAAAAATACATTTATTAAGTCCAAAAATAATAAAATAATTTTGGAACACTTTATTTTTTTGACCCGGACTGACTCGACCCGACCTTGTTTGGATTTTAATTTCTTTTTGGAACAGTGTACGGCGCCTCGGCGCAGTGTTTTATACTACAACACTGCGCCCTGACGCTGTACTGTAGATACATTTTCCAATTTTCTAATTTTTGACAGTTTTGACACTTTTGATTCAAACCTTGATAAAATGAAATCTACACATCCAAATGACACAAAATCAGTGTTGATGTGTTTTTAACTTCTTGTTTTACAATATTTCATGGTTCGATCGCATTTTTGAAAACGTTTGACACGAAATTTAAAGATCGAACCACCTAGGGTTTAAAAACGACCTCATTTGCGGTAAAAGTCATAACTCATTTGTTTTTCAATATTTTTGAAAGCTTCAAGTTGGATTTTTCTTTAAAACTCATATATGTAACTTTCTAACCATAAAAATCCATTTTCCAACTTGTACATTTCAAACTACAATATTAAACATCACATGCTTAGTTAGGGTTTTACCGGTAAAGTTCGATATGAACATTTCTTCCATTTTTATGCAATCCATACTTACCAAAACATGATTTAAACACATCAAATCATGAATATACATATATAACATAGTTTAAGACTTTTAGATCATCAAAACAACTTTTGATCGGTTAAAAATATCTTTTGACCATATAAAACACATATAAACTATAAAAATAAAATAAGGAAAAGATAGAACACTTTTGAACCTTATGAACTTGTGTGCACTTCTTCTTCTTCTTCTTCTAAAGTAAGCTATGAAGCTATTTGACATCCACCAAGCTTCTCCTCTAGCTATTTCTTTAAAGAACTCTCACTTACAAGTGTATTCTTTCTTGGAAGCTCTCACTTTTCTCTCTAGAAAATGCTAACAAATGACCAACCAACATCACCAAGGTGTGGAACACTTCTATTTATAGCACATTACTAACTCTTTATTAACTTCATAATCAACTAGTATTGGTCAAATTAGAAGCTTAATTGGGATTACTATTGGATGGATTGATTGGTGGAATGACATGTGATTGACTAGGGTTGGTGAACCACCATGGCAAAGTGTGTGAACAAAGCAACAAGAGCAAATCAAACCACCCCCAAGTGGGGCCCACTTTGGCCAGCCAAATGGGGATTTTATCCCCCCTCCCCATTTTGGTTTATTTTTAATGCATTAATATACATATATACACCTATATGTATATACACACACACACACACACCTATAAATATATATATATATATATATATAGACCAATTTTGACTTCCGATTGGGCTCCACATTTGGACTTAGGAATGAAATATATAGGGCTCATCCATTTAATTTGGTTGGGCTCTATTTAATTGTTACATTGGGCTAACATTAAATAACCCATACTACTTTTAATTAAAACAAGCATTGGGCTAGTTTAATTAATTACATGGACTAAGGTTTAATTAATTATATGGACTACTAGGTTAATTAATTTAACCTAGTTTAATACCTCATTTGGATTTAAAATATAATCCAATTAGACTTGCTTTAATTAATTTTAATGCCTTGCTATATTACATTTAATAAATAAACACATACACAAGTATATTCATTTAATTTATTTAATGCACAATTAATTAGTACAAAAATTTTAATTCATTGCTAATTATTTAATAATTATAATTACAATGACTAATAGAATTTGTGGTTATTACAATATTTCTCATGATCATTCATTGAACTGTTATTTGATCAGCTTTATTATAAATGGTTCTCATTCATTTTTCAGCAATATCATGACATTACTTGTTTATGTACTTGCTGAGCTATTTTATGCTTACTCTTGCTTTAACATGATATTTAAGTTAAACCTGAACAGGTCGAGGGGTTGGGAACTGATAAAGGAAAGGGGAAGGCTACCAAGTAATGAATCTGTAGTTACAGGATTACTTTACATGTAATACTTTTGTTATAGATAGATTGTAATGTTTTGTAATTAAATGCATTTAGAACCTAAGATAGTTATGTAATAATGTAAATTAAGTTTTATTATTCAGAATGAATGGATGAGATTGAATGGTAGAATAGTAACGTGAGCACTGAATCTATGGTTCAAGGGACCCGAATTTGGGAGTGTCATAGGTTGGTATCAGAGCTAATAGGTTATAAACCTTAGGTGGAGAAACCTTAAGAATATGACCTTAAAGATTATAGTGAAACTCATTTTGAGTTCTAAGAGGCAAATGGTGGAAATTGTTAAAGTTAAAGTTTTCACACTGTGTGCTATGTGTTATATGTAATAATGTTAAGAAAAATTACACTGAACTAAATAATTGTTCTTGTAATTTTATAGTATGTCAGAGATTGGAGAATCTAGTTGGGTAGTAAAGGAAGAATACCGGGATATTCAGATAGATGTGAGGACTACTGTATCGGCTATGGCAATAGTACCAGGTGAGGATAGTGGACAAGAAGAAGATCCAGATGAACTGGAAGGAGACTCTGATGGGGCATTGCTGGATAATGCGCCATCTGAACAAAAAGAGGCCGACTAGGAATGGGTAAATGGCTTAATTCAACAGAATAGTGAGTTTGTGGATAGGATATTGGAGTTGGAAACTCAAGTAGCTGAACAGAAAACAGCTATAGAGCAGAATGAGAATGCAATTCAAGTGTTGGTTAATAGAAATATGGAGCTGGGAGATAAATTGAGGCAAAAAGAATAGAAAGTCCAAGAACTGAAGAATAATAAGGAAGCTTTGGAGGCTAGACTAGGGGGAGGCAACTGCTGAGATAGCCAGGTATGAACAAGCCGAGGCTAAAGCAGTAAAAAGAATAAATTTGGTAGAAGAATAAGTAAGGCTAAGAAAGCCAGAATTGATAGTAGGGGAGTGAGAATAGATGACATGAGTTATCAATTTCACACAGCGTTTGGAAGGGCAAAGGATAGAGTGTACTACTACCTAGTGGAGTATAATCAGACGAGTAATACCCTGAGTAGGTGAAAGATGATTGCCATTATGGATGAAGAATATGACGATGCAGTTCAACGCGGAAGGTGTATACAATTATGTGTATATTAATGTATATGTTATGTAAATTCCCAAACTTTTGTCATAAAAAAGGATAGAAAGTGTTATGTAACCTCTTTTGTCCTAAGGAGGGAAGTTCTAAGTTGTTGTATAGAGTTATATGTAAATCCTAACTTTTGTTGCCTGAAGGGATGAAAAGTTTATAACAATATGCTAGGTTTGTTGTAAGGTGCTAGGCACTAATCATTTTGCATATGAATATAAACTCGGGTATTAAAAATCTTTCGGCATTGCTATGTATTTAAGTTAACATGAGAATGTAATATATGAATGATAAATATTGATCATTTCGTAAAATTGTTAAACATAAATGCCGCCTAGACATAGACAGAACGTTCAACCTCCATCAGAGGAGTCAGTAAATGCTCCAGAGGAGCCAGTTAACCCCATGCAACAATTTGTAGACTTGTTAATGGGAGCTTTCCAGAACAGGAATGCTAACCCTGCAGGTGATCAACCTGTAATAGCTCGTATTGCCACATTCAAAGATTTCAAAACTTTAGGACCCCCGAAGTTCAAGGGGACAATGAATCCATTGGAGGCCCAGAATTTGGTGATTGAAATCGAAAAAGTATTTGACGTAGTTAACGTTGTAGAAGAATAAAAAACTGCTTTTGCTACATTCATGTTGAAAGGAGAAGTCAATTACTAGTGGGGGAATAATAAAGGAAGATTGGAAACATGGGTGATATCATGGGAGAGATTCAAAGAGATTTTCTTCGAGGCTTACTTTTCTCCAGCAACTCAAGACATGATGGAGGTACAATTTCTGGAATTAAAAAAGGAAAATATGACTGTGGCCGAGTATGCGGCCAAGTTTAACGAGTTGGCAATATTTTCTCCACACCAGGTGGACACGGAACAAAGAAAAGCAAGACGATTTGAGCACAGGTTAAAGTCATGGATTTATAGCAAGGTGTCAATGTTTTAAATTGGTACTTTTGTGGGGGTAATGGAAAAGGCTATTTTAGCAGAAGGAAGCAGTGATGCCTTATCAAAATACAAACAGGAACAGCGTGGAAAGATAAACGATGGGCCTAATAGAGAGGGTAATAGTGGGGGAAGCAACCTCATTAAACAAAAATGGAATAATAACTCCAACACTTCGGGAAGTAAATAAGGAGAGTCAAAGAAGAAAATGGAACCATGTCCCATTTGTGGTAGAGGACACTCTGAAGTATGTTTAAAGGGAAAGAATGTATGTTTCAGGTGCGGTCAGGAAGGACACATTGCACCAAATTGTCCAATACCGAAGGCGAACAAAGGTTGTTTTAATTGTGGAGAAATAGAGCATCGGATTAAAGATTGCCCAAAGAAGAAAGCTAAAGGAGGAAGTGGAAACAAAGGAAATACCAGTGGGAAACTTACTATTGGTGGACCTACTCAGCCAGGGAGACAGACAGTACGTACCTTTAACATGATTGTGCAGGATGCGGTTGTATCAAAAGACGTGGTGTCAGGTATCATTCCTATCAATGATATAAATGCTTATGTATTATTTGATTCAGGTGCTACCTGCTCCTTTGTATCTGATGAGTTTGTAAGGAAATTAAATTTACCCAAAGTAAAGTTAGAAAATATATTAAATATAGAAGTAGCAAATAAGGAAGTAATCCAGGTGGAGAATATTCATCGGGATTGCTGTTTGACAATCAAAGGGCATAAGCTGTTACTTGATTTAATTCCTATTTGGTTAGGAGAATTTGATGCAATACTGGAGATGGATTGGTTGTATAACCATGGGGCGGTGATTAACTGCCAAAAGAAATGTGTGAACTTTTAGACTCCTGCCAAGTCTAAGGTAGTGTTTTATGGTAGTAAGTCGCCACGACAATCTTGTTGTCTAACGATGATGCAAGCCAAAAAGTTGTTAAGGAAAGGATTTAAGGGATATTTAACTCATATGGTTGATACACAGAGAGTGAGATCAGAAATAGGTCAGATACCATTAGTAAAGGATTATGCAGATGTATTTTCAGATGAATTATCGGGTCTTCCGCCAAATAGGGAGATCGGATTTGTTATAGATCTTGTACCAGGAACAACACCAGTTTCCAAGGCACCGTATAGAATGGCTCTAGTAGAGTTGAAAGAATTAATGATTCAGTTACAAGAGTTATTGGACAAGAAGTATATCCAACCGAGTATGTCTCCTTGGGGAGCACCAATTTTATTTGTAAAGAAGAAAGACAGATCGCTAAGGCTTTGTATCGATTAAAGGGAGTTGAACAAAGTGACAATTAAGAACAAGTATCTACTACCAAGAATTGACGATTTGTTTGATCAGCTACGGGGAGCCAAGTATTTTTCAAAGATAGACTTGAGAAACAGTTATCACCAATTGAAGGTAAGACCTGAGGATGTACCTAAGACAGCTTTTAGGACTAGTTATGGTCATTACGAGTTCCTGGTGATGTCTTTTGGCTTGACGAATGCACCAGCTGCATTTATGGATTTGAGGAAGAGTGTTCAACCAGCATTTAGACAAGTTCGTGGTGGTATTCATCGATGAAATTCTAATTTATTCAAAGACTCGAGAAGATCATGCGGAGCATTGGAAAATAGTGTTAGAATATTTGAGAGAAGCAAAATTGTATGATCACAACAATAAGTTTCAGATAGATATAAGAAGCTCATCCAAAGTCATAACTTATATGAGATAAGGTAAAGGAAGCTCAAACTCAGGATCAAGAATGCGGTCAAATCAGAAAACGCATATCCGATGGGCAGGAGACAAGATTTAAAGTAGATGACAGTGGATTGCTGAGATTCAAATGAAGAATATGGGTGCCGATGGTATCCGAAGTGAAAGGAGAAATTCTGTAGCAAGCATACAGTTCAAGATATTCAATTCATCTAGGAAGTACAAAGATGTATCAAAATCTTCGTCAACACTTTTGGTGGCCCAACATGATGAAAGACGTGGCAGAATATGTAAGTAAATGCCTGACTTGTCAGAGAGTTAAGGCAGAACATCAGAGGCCTAGTGGACTACTACAACCGCTAGAGATTCTAGAGTGGAAGTGGGAATACGTTACAATGAATTTTGTTGTGGGACTCCCAACTACGCAGAAAGGTTATGACGCGATATGGGTGATAGTGGATCAACTAACGAAGTCTGCACACTTTTTGCCGATCAAGGTTAAATTCAATCTAGATCAGTTGACAAAGCTTTATGTGAAGGAAATAGTGTCAAAACATGGAGTTCTGGTATCCATTATTTCAGATCGAGATCTGCGATTCACGTCTCATTTTTGGAAGAGTTTCCAGGAATGTATGGGCACACAATTGAGGTTGAGCACAATTTATCATCCTCAAACAGATGGACAAAGTGAACGGACGATCTAGACATTAGAAGATATGCTCAGGGCATGCGTGATAGATTTTAATGGTAATTAGGACGACCATTTACTGTTAGTTGAGTTCGCGAATAACAACAGTTATCATGCGAGTATTGGTATGCCGCCTTATGTGGCGTTGTATGGAAGAAAATGCAGAACACCTCACTGTTGAGACCAGGTAGGAAAATGTAAGCTTTTTGGACCAGAGATAGTACAACAGACTGCTGAGATTGTCAAAGTTATAAGATCAAGGCTCATAGCAGCACAAGACAGACAGAAGAAATATGCAAACTTGCATTGCCAGAAAAGAGAATTTGAAGTAAGGTCTTATGTATTTTTGAAAGTATCTCCCTGGAAAGAGAAGATTAGATTTGGAAAGAAGGGAAAGTTGAGTCCAAGATTCATTGGACCTTTTGAAGTGCTGAGAAGAATAGGAGAGGTAGCCTATACTGTGACATTACCTCCGGAGTTAGAGCATGTCCACAATGTGTTCCACGTATCGGTATTGAGACCGTATAAGCCGGATTACAAGCATGTGATTGAGTATGAGTCGATCCAAATTGAAAAGGATTTAATGTATGAAGAAAATCCCGTTCAAATTATTGACAGAAAAGAGCAAATTTTGAGGAACAAAGTGATACCTTCTGTAAAGGTAATATGGAGAAACCACAATGCTAAGGAAGCGACGTGTGAGTTAGAAGAGAAAATAAAAAAGGAATATCCGAATCTATTCGTGTAGCCTTATAATAGCAATTTCGGGGACAAAATCCTTATAATGAGGGAAGAATGAAATGATATGTAAATTTGGAAAATTGTAAATATTAGAATTGATTAATGGAATCAATATTTGGAAGTGTGACAAATGTTTTAGGACAAGCCCTTTATGGATTTTTTGATTAAAGAATAAAATTCAAACCTAATGAAATAAATTTGGATAAAAAAGGACTTGAATTAGATCGAAAATGAGCAACTATGATTTAAATAGGAATTAAATTATCTAGATTTTGTGACAATTGACCAAAGTGCCTTTGTTAATTTGAAGAATTACCATGGTATCCTAGAATGGTTTAATTACTAGTATATCCTTACTTAGCAATGGAAAATGACCTAAATGCACTAACCATGTATGGATTAACTTAACCAAAGATGGTTAAGTGTTAGAGCATTGCTTAAAATTTATATATCTATATATTTTGTAAGTATCAAGTTAGCTTATCATTGTTCTTCTTCCAAGTTGCTAAGAGAGCTTCATAAAGAGAGAAAAGAGAAGTAAAGCTAGGGTTTGCTAGAAATCTCAAAGGATTGCAAGAAATTTGTTCAAGAGAGGTGAAACAATTTATCAAAGTGAATCATCCAACATTTAGAAGGTTTGTAGCAAGGAGGAAAATAGGACAAATAAGGTATAAAGTGTTTTATTTTGAAAATTTATCATCCAAGTGTGTAAATTCAAGATTTAGAGTAGTCATGCATGAATTTGTGGCTAGATGTAAGTTTTACATGAGTCTATATGATATATGTGTATTATTTGATAAAACCCTAAGCTCAAGAGTAGTATTTTAAAGGTGATGCACTATTCATGCATGTAATCAAGCTATAAACTATGATTTAAAGGATAATCATGTGTTATATGTTGATAGAAGTGATAAAAACTTAGTTGGAAGTGTTGAACATATTAGATATATGTGAAAATTCATGTTAGATAGTATCATAAGATCAGAAATGGTTTAAAAACATGACTTATGTGAAAAAAATTATAATATTAGGCTATGATTTGCATATAAACCAAATCATAACCTGTAAAGTGTTTTGAAAGGTGCATGTAGAAGTGATATGAGCATTTAAAGTTACTAAATGAGCATGTATCATTGTATTTGAGGTGTCTAGTCAAGAATGTAATTATGGGTTAAAGAGCAAAGTTTTGAAACTTGGCAAAATGCCATTAATGTGTGATTTTTGGCCATTTTGGTTAATTAATGGTTAAATAAAGTTAAATAGCTAAGTTTTATGAAAATACACGTGCTAGTGTCGTTTTGAAGGCCATTTGGTGCTTATGACGATTAATGAGGATTTTAAACGTTTTAAAATATTCGTCGGCATCTAAAACTAAATCTTTGGAAAAATAGAATCATATACATGTTATATGTGCTAAGTGATGTGTTGGAATTAAAAAATTCAAATTGTGGCAAAAAATAGCATGGATTTTGGAAAGAACTTTTTTTAAAAAAATTATAGGACTGAACCGGGGCGCAATGTTTTGAATTGAACACTACGCCGGGGCGCAGTGATGCTGGAAAGACCTCGCCGAGGTGAGTTCAGTCAGTGCCGGGGCGAGGTGTCGACCAAGAGGATTTCGCAGCTAGCGAGATGTTCAGTGTAGAACATCTCGTCGGGGCGAGATGTCCTGTTTTCAGAAAAATAAATTATTTTTGTCTAAAAATAAAATATTTTAATATTAAATGATAGAGACATGTATAATAGACTATAAATTGATAAAAATGATCAATATGGTAGACATTAAGGTATAAATAAGCGATGTGTTACATGTTAAGGTTATGTAAAGTTAAATGATAACTTATATTGTAAGGTATAACATTCATATGTATATAACTAACGCATGAACCAATATTATGGTTATGTAGGACCCACTTGGGATAAGATATTAACAGTAGAGGTAAATGAAGATAAAGGCAAGTGGTTCTTCTCGGACACTCTATTGAAATTCTTGAACAGGAATTTATGTTATGCATTTATTAAGCATTCTAAAGTTCATCCATCAATGAACTGTTATTGAGAAAGGTCGATGCCAATTTTGATTCGTCTAGACATAAATAATGATTCATGTGAATTCAGATATTTATTATTATGTGCTACAATCCACATTGTTGAGGTGCGGACTCTATGAAATGTTGTAACAGAACAACCCAAATATAAAGGGGAATAAGGTTTAATGATAACGTGGTGTGGTTGCGTCATTGGATGTTTATGTTGTGCACAATATAAATGTACGATAGACTGATCACCTAGAGTACGCATTTAAAATTAAATGGCAATCTTATAACTGAACTGGGCTGTATCAATCTTTATAATTGGTATTGTTCTAAACGAGTTCTTTGTCTTATAACCATGCGGCAAGTTAAGTATTCATGTTTTCATAATTAATATTGCAAAGTTCCATGTTATATTTTTCATGATCATTTATTGAACTGTTATTTGATCAGCCTTATTGTAAATTGTTCTCATTCATTTTTCAGAAATATCATGGCATTACTTGTTTATGTACTTGCTGAGCTATTTTATATCCACTCTTACTTTAACATGATATTTCAGCTAAACCTGAACAAGCCGAGGGGTTAGGAAATGATAAAGGAAATGGGAAGGCTAGCAAGTAATGAATGTATAGTTACAGGATTACTTTATATGTAATATTTTTGTTATAGACAAGTTGTAATGTTTTGTAATTAAAGGTATTTAGAACTTGGGATAGTTATGTATTAATGTAAATTAAGTTTTATTATTCGGAATGAATGGATGAGATTGAATGGTAGAATAATAACGTGAGCACTGAATATGTGGTTCAAGGGACCCAGATTTGGGGGCGTCACATCAACATATATATCAATAAATAATATTCATCTCATGACTTAAATTAATCATTCTATATATATCGGTATCATTTAATGGGCAATTTAAAGGTGAATGAAATCCAATTCCATGTTTAAAATAACTTTTTATTTTAAGTATAAAACCATATAAAATAACCATTTATTTTAACTTTAAAAAAAAAACTACAAAAAATTACAAAACTGCCCTGCTGGTACCTACACCCTAGCGTAGTGACAAGGCACAAAGATCGCGCCCCGGCGTAGTGTTGGTCAACCAGCTCGGTCAATGATGCCGCACCTCGGCGCAATGTTTATATTATAACATCGTGCCCCGGCGCAATACCGGTCATCGCTCCTGGTTAAAGCACATTGCACCCCTGCGCAGTATGTCAGAATCAGATTCTAACTTTTTCTTGAAGTTACGATTTCAGTCAAATTTTTATCTAAAATTCAATTTTTGCAATTTGTTTTCAAAACCAATGATTTTATACAACAAATTATGTCCAATAAATTGTTTTAAACACATACGTATATGGAATCTAAATAATTAATAATTCACATAAGTTTGGCTCTTGATGCCACTGTTGGTTTGCAAAAACATGACATATATAAAATTAAATTATATAATCTCAATAGAAGTAAGAAAACTTAGATTTTAAATTTTTCTACAAACCACTAACCAGTATCTTTCTTATACAACTATTATTAATTGAGGAATGATAAAATATTTATACCTTTGTAAAACCAAGCTTCCACATGTATAAGTTCAACTCCCTTTAATCCTTCGCGTTCCTCTTCAAATTCACCGATTAGATTTCACGAATCAATGTTAACTCCCCAAGTGTGAAGCCTCTAGAGTGGATCCACCAAGAGATCTATGAACTAAAGAAGTGAATTTTAGTTTCTCCAAACCATGGGTGACTAGCCCTAATTCTCTCTCTCTAACTACTTAGATGTAGAGAATTATGAAGTACTATCTCAATTTTTGTGAAAGAGTATGTAACCTTGATCTATGATAAGACTCTTCTTATTTATAGATATAGTCAACCCTCCTAACGATTTATGATTAGAGTTTTAATTTAACTCCAAATTTAATTAGGAACTAACTTAATTAATTACAATTTCTAATCCATTTAGGAACTTAATTATTTAATATGAAAGTATTTCTTATTAATTAATTCCCAAATCATTTGTCAAAATAGGAAAGGTGGGAGTGAAGCTTTGTCAAAATATAATTAAGAAAGGAAAGGAAAGAAGAGTGAAGAAGGAAATAGGAAAGGTAATAGCGGAGGTAGTAACGCGCAGAAGCGAAAGTGAAACCATAGTAATAGGGAGGATGAACAGGGAAAAATCAAGCGAAAAATAAAAATTTGTGAAAGTTGTGGAAAGAACTACTTGGGAGTGTATCTAAAAGGGACAAATAATTGTTATAGATGTGGAAAACAAGGGCACGTTGCTTCGAACTGTCCTAATCCAAGCAAGAGTAGAAAGTGTTTTATTTGTGGAGGAATGAGTCATCCATTTAAGGACTGCCCGAAGAAGGAAAGCAAGGTTGAAAGCTGAGTGAAGGATAAGAGTCACATGTTGGTATCTCAATCAATAATATAATTGTTTAGGTATTAGTTTATTCGGGTTCTATCTGTCTGATGATTTTACTAAATGATTAGAATTATTTATAAGAGAATAAGTACCTTAATAATATAGAGGTCGCAAGGAATTGAGTAACACTTGTCTAATATTAAATCGAAGGATTGTGTAAGAAAGATAAAGCATAAGTTGTCTGTAGAATTAATTCGGATATTCGAGAAAAAGATACAAGAAAAGAACAGATTATAAGAAAATTCTAAGTAACCTTGTAGCGGTGATTCTGGAGACAAAATCCTTATAAGGAGGGATGAATGTAGTAACTCAGAAAATTACGAACTAATTTTTTTTTTATTCATAATAAAATCTGATGTATGAAGTATGTGTTTATGATGTATGATAAGATGTAGTAAGTTAGTTAATTAAATTTATTTAAATTAATTAAAGAAGAAAAAGGAATGCAAGAAAAGCTTATGTGATAAAAACACAAAGCTTGAATGTTAACCTTGAATGACAAATAAAAAGATATATAGTAAAGAAGTGAATTACTTGTATGATTAATGAGAATGACGAAAAAAATGACTTATTAAAGATATCTCAATGCGAGAATAATTGTATGTGTTTGGGGTAACTATATTATAAACTCAAGTTGATGATAAGAGAAAATTAATTAAATTTAATCAAGTCGAATGACTTGTATTAATGTGTATTAAGGTTTTGAAAAATCAGCATTACCGCCGCAACGGTAGGTTTCACCGCCTCTGTGGTGAAACTCTTTGGAATTTAAAACTCAGAACTACCGCCGCAGCGGTGGTCCTCACCGCCGCAGCGGTGGTACAAACTGTTTGAAAATTTATGGTATCAAATTGAGGTACTAGTATGTATGAGCGTTAAGATGTTAATAAAATAAGCCCAATGTAGTAGTCTTATATAATTTAATTAGTGAACCATATATAAAATATATAATGAGTCCAAATTAATTTAAACTATCCAATACTTATTTTATTTCAAGTGATACAGTTAGCCCGATTGATTTAATTGTTGGGGGCCCAAGTGTTGATGACTTAAATGGATAAATGTAGTAGCTAAATGAATTAAATTATTGAGCCTAAACAATTGTAATTTTAAAGTCCAAATAAAATTAATTTAAAGGTCCAAAGTGGAGCCCAATGTGCAAGTATTGGTGAATATAGATACATATATTGGTGTATGTATATATGGATATATATGTAATGATGTAGGACATAAAAATAAAACCAAATTGGTGTAAATATAAGGCTATGGACGGATTTTTGGAGGGGGCCCATGAGGATGGAGTAAAATTTCATTTTACTTCATTTACACACACAATCAAGGTTGCTCAACCACTACAATCAACTCCCCAACCACTCTAGTCATTCTAAATTGTAATTCAAGCAATAGTAAGTGAGTTTAAACTCTTAATTCACCAATGCTAGCTAATTAATAGACTAATTGTGTGTTCCTATAGTTCTATAAGTAGAAATGACCAACACTTGTGCAAATGTTGGTTCATTTGCTCCATTCATTAAATTTTTGAGAGAGAAAGTTTTAGAGGGAAGGTAGAACATTTGTGAGAGCCTAGAGAAGAAAACACTTTGAGTGTTACTAAGTGTGGCTTATTTTTTGTCCATACAAGAAAAAAGAAGAGGAGGAGTCCTAGCAAGCTATAGCAAGAAGAAGATCTTCTTTAAAGGTTTAAAAGTTTTCTTAACCTAGATCTTTTTTATTTTATGTTGCTAAATATTTGAACTAGAGAGGTTATATATGATGTATGATATGTATATTATATATGTAGAGTCATAAAATATGATGGTCTAACAACTAATGTTTGTAGCATCATGTTTGAACCAATCGAATCAATGATTTATGAAGTTAGTTTCATTCTGTCCTTGTAAGCGATTTCAAGCCTACTTTCGTTTGGAATTTGGATTTGTTATACAAAGAGAAGTTGTAGAGGGGGAAATTCTTATGAGAATGGACTTAAGAATCACCCCCAAAATATTTTGAAATGAAGAAGTTATGAAAGTTTTAGTAAAGGAGGGTCGGGCAGTCCTCCAATTAGGGTTTTTGAAATTTTGTACCACCGCTACAACGGTCAAACACACTGCCAGAAAAATGTTTTTACTGTCCGGGTCGGGTCAAGTCGGTCCGGGTCAAGTTTTATTTAGAAAATTAAGTTGAAATAAGTGTAAAATGAAAGTGTTTGTATAATAAACCAACATATTTAGAGTCTATAAGTGACCAATTGGTAGTTAAATGTTTAAAATAAATATTAAGATTAACACAATTAAAAAGTTAACTATTTGTATGGTTTGAAAATTATTAAAATATTATTTAAGGATTAATAATATTATGAGGTAACTAAAAGGTTATTAAATGATTAATAACATTAGTAAATGATTAAAAGGTTATTAAATGAGTAATAACATTAGTACATGAGAAAAATATTATTAAATAATTAATGACATTAGTCAATGATTAAAATATTATTAAATCATTAATAATATTAATAAGTGATTAAAACACTATTAAATAGTTAATAATATTAATAAATGATTAAAATATTATTAAATGAGTAATAATATTAGTAAGAGATCAAAATATTATTAAATGGTTAATAATATTAATAAGTAATTAAAATACTTTTAAATTGTTAATAATATTAATAAATGATTGAAATATTATTAAATGGTTAATAATATTAATAAGTGATTAAAATATTCTTAAATGATTAATAATATTAGTAAGAAATTAAAATATTATTAAATGGTTAATAATATTAATAAGTGATTAAAATATTATTAAATGGTTAATAATATTAATAAGTGATTAAAATATTATTAAATGGTTAATAATATTAATAAATAATTAAAATATTATTAAATGGTTAATAATATTACTAAGTGATTAAAATATTATTAAATAGTTAATAATATTAATAAATGATTAAAATAATATTAATAAATAATTAAATTATTATTAAATTGTTAATAATATCAATAAGTGATTAAAATATTATTAAATAATTAATAATATTAATAGGTGAATAGAATATTATTAAATAATTAATAATATTAACAAGTGATTAAAACATTATTAAATGATTAACAATATTATCAAGAGGGTAAAATATTATTAAATTGTTAATAATATTTCTAAATAATTAAGATATTATGTGATAAATAATATTATTGGAAAGAGTATAAGACATTATTTAATTATTAATAATGTTAATAAGTGTTTGAAATAATTAAGAGATTAAGAGGATTATTAGATAATTAATAATATTGATGATTAAATGAAATATTATTGAAATAATATTCGTAAATGGTTAAAATATTATTAAACAATTAATAATATTTATTTGTGGATATTATATTATCAAAGGTGATAATAGTATGATGTGATTAAAATATTATCAAAGATTGATAATATTATTAAGTGTTTTAAGGTTATGATTAAGTGTTAGATGATTTAAGACATATATGGTAAGGTTATTAATGTAAAATAAACTTGTATGTGATATGCTAATTGGAAGATCAATGTTGTTAAATGTTAGGTCATCTAAAGAAAGTTATTTTAAGTTGATTAGCAGTAATCTACTGAACAGACAAGTTCTCTGAACCTTAACTTGTATTTATTTGGTAAGTTATTCTAAAACTCAAACTTGTTTCATATACTTATTTTTATTATGATAAGTATCTAGAAGTTGAAATTAGTTTCGAAATGCATGATGAAATAATTATTAAGAATTATTTCACATTTATGTTATTATTGATAATCACACTTATTTGCATTTGCATGACTGATCACGTTACGAATTATTTAAAGAGAAATATATATGCTATTTGTTTTAGCTAGATATTGCATGAGTTATTCTGACTGTTCTTATTATGAATTGTTTAAAGAGAAAGATCTATGCTAATTGTTCAGCTAGACCATGTATGTATTAAATTCATAAATCTGAATATTGTTGACGCTAGCCCAAACCATATTGTTGTGGTGCGGAATCTGATGGGAAAAGTTGAAATCAACAAATCATTATGAGAGGATAAAATTACGGTCGGATGGAATAATCCCGATCAAAACGAAATTGGATGGTTATAATGTGTACAATATAAATGTATGATAGGCTGATCACCTAAAGTACACATCTTCGGATATTACAATTAAAATAGTCGTTAATATTCAAAATGAAATTACAGTCCTATGTCTACAAGGTATTATAAATACTCAAAACGTATGTTCACGGTCTTGTGACCTTTCAGCATAAAGAAGCAATATGTTAAATCAATTGAAAGTAGTTATTTAAAGTTGTTTGTCTTTACGATTATTGTATATTGTTGAAGTTCTAAGACTTAATTTTTTTCATTCATGATATATCCTTTATTGTGTATTTAAACTTGCTGAACAAAGTAGTTGCTTACCCTTGCTATATCATAAACTATTTTTCAGTTAAGCCAAATGATCAAAGGCAAAGGAAATGTGAACGAGTAGAAGTAATTAGTTTTTATTTTTATGTTGTAAACCTTTTGTATTATAAGGTAATGGTGATATATTAAGGTTAGTGAAACTTGAGATTGATGGTACGTTTTTTAATGAATTTATGTACATTTTTCGCGAGTTATTGAAGATTTAGTTTATGGATGTTTGTCAAGTGATTAATAGTTAGCACCAAACCCGAGGTTCGAGGGACCGGGATTTGGGGGCTTCACAAAACTCCTATTGACAGACAAGTAAAACTTTATTAGGTGTTTCTTGAGCGAGTCACGTTCAATGAACTTATTATCTAATAAGCACATACATACTTGCTTTAATGTCTCTACACAAATAATTATGGGATTAATCATCCTCTTCGTAAAAGTAAGCATAGTATGTACCAATCTATCTAGATCTACTTATCTCCTTTTAATGATCCAACGATTAGGAACAATTATAGTTTTGAGTTATCATGAATTTAGATCTCATTAGCATGATCCTCATCATGGTTCTAAAAGCGTTGCTCGAAAATTATGGAATTATCCATTTAATTAATTCAGCTAATTAATCATAAATAAAGAAATGTCTTGATACTTTTATTAATAAACAAATAAGATTACAAAGTATATGCATATCACATAAAATGCGATTGGCTTGAGGGCATACTACTTTTATTTTAGCATGCTTGAATGTGGAAGAATTTATGTGAAGAAGATCCATAGTGAGATCCGAAGATATAAGGATGAATGTTGTAATGATATGCAAACTAGAATCTTTATAAATATTGTAAATTAATATGCTATTAATGGAATGTGACAAGTGTTTTGGGACAAACCAATGATAAGTGATTTTTATTCCTCTGATTTAATTACACTTGAGCTTGATAAATTGCTTATCTTTAAGTATTTATGTTAGTTTTTATGTGTTTTCATGTGTTTGTTGTAATTTAGGTTGTATAGTAAGTTTACGTGTTGTATGTTAGTTTATGTGTTTTTATACCACATTATTACAGGATGTGATTTTCTTTTACTTTTATGCTTTTTTACTTTATGTACAGGAGTTATAATAAGAGTATGATGTACGGATGTGAGCGAGCTAAAGCTGCAGAAAATCAAAATTCACTGTGCATTTCTGTCAAACGGCGCAGCTGCGCCGTTCCTCAGTACAAATAGGGCGTAGCTACTCCGTCCGCCTGACAGAGATAGTTTCTACTAGACAGCGCAGCTGTGCTGTTACTCAGTCCATTTTGGGCGCAGTTGCGCCGTGTGTCGACAGACTCCAATTTTTTTTGCTATAAATAGAATAAGTTGTGCCCTAATTAAAACATATCCGAATTTTCTCCAAGAGGATGCGGTTGGGGCGATTTTGGGAGGCCAAGATGGTGCTTCCATGGTGCTCCTACATCAATTTGATGCCCTGATTTAGGGAGTTTTCTTTATTTCTTCTTCCTGTCTCTCTCTCTATCTTATGTAATCTATTGAATGTTTATTTTTGAAATTATTATGGATGAATATTGCTCCATGGATGTAATATTCTTTGGTTTAATGTTATCCATTTGGTTTTGATTCATTATATGTGTTATTACTCACTTGATCAATGATGTTTTGTGCATGTGTTTTGGATTAATCCATGAATCTAGGTTTTGTTATAGAACTCAATAGGTAGTTCTAGTTGATTGCTATCTCTTTGGTTGGCACCATATGGATTGGTTGTTGTATTTGGTGTTGTGCTTCATGTTTAATTTCTAGGTCTTGCATTTACTTAGTAGCCTATACGGAACTGAAATGGGGAGTATAGTGTTTGACCCAAATATGTTACACATGTTCGTGATTCCACCTGGCGTTGGGATTACGATTCGTGGAAAGAGTAGAAATATACCGATTCACCATGTGCAACCTTTGAAAACCTAAGCTTCAACCCTTGCTATTATTAGTTTGGGCGTTCCTGCTCGTTTCTGTTGCCTTGTGTCGGATTTGGGTTGGATATGGGTATAGTGCAACGAAAGTTGGTCATATTTTGTTATAAAGAGTTTTCGGTTGACCATTCATTGATTGACAACTTTGGATGGGTTTTCATATTTTGAGCTTAAAGTGTATTTGTTTGGCTTAGTTATTAGGATGTCACTCATATGGAACTGAAATGGGGAGTGTGAGTTTGTCCTGAATACAGTGACATGAGTTTGTGAGTTAGGATAGAAATATACCAGTTCCCTCGTGTAGCCTAGAGAGAATCTGTTCTTCAACCCATGACATTCTTGGTTGGGATATTCCTTCCTGTTTCTGTTACCCTAGGGTCAGATTTGGGTCGAATGGCGGGTATGGTGCAACAAAAGTTGATCATATCTAATATAAAGAATTCTCGGTTGACAATTCGTCGTGACCGTATAATTGAAGAGAGAGTTAGGAGACTTAAATGAACTATTGGGGGAAGTTACATGCTTCGATTCACCTATTGTTAATTGCTTTCTAGTGTAATTCATGTATTTATATTTTCATTGTCAGTGTTAATAACTGTTTTAATTGAGAGATGCTTGATAGAATTGATGTTAGAAAACATTTGCACTAATTCCTCGTGCGATCGATAATTTTACTTACTATGTATTACTTGTTAACCGCGTATACTTGCACGTTTTGTTCATTCAAACGAACTCGTCGAGGTCAGAACTCGATAAATAAATAAAAATATAAAAATAGAATAAACAGTTCCGATTTCGGCACCAACAAGTTTTGTTTTTATATTTTTATTTATTTATCGAGTTCCGACCTCGACGAGTTCGTTTGAATGAACAAAACGCGCAAGTATACGCGGTCAACAAGTAATACAAAGTAAGTAAAATTATCGATCCCACGAAGAATTAGTGCAAATGTTTTCCAACATCAATTCTATCAAGCATCTCTCAATTAAAACAGTTATCAACAATTGCAATGAAAATGTAAATACATGAATTACACTAGAAAGCAATTAACGATAAGTGAATATAAGCATGCAACTTCCCCCAATAGTTCATTTAAGTCTCCTAACTTTCTCTTTAATTATACGGTCACGACGAATTGTCAACCGAGAATTCATTATAATAGATATGACCAACTTTCGTTGCACCATACCCGCCATTCGACCCAAATCTTACCCTAGTGCAACAGAAACGGGAAAGAACACCCCAACCAACATGAATTACACTAAAAAGCAATTAACGATAGGTGAATCTAAGCATGCAACTTCCCCCAATAGTTCATTTAAGTCTCCTAACTCTCTTTTTAATTATACGGTCACGACGAATTGTCAACCGAGAATTCATTATAATAGATATGACCAACTTTCGTTGCACCATACCTGCCATCCGACCCAAATCTGACCCTAGGGCAACAAAAACGGGAAAGAACACCCCAACTAAGAATGGCACAGGTTAAAGAACAGATTCTCTCTGGGCTACACGAGGGAGCTGGTATATTTCTGTCCTAACTCACAAACTCATGTCAGTGTATTCAGGACAAACTCACACTCCCCATTTCAGTTCCATATGAGTTACATCCTAATAACTACGCCAAACAAATAAACTTTAAGCTCAAAATATGGAAACCCATCCAAAGTGGTCAATCAATGAATGGTCAATCGAAAACTCTTTATAACAAAATATGACCAACTTTCGTTGCACCATACCCATATCCAACCCAAATCCGACACAAGGCAATAGAAACGGGCAGGAACGCCCAAACTAATAATAGCAAAGGTTGAAGCTGTGACACCCTAGGATTTTACAGGAATAACAAATAAGTATTTTGATGAATTAAGTAAAGGTTATGAGATAAAACCCGGTTTAAATGATAGAATGTATTAAGGAATGATTAAATGTGAATTATTGTGTGATCAATGTGATAGAAAGGAATTATGGTAAGACACGAGATTACGTGTCAGCAGGTAATAGATTGATTATGTGTAAATATATATATATGTGAATATAGAAAGAATGCGATGAGTAAGTATGATGTAAATATGGGCAAAATGTGCGAGGGTAATGACTTTAAGATCGTAGAAGGATTATATGAGTGTAGAAGGATAATTGATGATGAATATTTGGAGTTTACCAAGAAATTGATAGTAATTGATTGAAATAAGATAATTGTGATATGATGTGTAAATATAGAATATAATACTCTCGAGAATGAGTGGAAGGAACGCAGAGTTTGTATATGTTGAGAATTGACATTGTGTGTGATGTAAATAAGCAAAAGGACGTAAAGATTGTAAATCGTCAATATGAGTTTAAGAGAATAAAGGACGATGGATTTTGATAATCCGGTCGAGGTTCGCTTCTTGAGGAAACGGTTTATGGAAAAAGATGAGCAATACGATTATTGAGATATCGGAAATTGGAATTGACTAAATTATGGAACCAAAAGTGGTTCATAGAAAAATTAAGATTTTAAAATGTATGCGAATTGGCAAATTAAGTGAGTTAATATTAGTTAATGAAATTCAATCGTCAAAGTGTGACAAGTGATATGGAACAAGTCAATTATGAGGTATTTAATGACGAAATAAGATCCAAGCATAATGAAGCAAGTTTGGACCAAAAAGGAATTGAATTAGATGGGAATTAAGTGAATTATGATTTAAAAGAAATTAAATCTCTAGATTTTATGGCTAAAGACTATATTGCCCTTGACAATTTATGGAATGACCAAGGTGTCCTTTTTGTGAGAATTGTCCAAATTGCCATTGAAAGTTCATGCAAAATGACTTATATGGCCCTAACCATGCAAGGGTTAAGTTAATCATAGATGGTTAAGTGTTGGACTAAGACATACAATATATGTATGTATATATTAGTAAGCATAGCAAGCTAAAAATCATTTTTTTCATTTCATCATTCAAAGGTTATCTGAAAAGTGAGCTAGCAAGAGATAAAGTAAGAGAAAGAAAGAAGAAGAAGGTCTAAGGTTTGCCAAAGTTGCATGGATTCAAGAAAAGAATTGTTCAAGAGATAGAGAACAAGTTATCAAGTGAATAACTTAGCACTAGCAAGACTTGTAGCAAGAAAAGGAAGAGTTTCATGAAGGTATTGATTATGTTCTAATGATAGAACTTAGTTTATAACAGTTTATATGCTAGTTTATGAGTAACCATGCTAGAATTCATGGATAGAAGCAAGAGTCATGTAAGTTATGTGCCATATGTGTTGTATATTATGAAACCCTAAGTATAGGAATTGGATTTACAACGGTGATATACTATTCATGTATGAATTCAAGCTATAACCTATGATTTAAGGCATAATAATGTGTTATATGTTGCTAGATTTAATGAAAACCCAATTTGGGAGGTTTAACATGTTTAAAGTATGAGAGATTGCATGCTAGATAGCTTTATAGATTCAAGAATACTTGAAAAGCATAAATTGTTTGAGGAAAGTTGAATATTAGGCTATACTTTGTGTATAGACTACGTTATGATCTGTAAAGTGCATTAGATTGTGCATATAGAAGTTACGTGATTATATAAAGTTGTTAATTGAGCAAGTGTTGTGGTATTTGATGACTAGAGTTGAGAATTGTAAAGGAGGTTCAACAGTTGAGTTTTGTAAAGTTGGCAAAATTGCCATTAATATATGATTTTGGCTATTTTGTATGATTGGTGATCAAGCGAGGCCAAAAATCTAAGTTTGATATTAATATATGTGTTTGAAATGATTTGGAAGTCATTCGGTTCATAGCAACAATTGGAGTTTTTAAACGTTTTAAAACATTCGCCGACGACCAAAACGAACCTTTTAGAAAAATGAAGTCATATGAAAAGTTTTAAACATTTTGAAGGCTCATACAAGTCAAATATGTGTTATATGTGGTAAATGATGAGTTAGGATCAAGTATTTCAATAAGGGGCCAAGAATAACATAAGTGTTGAAAATGAAAAGTTTGGAAATTTTATTGAAAATGCAACCTTAAGGGTGATTTTTGGCAATTTTGAAGAGTTAAAAGAAAAATGAAGTTAAATGACCTAAATTTATGTTATTACACATGTTTAGGTTAATTTGGGAATCAACGGATGAGAATTTGAATGAAAATGAGTTTCGAACGATCGAAATCGATCGTTTCAACCCTAAACGGATTTTTAACGGACAAAACTCGCCTCGTGCGAAGTTAAGTTGATTCAAAGTCCTAGACATGTCATATATGACCTATGTGAACTTTTTTCAAGTGTTAGAATTGAGTTTTGAAGCTTATGGCCAAAAATCACAAAGTTGGTAAAAAGTTGATTTTGAGTTGAAAATTTTTCTAAGTGTTGGAAATGTGTTAAACAGCCCTCCTAGGGGCTAGTGTATCTCTATTTTTCAGAATCCAAATGAGGCAAGTAATATTTTTTTAAAATATTAGGTAGTAAGGTCTAGATGTGGTCCAAATTTGAGCTTATTTGAATGTAAGATGAAGGAGTTAAAAATCGACAAAGGTAGTGCAAAAATCAGAAATCCCATTTCTGAACACTGCGCCCCGGAGCCATGTTTTGTACTAAACATTGCGCTGGGGGCCAAATTTACTGCTCACGGCTGAGCCAATTTCGCGGCCAGCGAGCTCTAGCGACGCCGGGGTGAAGTTGCTCTGTTTTTGAAATTTTTTTAAGCTTCCAAAAAGCTATATTTTGATATGAAATGATAAGAATAGGTTATATAAACCCTAAATAGATAAAGAATGATCAAAATGAAGGATGTTAAGGTATAATGGAATGACAAATGGCATAAACATAACATGCCTAAAGCTAAGCCAAACCATGTTAGGGGTTTTGTAAAAGGTCGGGAACGAGCTTGGATGTATTATTAACCTATGTAAGGTATAATACATCAAATGTGATATGAATAGAGATTAATGGTTATGCAATTATGGGTTAAGTTTGATAAGTTATATAAGCTATGATCCTATATTGATGAATATAGATTGTATGTTTACAGATAATGCTCGTTGTGGCAAACTAAGGCAGGAATGATAGAATGGCCAAGCAATGCAATAAAGGTTAAGTAAAATAATGCAGACCAGGCAAGTTTTTCAGACTTAAGTGTATTAGATATTCTATGTGAGCTATGTGATGGTATATGAGTTAAATGTGCCTTATGTGCAAATATGTGGTTTAAATGCTAAATGAATTACGTGACATTAAGCATTGTATGTTAAGGTAAAGGATGTTTGGCGCATATTATAAATTGTGAGCATGAAAGGTGTTAGCTGATTAACTTGCTGAGCTTTATGCTCATTCTTGCTATAAACTAACTTTTCAAGTAAAGCATGAGAAGGCCGGATGATTTGGTTCAGCTAAGGTAACTGAAGTGAATGTATGGACAAGCATGAGGAAAAATTGTGGCATGTAAATTTGTATAAATGCAAGTTATGTAATAGTTGTTTTTAAATGATAAATCTAGATGGTATAAGAAGATGTATGGTTTGTAATTTCCTATAGGTAAATGTACATGTATGTATTATTCAAAGTAGAGATTGTAATGAGGCAAAGTTTGTGTTGTATGGTAGGTTGAGTTTTAAATGTAATAAACTCATATGTATGGATTAGTTATAAGCAGACATGATGATATATGGTATAGATATGATGAATGACTGTGTGTAAACATCAATAGGTACAGAACATATATAGTTAAACAGGGCCATGTATAAATAATTCATGGTGAAATTTTTATTTACAGGTTATGTAAATCATAAAATATATGTGATTATGAAATGTAATAGAATAGGTCACAATTTATAAATGTTTGACCTAAGTGCTAATGAATGTTAAGTGAGTGTTGCGATCCTGAGACAGGTAAAGAATGTAAATAATAATAAATAAATAAAAATATGGACCACATTATGGTCAAACTGAATGGTTTCAAAGACAAAGGTTAAGTTTTTAACGCACGAGATTTAAGTTAATGTGGTTTAAAGTTAATAATTATGATATCCAGAGATAATCGGATATAATTAAGGAAGGTCGGGATCTTAGGGCATCACAGAAGCTTAGGTTCTCAAAGGTTGCACATGGTGAATCGGTATATTTCTATCCTTTCCACGAATCATAATCCCAACGCCAGGTGGAATCATGAACATGTGTAACATATTTGGGTCAAACATTATACTCCCTATTTCAGTTCCGTATAGGCAACTAAGTAAATGCAAGACCTAGAAATTAAACATGAAGCACAACACCAAATACAACAACCAATCCATATGATGCCAACCAAAGATAGAGCAATCAACTAGAACTACCTATTGAGTTCTATAACAAAACCTAGATTCATGGCTTAATCCAAAACACATGCACAAAACATCATTGATCAAGTGAGTAATAGCACATATAATGAATCAAAACCAAATGGATAACATTAAACCAAAGAATATTACATCCATGGAGCAATATTCATCCATAATAATTCCAAAAATAAGCATTCAATAGATTACATAAGATAAAGAGAGATACGGGAAGAAGAAATGAAGAAAACTCCCTAAATCACGGCATCAAATTGATGTAGGAGCACCATGGAAGCACCATCTTGGCCTCCCAAAATCGCCTCAGCCGCATTCTCTTGGAGAAAATTCGGATATGTTTTAATTAGGGCACAACTTATTCTATTTATAGCAAAAATTTATGGAGTCTGTCGACACAGGGCGCAGCTGCGCCCAAAATGGACTGAGTAACAGCGCAGCTGCGCTGTCTAGCATAAACTGCCTCTGTCAAGCGGACGGAGCAGCTGCACCCTATTTGTACTGAGGAACGGCGCAGCTGCGCCATTTGGCAGAAATGCACAGTGAATTTTGATTTTCTGCAGCTTTAGCTCGTTCACATCGGCACATCATGCTCTTATTATAACTCCTGTACATAAAGTAAAAACGCATAAAAGTAAACGAAAATCACTTCCTGTAATAATGTGGTATAAAAACACATAAACTAACATAAAACACGTAAACTTAATATACAACCTAAATTACAACAAACACATAAAAACTAACATAAATACTTAAAGATAAACAATTTATCAAGCTCAAGTGTAATTAACTCAGAGGTATAAAAACCACTTATCAGCCAATTATGGTGTATTTGATGGTGGAATTCCATTCAAGCATAATAAAACAAGTTTGGATCAAAAAGGATTTAAATTGGATGGAATTTAAATAATTTATGATTAAGGAATTAAATTTGCTAGGAAATTGGACTAATGACTAAAGAGCCATTGATATTTTAAGAAACGACATATGTATCCTACAGTGGTTTAATGACCCTAATGCCCTTGCCTATATAAAGAGTGACCCTTGTATCCTAGTGGTGAGAATAGACCAATAAGTCCTTAGTTATATTTGTGAAAAGTCATAAATACCCTAACCATGCATGGTTAAACTAACCAATGCATGGTTAGTTGTTGGAAGTTATATATTATACATATATGTATAATACTTGAAAGCTTCAAGTGTTCATTATTTTTTAAGTCTAGCAAGGAAATTTCGAGAGAGTTCAAGAGAGAAAGAGAGAAAGGAAGAGCAAAAGAAAAGCTAGGGTTTGAGAGGAAAGTTCAAGGATTTCAAGTGAGAAAGTGAGCAAGAGTTGAAGGAAAGGCCATCAAGATGGAGTATCAAGCATTAGCAAGCTTTATTTCAAAAAGAAAGAGAGCCACAAGAAGGTAACAAAGGTGTTCAAGTCCTATAATTGATGTTTATGTGCTTACATGCAAGAAGAGATGAAACCATGCATGTATTCTTGGTTATATGTATTGATTATATGAATCATATGAGTTAAATGTGCTATTTGATTGGTTGATCATGAAACCCTAAGTGCTCAAGTTGCGTGACAAAGGTGGTGCACTATTCATATGTAGTTTCAAAGCTAGAAATCATGATTTATGTGCGATCATGTGTTATATCTTACTTGAATTGAGGAAAACATGGATGAAGGTGTTAAACATGTTGAATACATGTGTTGATTATTGCTTGGTAGCTTAGTAGATGCATGGAAGGTTTAAAAGTATGACTTGTTATGGAAGGTTACAATATTAGGCTAGAATTTGTGATTAAACCAAATCATAATCTGCAAAGTGTTTTGGAAGGTGCATGTAGAAGCTACACGTGCATACAAAGTTGCTAAATGTGTATATGTTCATATATATGAGGTGTAGAGTTTATAATTCAAGGATGGTTAAAGTTTCAAGTTATTGAATTTTGGCAAAAATGCCACCAATGTGTAAATTTTGGTCATTTTATGAAATTGAAGGTCAAATGAGGCCACATAGCTAAGTTACATGTATATACACGTGTTAAGATTGAATTGGGAGTTATTTGTTGTGTATGGCGACAATTGTCCATTTTAAACGTTTTAAAACGTTCGTCGACGACTGAAATGAATTATTTAGAAAAATAGGGCCAAATTATGATTTTTAAATGTTTTGAAGGCTCATGCAAGTCAAATACATGTTATATGTGTTATGTGAAGTGTTGGAATTGAAGAATTCAATTTAGGGCCAAAGATAGCAAGGTTTTTGGAATAGAAAATTTTTCAAAAAAAAACAGAAGGGCATCGGGGCGCCATCTTTTGTACTATGAATTGCACCGGGGCGCAATGTTATTGTGAGGACCATGCCAGGGCGAGATCAGGGCGAGCCGGGGCGCAGTTGAACCGAGCCAATCTCGCGGCCAGCGAGATTCTAAGAAGAAAACAAGGCGTCGGGGCACCATGTATTGAAATTTAAAAATAAATTATTTTATTTCCAAAATGCAATGTTTTGATATTAAATGATATAAACATGTATGTAGGCCATAATTTGATAAAAATGATCAATATGGTAGATATTAAGTTATAAATAAATAATATGTTACGTGTTAGGGTTATGTTAAGCTAATGGGTAGCTTGTTTAGCAAGTTATGACATGCATGAGTATGTAACTAATGTATGAACCAATATTATGGTTATGTAGGTTATAGACGAAATAATATTGTACCAGTTGTGGTAGACGAGGATACAGGCAAGTCTTCTATCTGAACTTTTATTTATAGTTCATTGGAAGGTTATCCATGAAAGTATTATGCCCTCAAGCCAATCACATTTGATGTGATAAGCATATACTTTGTAATCTTGTTCGTTTATTAATAAAAGAATCAAGGCATTTCTTTATTCATGATTAATTACTTGAATTAATCAAATGGATAAACCCATAGTTTTCGAGCAATGCTTTTAGAACCATGATGAGGATCATGCTAATGAGATCTAAATTCAAGATAGCTCAAAACTAAAATTGTTCCTAATCGTTGGATCACTAAAATGGGGATTAGTGAATCCGGAAAGATTAGTACATACTATGCTTGCTCTTATGAAGAGAATGATTGATCTCATAATCATTTGTGTAGAGACACTAAAGCAAGTATGTATGTGCTTATTAGAGAATAAGTTCACTGAACGTGACTCGCTCAAGGAACACCTAATGGAGTCTTACTTGCCTGTCAATAGGAGTTCCTTTTGTGATAGTAGTACAAGTGATCCTTGGACTTGAGATCATCATATTATCTTGTGTATGATGAATTATGTTTTGACATATTCCTTAAAACCTTTAGGGTGTATCAAAGGGTATGATCGGATATAATAAGTCATACATGGAGATAGGTGAATGATCAACAAAGAATCTACCACTTCTAGTAAAAGAAGAGAATGTCCTATGCGATTCGATAAATGACAACTCAGTAGTCCTTGGCCAAGGCAGAATGAAAATTAGAAAGTATTTTCTAATTTACATTAATTAGAGTTATTCATTTAAGGATCGAAACAATATAATCAAATAAAATAAGACTTGACAGTTATACCATGTCTTATATTTGATTGGGACGTTGTGAGGTAGAAGGATTGAATTGTACGGTAACTATTCGCTGAATGGTTCTTTTGTGATTAAATGTTGAAATTTATATTATCTGGAAAGTCGTTGATCGCTAAGGGGACTTACCCTTATTATGGAATAAATATTATTTATTTAAATGAATTAAATAGTTTAATTTATTTATATAAATAAGATTAGAATAGTTCTAATTAATTTATTCTATAACTGGTTTAATATGGAGAACCTAAAGGGTCACACCGCAAAAGGAAAATAATTATTTAAGAAGTAAATGGCATAATTGTAATAATGAATTAAGTATATTTAATTTATACTATGTGGATAGAATAAATTAAATAGCTTAATATTTATTATTTAGTATTTTGGAAATACTAATTATAAATTAATAAGAGGAGTCTTATTATTATTATTACTATTATCATTATTATTTAGTTCCTAAATAGTTTAGGAATTAATTAATAAGAGTACTCTCATAATTAATAATTAAGTTCCTAAATAGTTTAGGAATTATAATTATTATATTAAATTAATTAAGTTCCTAATTAGATTAGGAGTTTAATTAAAAACCCTATTCCTAAAGGTGTTAGGAGGGTTTACTAAATTTATAAATAAGAGAAGTCTTATTATGGATTAAGGTTACACACATACACTTCCATAAGTTTTTGGGAGAGTACTCGCATATTCTCTAGAGAGAGAAAACTAGGGTTTGTCATCACTCACTTCTTGAATTATTGTTATTCCTTGGTGGATCACCTCTAGAGGCCAAACACTTGGGTGGCTAACGTTGATCATTGGAATCCAATCGGTGAAATTCAAGGAGATCATGAAGGACTTGGAGGTGAACTTGTTCCCGTTGAAGCTTTGAGTTCTACAAGGTTATATCTCTAACTTCTTCTTTATTAATTAATAGTTGCGCATAAAGGTCGATCCTGGATTATGGTTTGTAAATTTTTAAATTTAATTTTACCATGCTTCCGCTATTTTATGCAATTTGATTGCGTCTATGATTTTTACAAACCAACAGTGGCATCAAGAGCCAAACTTTATGCGAATTATTAATTGTTTTGATTCCATATGTGTATGGGTATGTGTTTAGAATAATTTATTGGGCATAATTTGTTGTATAAAATTATTAATTTTTTAATATCAAAATTGGTTACCGAAATTGAATCACGGCTGGCTTATTTTATGTGAATTGGATTCACGGCAATTCATGTATGCTTTATAGTTTCGGTAATATTTTCGGATTATATATGTATATACCGAAAAGCAACAAGGCCACGGTTTGAAAAGCAACCCACGAATTGGATTCGGATTAAAGCAAACAAAGCAGCCGAAAGTATATATTTATTGATTACCGAATTGGGTTAGCACTTAGCAACATAATTTGGTTTTGGATATATATATATATATATATATATATATGATATATTGGTAAAGCTGCTACGGAATTGAGATTGTCCCAAATTGTTTGTCTCGATGGCATGCTTATTAAAAGGAAGAGGCTGGCGTGTTCGGTATAATATATATATTTATATATATATGATATATTAATTGCTTCATTGTTCCGGAATGGTAAAGCATCAAAACCGAAACAGTGAATGCATTATCAAACCAAAACAAAAAAAAACCGTGGGCTCCATCATATAATATATATATATATATATTATATTTGCCAAATTGGATTCATGACAATTGTTGTTTACAAAATGGATCCTGGAAGCATATATATATATATGATACATGTGTTAACAACCTTGTCCCAGAATAAGTGTCCACGTAACAAAGCAACCCACTGTTTCGCAAAGCTTGGTTTTCGATTTATATATATATATATATTATAATAACCGAATGGTAAACGTTTATATATTATTAATATATATGATATATTTATAATATATATTAATTAGTCAAACAGTTTGGTAATTTTGTATAAATTTTAAAATTTCAAAATTTCAAAATAAAAGAGTTTATTTTGAGTAATTTTAAAATGATAAAAATAAATCGTTTATTTTTCAATAATTTTATAATTAAAATAAAATGTTTATTTTAAAAATGAAATTGAATTTCATGCAACTTTAATTGCCCATTAAATGATACTAATACATATATGGAATGTTCTATTTAATTCATGCGATGAATATTATTTATTGATATATATATTTTGATATATATGATAATAAATGGGATTGATTATGGAATATTGACTAATGTGATTGGATTTAATTTTAAATGGATGCATGAATGAATGAGTTTTATAAATGGGGTCTGCGTACCTCGTCTTTCTAATTTTTCTTATGTATAATTCTATCTCCCTCCTATGTACTTCCCCTTGACTGTTGATCAAGGTTTCTATTTATTGTAAATAGTTTTGTAATAGGATTAATTAGAATTATTTTGAAGAATTGGAGCAAAGGAACAAGGAGCGCATAAAGACTCGTTTGTAATAGAGCCCGAATTTAAATGTAATAGTTACATTTAATTTAATTTATTCTTGCACCACCCTAGGTTTGACCTTTTGGTTCACTTGGTGGCTCTAGTGAACCAAACTAGAATAAAAGTCAATAATCAATCCAAGTAGAATATAGTATTCTATATGTGCATGCTTAATATATATTTATTATATATTATCCAAACATGTTTCGCATGTTAATTAATATGACGCGTATTTTATATATATATGTGCATGCGCGCTAAACAACATGAGACAATTAATATTAATAAATCCCTCATGATGTAGAATAAATATTATTTATAAAATGAATTGAAATATTTAATTCAAGAATTAAAGGAGTTTAATTCAATTAAATAAAATTAGAATTGTTCTAATTTATTTATTCTACTACTAAAATATTAAGTTGTAACGTTCAAAGATATTTGGAATATCGAACGTCGCCTTCTAGCATGATAAAACGATAGAGTATCAAATAATCAATATACGTTTGTTGTGCACACACAAGGCTTATATCGATCATTTGAGATGTTGTTTTATCACATTTGATGCTTATAAGGAATTGAACATTACTGTTTTGTTGTGCACACACAAGGGCAGTATTTTTCTCTGCACTTATATGGAAGTGCTAGGTCTGACTTAACTTAGATAATTTTGATTTGGATGTGCACACACATGATCATAATAATCTAAGAGGCAAAATACAAGGAGTTACATGTTGATGTAATTGACAAGAAGTTGTCTACCTATTGAATAAACTATAGTTTGTTGTGCACACACAAGGCAATATTTATGTCAATAGGATCCTTATTCTCACTAGCAAGTTTTTTAATTAGATTTGCCGAACTATATAAGAAGAGGGTAATATAGTTTGATGAAAATAGTGGGAGACACCATTTTAAATAAAGACCTAATTAACTTGGTGATTAATAAAATGAATGCATGTTAATGTTGTTATTAATTCACTTAAAGAATATTGCTATGTTTAATTTACTAACACTGCATAGCATATTAGATGCTAACAATTAATCGAACCGAATTGTTCGGAGTGATTAAACAAATTTGAGAAAAATTCTCAATGCTGAAAAGCTAGCAAATATCATTAATTTGCCTATTCCTGCAAACGTTGCAGACTAAGCCTATGAGGAAGTTATTGTTATTTTAAGAAATGGCAAGATGATGCAAAGGTGGCTCAATGCATCATGCTCGCATCCATAAGTATCGAGTTACAGCGTCAACACGAGAAAATGGATGCACCTACTATATTGTTGCACATTTAATAGTTGTTTGGTGAGCAAAGTAGGTCAACTAGATATAAGATATCTAATGAGCTCTTCCAATCTATAATAACCAATGGCACTACAGTAAAGACACGTGTCCTAAAGATGATCAATCCGATTGATCAATTAGGACACCTAGGTTTTGTCAAAGATGGAGAGTTGAGTCAAGATTCGATCTTGCAGTCACTCGCTGACTCTCTTTCACAAATTGTTGTGAACTTTAACATTAATAAGCTTGAAGTCAGTTTACCTGATTTGCTTAAATATGTTGAATAAGTTGATAGTCACTTTCTTTTCAAGAAAGACCAAGTCTTACTAGTAGATGAATCTTCTAAGTTGAAGAAGATAGCCAAAGGTGTTTCTGAGGAGTCAGAAAAGATAGAAGGCAAAAGAAAGGCTGAACAAAGGACATAAATAAAAGTGATCCCGAGAGCAAAGGAGTTTACTTTCATTGCGATAAGCTGGGACACTGGAAGAGGAACTGCAAGGAGTATCTTGTAGTAGTTAAGCAGAAAAAGCTTAGTGAAGTTTCAACTGCAGATATAGATTTGTTCATAATGAAGTAGAACTTTCTATAAGTCAAGTTTCTACTTAGGTATTAGATACTGGCTGGTGGTCTCGAATATGCAAACCGTTGCAGAGACTAAGCAGAAGTAGAAGGTTGAACTAAAGATAAGTAATCCCGTGCGTGGGGAATGGAGCAAAAGGTTGCTGCATTAATCACAGGAACTTACAGTTTAGCCATTGCCTACGAGCAAATCCATTTAGTTAGTAAGATGTTACTATGTTGATTACTTGATGAATTTTGTAACCTTGACTTACATGAAAATATTTCAAAATTGAACAAACTAAAGGCAAAGAGATGATATGGATCATACCTTCTTGCAATACTGTTAACTCGGTCATGTTAATGAAACAAGACTAAACAAGTTCTATAAAGATAGGTTTTTAGAGCCTTCTGATTATGAATCAAATACAACTTGTGAATCTTGTATCGTGGAAAATATGAGTAAATCTTCATTTAGTGGACATGGAGAGCGAGTTACAGAGTTATTAGAGATGGTACACACAGTCGTGTGTGGGACCTATGACAACAAATGCAAGAGGAGAGTATTCATTCATTACTTTCACTGATGATTCTAGATTTCGATATATGTATTTGATGAAATACAAATCCGAATCGTTTGAAACGTTCAAAGAATTCAAAAGTGAAGTATAGAAACTAAAGGCCAAAAGTATTAAAGTTCTTCGATTAGATCGAGAAGGGAATACTTAAGCAATAAGTTTCTAGATCATCTTAAGCGAAATGGTATTATCTCACAATGGACATGGTGATGATCCATGATGGGTTATACCAATCTTCCAGTATCCTTCTAGGGTTATACCTTAGAAACGATCGCATATCTACTAAATCAAATACCTTATTATTTCCTCCTCAAGACTTCATATGAGTCATGGATAGGGAGGAAACCAAGTCTTAAGTATGTTAAGATTTGGATTGTCCAGCTTATGTCAAAAGGTTTGACAATGATAAGTTTGGGACAAGATCTGATAAGTGTAAACTTGTGGGATATCCTAAAGAAAGTTTAGGGTATCACTTATATAATCCAACTAACTAAAAGGTGTTTGTTGAAACACGCTGCCTTATAGGAAAAGAAGTTTTTCCTTAAAGGGTTAGTGGGAGTAAAATAGATCTTGAAGAAGTTCAAGAACCACAAAACACTACAGATTAAGTGAAGGAATCTGTATAAGTAGATAAACCTATTGTACCACAACCAAGTCGTAAATATGGTTTAGAACCGAAGATACCTGAATGGTATGGATTCATCATAGATGATGGTGATGAGGTACGCATCATAGTAGATGATGATCCAGTTACATACGATGAGGTATGAGTATTAGATACTCAAGAGAAATGAGTGTTAATCATAAAATCTGAAATGGGTCTTTGGAGAAAGACTAAAGCATATGGCAAGGTGGAGACCTATAAGACCTGACTAGTGGTAAAATGATTTCAAATAAAGTCAATGAGTTGACTAAAATGAAATTTTTTCACTAGTGAAAATGTATATATAAATTCGGATTTTATTTGCAATTGTAGTTTACTATACAAAAGGATGTATGTATGATACAACCAAGATGATTTATCTCTATATAGATGGAGTAAATCAAGTATGAAAGCTACAATGATCCAATTTTGGATTGAAGCAAGTTTCTCGAAGATGGAACATCCGTTTTGATGAGATAATCAAAAGTGTTTGATTATATTAAAGACGATAATGAACCAAGTGTGTACAAAGGTTAGTGGGAGCACTATGACATTCCAAGTATTATATGTTGATATAATATTGATAAGGAATAACATATCGATGCTACAATCAATAAAGATGTGGTTATCTAAACACTTCTCCATGAAGAACTTGAGAGAAACATCCTATATTTTGGGGATAAAAATCTATAGAGATAGATCTAAAAGGATGTTTGGCTTATCCCAAGGAACGTACATTGATTATATGCTAAAAAGTTTTAGCATGGAAGATTCCAAGAAATGGCTCATGCCGATGGGTTCTGGAATACATCTCTCAAAGAAGCAGGCCCCAAAGATACCTGAAGAGAGAGACCGTATAAGTAAGACTCCTTATGCTTCAGCAATAGGATCTATCATATACGAGATGATATGTACTTGACCTGATATTGCTTATACATGATAAGCAGATATCAGTTCATTTCTGGAGAACAATATTAGAAAAGAGTTTCTAATGATGGGTCCGATATCAAACTAGAGAGATTAACAAACTCAAGTTTGTTCAGACTAATCAAGATAACAGCATATCCGTTTCAGGTAATATGATTACCTTGAACGGTGCAGTAGTGAGTTGGAAAAGTTCCAAACAGCAAGGAGTTGCTGATTTAGTGACAAAGACATAGTAAATAACTAAAAGTGAAGCTACAAAGGTGATTGTTTGGTTTAACAAGTTCATTACAGAACTTATAATGGTTCTTAGCATTAAAGGAGTTTAATTTGCCAAAGAACCTAGGTCTCATCTGAAATCCAAACATATGTTGCAGCACTTTCATATGATTAGATGAATCATTGAAAAGGAGACGACACCATAAAGATGGCAAGCTCTTAGAACAACATTACAGATTCATTAACTAAAGCATTTACTAAGCAATTTGTACGCCACTTAGAGAAGAATGGTATAGGGATACCAAAGGGCGGCTTTAGTGCAAGTGGGAGATTGAAAGTAGTATGCCCTCAAGCCAATCACATTTGATGTGATAAGCATATACTTTGTAATCTTGTTCGTTTATTAATAAAAGAATCAAGGCATTTCTTTATTCATGATTAATTACTTGAATTAATCAAATGGATAAACCCATAGTTTTCGAGCAATGCTTTTAGAACCATGATGAGGATCATGCTAATGAGATCTAAATTCAAGATAGCTCAAAACTAAAATTGTTCCTAATCGTTGGATCACTAAAATGGGGATTAGTGAATCCGGAAAGATTAGTACATACTATGCTTGCTCTTATGAAGAGAATAATTGATCTCATAATCATTTGTGTAGAGACACTAAAGCAAGGATGTATGTGCTTATTAGAGAATAAGTTCACTGAACGTGACTCGCTCAAGGAACACCTAATGGAGTCTTACTTGCCTGTCAATATGAGTTCCTTTTGTGATAGTAGTACAAGTGATCCTTGGACTTGAGATCATCATAGTATCTTGTGTATGATGAATTATGTTTTGACATATTCCTTAAAACCTTTAAGGTGTATCAAAGGGTATGATCGGATATAATAAGTCATACATGGAGATAGGTGAATGATCAACAAAGAATCTACCACTTCTAGTAAAAGAAGAGAATGTCCTATGCGATTCGATAAATGACAACTCAGTAGTCCTTGGCCAAGGCAGAATGGAAATTAGAAAGTAGTTTCTAATTTACATTAATTAGAGTTATTCATTTAAGGATCGAAATGCATATAATCAAATAAAATAAGACTTGACAGTTATACCATGACTTATATTTGATTGGGACGTTGTGAGGTAGAAGGATTGAATTGTACGGTAACTATTCGCTGAATAGGTTCTTTTGTGATTAAATGTTGAAATCTATATTATCTGGAAAGTCGTTGATCGCTAAGGGGACTTACCCTTATTATGGAATAAATATTATTTATTTAAATGAATTAAATAGTTTAATTTATTTATATAAATAAGATTAGAATAGTTCTAATTAATTTATTCTATAACCGGTTTAATATGGAGAACCTAAAGGGTCACACCGCAAAAGGAAAATAATTATTTAAGAAGTAAATGACGTAATTGTAATAATGAATTAAGTATATTTAATTTATACTATATGGATAGAATAAATTAAATAGCTTAATATTTATTATTTAGTATTTTGGAAATACTAATTATAAATTAATAAGAGGAGTCTTATTATTATTATTACTATTATCATTATTATTTAGTTCCTAAATAGTTTAGGAATTAATTAATAAGAGTACTATCATAATTAATAATTAAGTTCCTAAATAGTTTAGGAATTATAATTATTATATTAAATTAATTAAGTTCCTAATTAGATTAGGAGTTTAATTAAAAACCCTATTCCTAAAGGTGTTAGGAGGGTTTACTAAATCTATAAATAAGAGAAGTCTTTTTATGGATTAAGGTTACACACATACACTTCCATAAGTTTTTGGGAGAGTACTCGCATATTCTCTAGAGAGAGAAAACTAGGGTTTGCCATCACCCACTTCTTGAATTATTGTTATTCTTTGGTGGATCACCTCTAGAGGCCAAACACTTGGGTGGCTAACGTTGATCATTGGAATCCAATCGGTGAAATTCAAGGAGATCATGAAGGACTTGGAGGTGAACTTGTACCCGTTGAAACTTTGAGTTCTACAAGGGTATATCTCTAACTTCTTCTTTGTTAATTAATAATTGCGCATAAAGGTCGATCCTGGATTATGGTTTGTAATTTTTTTAAATTTGATTTTACCATGTTTCCGCTATTTTATGCAATTTGATTGCGTCTATGAATATTACAAACCAACAGTGGTATCAAGAGCCAAACTTTATGCGAATTATTAATTGTTTTGATTTCATATGTGTATGTGTAATATCCCAGATATTTTCAAGATTTTAAATAATATCTTAATTGATTTTATTAAAGGTTAAGGTTTAAAACCTAGAATTTGAGAAGTAAGATGTGTAGAAAATGGGTGAACATTTTTTTAACATAAGGTATTTGTTAGAAAATTAAATGTGAAAATATTTTAACGATGCTTGTAGAGAATTTATTAAGAAAATAAATTCAATTGAAAAGTGAAGGTGATTATATTAATATATATACCTAGAGTTGAGTTTGTTAGTCAAACAAGATGATGTGTGAAGTAAATTAAGTACTCAATTAAACTAATAAATTAATTAGTTTAAAAATGGAGTAAGAAGGAAAGACATAAAATATAATTAATTAAGTTAATTATATTAGTTAAGGTTTAAAGTTATTGTGAAGCTAAAATGATTGTCTAGAATGACAATATTAAGAAATTAAATTAATTAAGCAATTAATTTAATTATTAAGTTGTTGTATAGAGTCCATTAATGGATTTAAGCAAGCCTAATATTTGAATGGTTGAAAGTCTTGTTGGTAATTATAGAGGTCCAAATAACTTTAAGGATCTAGCCTCATGAAGAGTCCAAGTAATTTAATTACTACTAGTGAACTAGCCCAAAAGAATTATAGATGTTAGCCCAATATGAGAATATTGATATGAAGTGGGTAATTAAATAATAAGCCCAAATGTTATGTTGATTATAGTCCAAGAGGTAATTAATATAAGTCAAATTAAATTAATTACTTAGCCCAAGTTATAAAGATGTGTGAGTTGTGTTGGGTAGCCCAAATAATTAAATAAGGGAGCCCAATGCAAAATAAACTAGTAGCCCAAATATTGAGTCCAAATTTAAAAGTCAAATATTGGTCAATATATTAGGAGAATAAATTCAAGTATTGTTAAGTGTAGAGAATTAACTAATGTATGGTTAATTGAACAACCCTAGTTGGTAGATAAGAGAGAGCATTAACCAAACATTGGTTAAATGCTAGGTGGGTGAATTTGATGATGAGAATTAACTATGGATGAGTTAGTTGAATAACCCTAGGTAGTAAATAAATTAAAGATTTAACTATGCATGGGTTAGTTGTAGGAAGAATATTATAGATACAATTGTGTATGTATATAATTCACCAAGGTATAATTTATATGTAACCATGGGTTGGATGTTGTAGAGAGTTAACCACATGTGGGTTAAGTGTTTGTGATTGTTGCTTATTTTACACTTCACCATTTATGTTGCTTGTAGTCAAGTTGATGGATGACATTTTAAATATCAAAAATACAAGTATTGTGCATGTATAAGTGAATATATATACATATATTGGTGTATATATATATATATATGCTTATATAATTATATAGGACATAAAAATAAAACCTTAACCAATGTTAGATTTAAGTGTTAGTAAATATATAAATATATTGGATATATGTATACTTAATTGTAGAGAATTAACCTTACTTGGGTTATTTGGTGGAAGATGTATGTATGATCAATTGATGAGCTTGGACCATGGTTGATAGTTAGGTCAACATAGGTTACAAGAGTAAGAGTTTTAACCATACATTAGTTAAGTGTTGGAGAATGATTGCTTCAAATTTACTCCACCTAGTTGCTTCACTCAACTTCCATAAATCAATCCAAGCAAAGGTCATTCATTTAATAATTAAACTTGATTTGATCTTTTGCAAGTATTGGTGATATTATAGACTTACAACAATAATTGTAAGTATCAATTTTGGTAGTCTATAAATAGAAGAGTAGTAAGAGAAAGCTAGAGTTGGCTCATTTGTTAGTAGATCAAATATTATAGAGAGAGAGGTTCTAGAGAAAAGCTAGAGAGCTTGTGAGTTAGTGTTGTCGTCGCCGGGATTTTCGCCGTCTCGTTTTTTAATATTAAAATGTCCCTTTCCATTTTTAGCCTTTAGATTGAGATGTGACTTTTGAAAAGGGCCGGCTTAGTGTCGACGGGGTTTGAAAGGTCGATTTTAAGATGAGCCAATTGACCAGAGTCGCCAGTTGGTATATTTGAAATGGATGTACCAACTCATCCGAATTTAGTTTTCGTAATCGTTGGCTCATATGTGACTCCGATTAATTGGTCCGCAACCCGAGATTCATAGAGTTCGGGGGCTTGCTTAAGTGAGGGGAAGGTGTTAGGCACCCCCCGACTTCCGTGAAACACGGTTACCGCAATCTCGATATTTTCCTATCCTTTTAAATCCTAAAATGTGTGTGTGTGTGTGTGTGTGTGTGCCTAAATGGAATTTTGTGGTGCGTTTTGCATAAAAGTTCGCTTTTATTTTTATATGGCAAAAGTGTTATCTGGAAAGTGTTTTGGACGTTCTTTGACCCAAATGACGAGGCTTCGCTTTTTATAAGAAAGATTGATTTTAATTTCGAAAGCGTTGAGGGTTTTTTATTTAGATGTCATTTTAGAAAACAATAGTTTTAAACTTTTGTCAAATAGGAATCGAGACTATACATTGCCTTCTAACAGTTAATATAAATAAATCGAGGGCAACTTCTAGAACTCTTTAACCCTATGCACAAAGTTTAATGAAAACATTTATTTATTTGCAAAATCGCTTTTTGTGACGTTTTAAAACCAACTAAAGCCTATTCATCAATTATGGATTAAAGTTTACCAAAACACTTAACCTTTAAACCTCGTGAATCTAATATCCTAAATTTGCTTGATTTTATAAAATCTTCCTTATTTGCCTTATTTTGAAAACCATTTTTGAGTCGTAAATTAAAACAAGCATCCACAACATGTCGGGGCTATCCACGGGCATGTGAGCCATCCAGACAACCCCAAACACCCACAATCACATATTTTTATTATCACGGGGCCTTAACCCGATCACGATTGATGTCGCGTTAAGGCCCGATATTACAAATACATCGCCATGGACCCTATGCCACGATTACATACACCCAAAACGTCCATCATCGGGATTCGACCACTAGGATCTCCTCCCTAGGCTCACAACCATCCCATCACAGCATAACCAACACTAAAACAAATCTAACAAGCTCTAAACATTTGCTATCACTTTATATAACCCAAATATCACAACTTAATTACTACAATCCATCTATTATCACAACGAACAATATATCACCGTACGGATGTCATCAGGGTGTTAGGAGGAGTTACTTTCCGATGGAAACCTCACTAACAACCCCTAATCCACGGATCATTATCCACACAACAACAAACTACACTACACAAACTCAAAACACAACATCAACACACTAATATAAACAAAAAAAACATCAAAAGAACACTCTTTTCACCTTGCAATACACCAATACGAGCTTTATATTCCAAGATTTGAGCCAAACTACAAGCAAATCTAAGCTATTGGAGCAACAACACACAATTTATCACTCAAAAACACCTCCACCCGAGCCTTTCTCTCTCCTCCCGCGCTCCTTCTCTCTCTAAAAATCTATTTCTCTCTCTCTTTTTTTCTCTCGGACGCAGATCTGGACGCTTAATAGAGTTCCGAAGGCAGCCGCAGGTGCAACTGCGGCTGGCCGCAGGTGCATCTGCGGCTGACTTCGCTGGCCGCCCGCGCCGAACCTCGGCTGTCGTGTGCCGCCCTCGAGCCGCGAACCTGCCCTTTTGTCGGTGGCCGCAGGTGCATCCGCGGCTGTCCGGCTTGCTTTTCTCGATTTCCGTGCCGCGCGGTCTTAATTCGCCAATTTCTGCGGTATTATTTCGGAAGGCTGTATTTTTGCGATTCGGAAATCCCTGGGAAACGTGCCATATTGTTCTGGGAGGCTAGTTCGGAGGGCTGCGACTTGATATAGAATTTGACAATTGTGCCTGTCTTTCAGGGGGCGCTGCCCCCTACCCCCCCGCCAGCTCACCGGCGAGCTGGGCAGCCGCTCGCTCACCGGGGAGCGAGACCCCCGAACATTGTAAGCGGAGTGGCCATCAGTCGTCTTTTGTGGTCGGCTCAGGCTTTTCTGGGTCAACTGTTCGCCTTGCCTCAAGTGACCGGATGTTCGTTGTCCGTTGTGGCGGCTTTGACCGTAAATCGCTGGGGTGGCTTGATGTTGGGGTCCACCTTCCTTTTCGCTCGTCGGGTCAAATGACGATTCTGCCCTCCTGTCAGGGTTAGTGCAAAAGTGCAAAATTTGGGTGTCTACAGCTGCCCCTCTTTATCATGTTTATGTAATGTCATATGAAATGAACATGATAAAGAAGTAGGCACCCAATGCATGATGATGGCAGCACATATTTTAATGATGCAACATACATATCATTGATGCAACATATACAGGTTAATGATGCAACACTAATATTACCGGTTACTGCCTCAAATGGACTCGCATCGCATATTCGCCAAAACTATTTTTCTCTTGCTTAACGCATATTGCATATTTAAATATCAAATCGCTTATCATACTAAATCAAAATCGCATTACATCGCATATGAAATCACATATCGCACTGCTTCTCATATGATGTATCGCATATCGCATATCGCATCGCATCGCACATCGCATCGCATCGCATCGCTCGTCGCATCGCACATCGCATCGCATCGCATTGTTTTGGTCATCGTCGGATCTTTTCCCACGGTTATCGCATTGTCATCGTCGGATCTTTTCCCAACGGTTATCGCATTTTCATCGTCGGATCTTTCTCCAACGGTTATCGCATTGTCATCGTCGGATCTTTCTCCAACGGGTCGTTTTTGGACGGTCAGGAGTTTTCACTGACGGGTCATTTTGGACGGTCAGGGATTTTCACTGACGGGTCATGTTGGACGGTCAGGGTTTTTACTGACGGGTCATGTTTGGACGGTCAGGGGTTTTCACTGACTGGTCATTTTGGACGGTCAGTTCTTTTGACTGACGGGTCATGTTTGGACGATCAGTTCTTTTGACTGACGGGTCGTGTTGGACGGTCAGTTCTTTTTTCTGACGGGTCGTGTTGGACGGTCAGTTCTTGTTTCTGACGGGTCATTTTGGACGGTCAGGTATTGTTTCTGACGGGTCATTTTGGACGGTCAGGGGTTTTCACTGACGGGTCATGCTTGGACGGTCAGGTATTTTCACTGACGGGTCATGTTTGGACGGTCAGGGGTTTTCACTGACGGGTCATGTTTGGACGGTCAGGAGTTTTCACTGACGGGTCATTTTGGACGGTCAGTTCTTGCTTCTGACGGGTCGTGTTGGACGGTCAGTTCTTGTTTCTGACGGGTCATTTTGGACGGTCAGGTATTGTTTCTGACGGGTCATTTTGGACGGTCAGTTCTTGTTTCTGACGGGTCGTGTTGGACGGTCAGTTCTTGTTTCTGACGGGTCGTGTTGGACGGTCAGTTCTTGTTTCTGACGGGTCATTTTGGACGGTCAGGTATTGTTTCTGACGGGTCATTTTGAACGGTCAGGGGTTTTCACTGACGGGTCATGCTTGGACGGTCAGGTATTTTCACTGACGGGTCATGTTTGGACGGTCAGGGGTTTTCACTGACGGGTCATGTTTGGACGGTCAGTTCTTTTGACTGACGGGTCATGTTTGGACGGTCAGTTCTTTTGACTGACGGGTCATGTTTGGACGGTCAGTTCTTGTTTCTGACGTGTCGTGTTGGACGGTCAGTTCTTGTTTCTGACGGGTCATTTTTGAATTGGTCAGGTATCGTATCTGACGGGTCGGTTTTGAATTGGTCAAGTCTCGTATCTGACGGGTCATTTTTGAATTGGTCAGGTCTCGTATCTGACGGGTCGATTTTGAATTGGTCAGGTCTCATATCTGACGGGTCGGTTTTGAATTGGTCAGGTCTCGTATCTGACGGGTCTGTTTTGAATTGGTCGGGTCTCGTATCTGACGGGTCGGTTTTGAATTGGTCAGGTCTCATATCTGACGGGTCGGTTTTGAATTGCCGGGTCTCGTCTCCGGAATCGCTGTGTATTGTCCCAAATGGACTCGCATCGTATCGTACATCATAACAAATGCAATAATTCTTGAGGAAATTTAAAAAGAAAGCGTACCTGATTAGTTTGTGGGGCCTCCTTGGGATTCGTCCTCGTAAATCGCTTTTGCCAGCCACTTCTTTGATTTGACTTGTCATTCTCGGGGTTCGTCCTCGTCGATCGCTCTTGACAGCCATTGCTTTTGAGCGGTCATCCTTGTTGATTAGCTGAAGGTGCTTCAGACAGTCGCTTTGCAATTCCTTGATGTTCCATAGATTCTAGGTGCATCGGATCGTAGAAGTTTCCCGCTGTCACGTCTTTCTGATCAATGGCAATGGCATTCGCGACGCCGACAGTCTCGTACCTGTGATTTTCCTTCCTTGTGCATTTTATTTTGATATATACATGGATGCACGGATGTTATGTATGGATCAATAGATATGTTTGGAAGGAAATGACCCCTGTTTAGTCAAATGATACAAATTTTCACTTGTCGCTCTTTTTGACTACTTAGCTGCGCCACGCCTTACTAGGGAGCACAGTTTCTGGACTTCAAGGCCGGTTCGTTGAATCGCATGCCCCTTATCGTTTCTCTGTTGGGGAATTGTTTTTGTCATTTCGCATGCCCAATCGACTTATCCAGGGTTCCTCACCATGCTAGTTTCCAGATCGTCGTGTCTTTGAATTTGGGACGCAGGGATTTCCTCTAATGCTGGAGGATTACGCCTGGATTCTGGGCTGATATCTAGGTTGTCCTTTGGTCGTTTGGTCGTATGCATTGATAGCTCTCGACTTTCTTTTGATTGAGGCAGTCCATTTGGCTTTTGTGATGACTGATGACCATGTTGCCCTTCCCCGCCTTTTAATCGATCAACTCTGACGTCAGGAATTATATTGCTCTTGCATATGCTCGCTTGAGTATCGAGATAATGTCAGCATGCATCAGGCTGAGTTTGTTAAAATCCATTGATGGTCGTGGGGGAAGATTCGTTGATGAGGAGTCTGATATAGACCTGTGCTCTTTTCATTTCCACAATCTTTAAGATGCCCCAGCCTCTACTCGTGTCTTGTCGAGGATTCGTTTGGGAAGTCATTTCGTTTGTCATGCCGAGTTACGCACACCGATTCATATCCTACACAAGTAACAAACGCTAAATGCTCGACCGTTCGGGTCGGCGGGGTTAACTCCGATATTACTAAACATCTCAACAGTAGAGCACAAAAATGGAATGCTCGTGATTATGCAATTTAGCTCATGTCTGTGATGTTTTCGTCTTATCGTAAAACTTAGCATCTAGATGGATCTCTTTTTTCGTGAATCGTGAGTGGATTAACTTGACATTGAATGAATTGTGAATGTGTTAAGTCACTCTTGATTTCATTTTTGTTGTTGTTGTTTTTTTTTTTTTTTTTTTTTTTTTTTTTTTTTTTTTTTCATTTGACGAGTTATGAAATCGTAATAAAACTTTTAAGCATTCATGGTCAACATACGTGAGTATGATTAAATTCAAAAACTACCTTCCTTTATCAAAAGTATTCCGTCTTCATTCTTGATATCGTTCTTCGCAGGATTTACGTCATATGGCAAGTGCACTGTACGATGCATCCTTCATTTAGGGGCCTCTTTTCCGTGACTTTAGATGAGCTTCCTTCTTTTCTCTGGTCGAAATTTTTTTTTGTTTTCCTCTTTTTTCAACTCCGCATTTCCCTTTTCGTGTCCACTTAACTTGTCTCGTTTTCTTAGGCTATTCAGAGTTACCCATTTAACGAGCTTTGGACCAATGACTCCCAAACCAGGCGGCTTTAGGGCATTAGGTGTAAAGACACCCCTTCGGGTTTACTTGCTCGAGTAACAGAGGCCACGCTTCGATACAAGTTAGGTGGTTTACCACATTCATTCCTCGTCTGACCCTGCGCAAGATTCGTTTTCTTAGGCTTGAGTTACCCATGTAGCGAGTGTTGGGCCGATGACTCCCAAATCGGACGACTTTAGGGCACCAGGTGTAGAGACACCTTTCAGGCTTAATTACTCGAGTAACCCATGCCACGATTCGAATCTGCTCAGGTCTCTGCAGTCGTAATGCTCGTTTTCTTAGGCTCTGAATTACCCATGTAACGAGCGTTGGGCCGGCGACTCCCAAATCAGATGACTTTAAGGCGCCAGGCGTAAAGACACCCCTCAGGCTTAATTGCTCGAATAATTCAGGCAACGATTCGAGGCATTTGATTCACTTTTATTTACTTTTCGACTCCGTATCAATCGTCATCATTATCGTCATAGCTTTATACCCCACATCTGAAAGTCGGTGCAAACGCAACGTGCAGACTTGCCTATGAGGTTGATTCTGCTTCGAACAACACTTCGAAATCAGCTCTTAGTGCAGTTTTAATAGGTTGATCAGTTTTAATCGTCTAATCATACTCACGAGTCTGCTCCACGGATGCTTTTTAGGATTAATTCGATTCCTAACAAGTCAAATAAAATTTTCTCTTTTTCCAAAAGTAATGTTAGAGTTAGACTATATACAGTCATAATATATGTACATGGAGACAGGAAAGAAATAAAGAGATGAAACGAGTTGTATCTTACCTGAGGGTCATCGTATTCTGAAAGAGCTCTGACTGGAAAGGACCAATTGATCGTACATCTCGGATGACGTTGTCGTATGCTGACGAGATCGTACCATAGATGTTGAATTGTGCACTACCTTTCCATGGATGATTGATGAATGACCCAGTGTCGAATCGTCATCGATTTCAAAATTGCCCCAGTCCTGATTGTTGTCAAGGTCATTGATTCGTGGTGTCTTTGACAGGTGGGCTGATGAGATGCTGGGAACCCAAGAATCCTTTGCCTTTGATAGTGTACTCCGATGGGTTGACAGGAGAACAGGTTGTCTGAGTCATTGATCGTTAATTGCAAAACTATCGAAGGGTTATATACATTTTTACAAGGATTAGACCGCGCCAAAGTGGCTGCCTACGTACTCCTATAGGAAGAGGAGATCAGGTCTTTCGTAGTTCAGGGCTAGATAGCACACAAGATTTTTTTTTTTTTTTTTTTTTTTTTTTTTTACATATAATAATAATGCACAAAAAATAAAACAGGACATAACATTAAGCAGACGATAACATCCCCACACCCCTTTCTTGGAACTCACAATTGTATCCCTGGGAATTTACCATTTCATGGTTCGTTGAGGCTCGACAATCCGTTCGTCGGTGGTCAGGTTCCCCATTGCGGTGATCTCAAGGTCGTTTGCCATTTTCAGCTCTCCTCTTTCGATAAGATTTTGGATCTTGTGCCGCAACGCCCAACACTCTTCAGTATCATGCCCTGGTGAGTTGGAATGATAGAGGCATATTCGTGTAGGATCGTATCTTTTAGACTTGGGGTCGGTTTGTGGCAGCAACTCCGTAATCTTTCCCCGGCTGATCAGAAGGTGCAATATTTCTGCATTTGATTTGCTCAAAGGGGTGAACTTTCGATCTCTTGGGAATGCTGCTCGATCTTTCTCCTTTGAGGGTTCACCTCTGTCCGAGCGGTTATCAAGGCTCCACTGGTGGGATCGTCTGACATCTTTATTATTTTCATTTCCCTGCCCTTTCATTCTGTTTTGATCTCCTTGAGTCAGCTGGTTTTCCTGGGAGGGATCCTGGTTTGAAATTTGTTTGTCCTCTTCTTCCGTTTGGTCTCTCAGTAATTGAGTGAAGAGTTGTCTTGTCAGATTATGTTGGTGTACCACCAGGTCTGCTAATTGCTTCATTTGATGCCTGACCAACTTCAATTCTTGCCTAATGACCTTTACCTCCTCCAGACATTCCCATTCAAGGACATTTGTTTCGCTCATTGGGGGGTATTCTTCGACCTTTCGGATGTATTTGCGATTGGGCTCCTCCCCGATATTTCCTGACCCAATCATGTTTACCTTATCTGTTTCGTATTGTGGCAAATGGCTGGCGCTGACATCTGGTCGTTCAACTACAATGTCCCCCCTATCGATTAAGTTCTGTATCTTATGTTTCAATGCCCAGCATTCCTGAGTGCCATGCCCCGGGGACCCAGAATGATAGGCACATTTCTTGTTTGGGTCGTACTTTCTCCCATTTGGGTCAGTCGGTGGTGGCAGCTCCGTAATCTTCTTTTGGGTGATTAACACGGCCAAAATTTGCTCTAATGGATCTCCCAACGGGGTGAATTCCCTCTCTTGCGGCTTTTCAAATCTTCTCCGCCCCTCAAATCTTTGATTGTTAAAAGTTGGCTGACGCGGGGGCTCGCTTCTTGGCATTCGGACAGGACGGCTACTCATTGTTTTCCCAGATAGCCCTTGCAAGACCAGGGACACATCTCCCTCTTCTCTCTCCTGTGGTCTCCAGGAAGTACTACCATAGTTTCCGCTTTGTATTTGCTCAGCAACAGCTTCAAGAGCCGTGAGGTCTCGGATCTTTCCTGACTTCAACCCCATCTCTGCCATTTCCCCGTGTTTGATCATCTCCGCAAAAGGCTTCCCTATCCCAGCTATCACCCTTTCATAATAAGGGGCCTCCTGTATGTCTATGAAGGTCATCACCATCTCAGCCTCATCCATTGGAGGGTTTACTTGTGCAACCATCCTTCTCCACCGTTGAGCGTAATCTATGAAGGATTCATTGGTCTGTTTTCTGATCTTTGTCATCTGGTATCGGTCCGGGGCCATTTGGGATTGAAAGCTGTATTGCGTCAGAAAGGTGTGGGCCAACTCCTCCCAATTGTGAATTTTAGCGTTATCCAGCCTCGCGTACCAGGTCCTAGCCTCCCCTGTCAGGCTTTTTTGGAATAACTGCATTCTCAACGACTCGTCCTCAGCATATGCCCCAAGTTCTCCGATATAGACTTTTAGATGCGTGTAAGGATCCCCCGACCCGTTGTATTTTTCAAATTCTGGAATTTTGAACTTCTTGGGGTATTTGGTTCCCGGAAAGATGCATAAGTCGGAGTAGTTAACACTGCCATACGACCCGATCCCCTTCATAGTTTGGATGGCCTCTTCCATCTGCTTTATCTTCTTGTTGACATTACTGGCAACTTCCTCTTCTGGAATGCCAATAATTTGTTTTGGCTGTTCAACCTTCGGGGTTTCTGGGGTCAGCTCGTTCCCTTGAGATGATGGCCCCGGTGGGTCCTCGGTTTGTGACTTCGATTTTAACTTGAAGTGCTCTTTTAGCATTATGGTCAATTCCGTCATCTGATTTCTCACAGCATCGAATTCCTCCCGGGATACAGGAGCTGGGTTAGGATTGGGGTTCTCAGCCATTTCGACTGTTGATTCTCTGGCTTTCTTGGATCGGAGACGGGTTTGGGGAGCAATCCTGCAGATAAAACAACTCGAGTTTAGTTTCGGGGAGTGATATTAGTGGATGCATGCTAAAACGAATATCTATGTAACAATTTTTTGGGAGTTTTTTAATCTTTTCCTGCAAAAACAGGGTCAGTATTCCTTTATTTTGATGAAGGTATATCAATGTGAAATCATGATGCTCTTCAAGCTGTCCCTGTAAAACAGAGGTTAGTACTTTTATTTGGACAAAAGTGGTTAGTACAAAATGATTGACTACAGTATGATATTACGTGCGTAAAGTGTAAAAGGGTATGAAGAGACTTTCCACGTGACGGGTTTATCTGAGGCTGACCTACCCTAAGTTACTCTCGCGGGCTTTTCGGCATGAAGGTTCCCAGATCTTCGCAACATACTCGAAGGGAATAAATCCGATCTTTCAATTGGATTGGATCTGAGTGGATGCTTTTCCTGAGCCTCGCCGGGGAGCACCCCTTTGAGTCCAGTAATCCACATCCGACGGGTTTGCCTCAGGAGGAGGAACTGCTCAACATACATTCATCATACATTCATCGTACCTCACCGTATGTATATGATGCTGATAAAGTAAAGACTTGAAAAGAAAACGCAATCACACTATTCACATACACGCGCAAAAAGGTAAATCAACGCAAATAACGCAAACACACATTTTTTAGATTTTTAAAGGATAGGAAAACATCAGGATTTTAAATGCGGCTTAAGCCCTCTAATGTCCCCAGCAGAGTGGCCAGCTGTCGTCGCCGGGATTTTCGCCGTCTCGTTTTTTAATATTAAAATGTCCCTTTCCATTTTTAGCCTTTAGATTGAGATGTGACTTTTGAAAAGGGCCGGCTTAGTGTCGACGGGGTTTGAAAGGTCGATTTTAAGATGAGCCAATTGACCAGAGTCGCCAGTTGGTATATTTGAAATGGATGTACCAACTCATCCGAATTTAGTTTTCGTAATCGTTGGCTCATATGTGACTCCGATTAATTGGTCCGCAACCCGAGATTCATAGAGTTCGGGGGCTTGCTTAAGTGAGGGGAAGGTGTTAGGCACCCCCCGACTTCCGTGAAACACGGTTACCGCAATCTCGATATTTTCCTATCCTTTTAAATCCTAAAATGTGTGTGTGTGTGTGTGTGTGTGTGTGCCTAAATGGAATTTTGTGGTGCGTTTTGCATAAAAGTTCGCTTTTATTTTTATATGGCAAAAGTGTTATCTGGAAAGTGTTTTGGACGTTCTTTGACCCAAATGACGAGGCTTCGCTTTTTATAAGAAAGATTGATTTTAATTTCGAAAGCGTTGAGGGTTTTTTATTTAGATGTCATTTTAGAAAACAATAGTTTTAAACTTTTGTCAAATAGGAATCGAGACTATACATTGCCTTCTAACAGTTAATATAAATAAATCGAGGGCAACTTCTAGAACTCTTTAACCCTATGCACAAAGTTTAATGAAAACATTTATTTATTTGCAAAATCGCTTTTTGTGACGTTTTAAAACCAACTAAAGCCTATTCATCAATTATGGATTAAAGTTTACCAAAACACTTAACCTTTAAACCTCGTGAATCTAATATCCTAAATTTGCTTGATTTTATAAAATCTTCCTTATTTGCCTTATTTTGAAAACCATTTTTGAGTCGTAAATTAAAACAAGCATCCACAACATGTCGGGGCTATCCACGGGCATGTGAGCCATCCAGACAACCCCAAACACCCACAATCACATATTTTTATTATCACGGGGCCTTAACCCGATCACGATTGATGTCGCGTTAAGGCCCGATATTACAAATACATCGTCATGGACCCTATGCCACGATTACATACACCCAAAACGTCCATCATCGGGATTCGACCACTAGGATCTCCTCCCTAGGCTCACAACCATCCCATCACAGCATAACCAACACTAAAACAAATCTAACAAGCTCTAAACATTTGCTATCACTTTATATAACCCAAATATCACAACTTAATTACTACAATCCATCTATTATCACAACGAACAATATATCACCGTACGGATGTCATCAGGGTGTTAGGAGGAGTTACTTTCCGATGGAAACCTCACTAACAACCCCTAATCCACGGATCATTATCCACACAACAACAAACTACACTACACAAACTCAAAACACAACATCAACACACTAATATAAACAAAAAAAACATCAAAAGAACACTCTTTTCACCTTGCAATACACCAATACGAGCTTTATATTCCAAGATTTGAGCCAAACTACAAGCAAATCTAAGCTATTGGAGCAACAACACACAATTTATCACTCAAAAACACCTCCACCCGAGCCTTTCTCTCTCCTCCCGCGCTCCTTCTCTCTCTAAAAATCTATTTCTCTCTCTCTTTTTTTCTCTCGGACGCAGATCTGGACGCTTAATAGAGTTCCGAAGGCAGCCGCAGGTGCAACTGCGGCTGGCCGCAGGTGCATCTGCGGCTGACTTCGCTGGCCGCCCGCGCCGAACCTCGGCTGTCGTGTGCCGCCCTCGAGCCGCGAACCTGCCCTTTTGTCGGTGGCCGCAGGTGCATCCGCGGCTGTCCGGCTTGCTTTTCTCGATTTCCGTGCCGCGCGGTCTTAATTCGCCAATTTCTGCGGTATTATTTCGGAAGGCTGTATTTTTGCGATTCGGAAATCCCTGGGAAACGTGCCATATTGTTCTGGGAGGCTAGTTCGGAGGGCTGCGACTTGATATAGAATTTGACAATTGTGCCTGTCTTTCAGGGGGCGCTGCCCCCTACCCCCCCCGCCAGCTCACCGGCGAGCTGGGCAGCCGCTCGCTCACCGGGGAGCGAGACCCCCGAACATTGTAAGCGGAGTGGCCATCAGTCGTCTTTTGTGGTCGGCTCAGGCTTTTCTGGGTCAACTGTTCGCCTTGCCTCAAGTGACCGGATGTTCGTTGTCCGTTGTGGCGGCTTTGACCGTAAATCGCTGGGGTGGCTTGATGTTGGGGTCCACCTTCCTTTTCGCTCGTCGGGTCAAATGACGATTCTGCCCTCCTGTCAGGGTTAGTGCAAAAGTGCAAAATTTGGGTGTCTACAAGTGTGTTAATGGTTCACTCAAGAAGAAGGAAGGGGAGGAGTCCTAGCAAGATATACAAGAAGAAGAAGAAGAAGAAGAACATTCAAATCCAAGAGGTTGAAAAGTGTTCTAACTCTTCCTTAATGCATTTTTATAATTTATATAAGTTTTAAACGGTCAAAATATATTTTTAATCGATCAAAAGTTATTTTGATGATCTAGAAGTCTAAATCTATTATATATAGGTAGATTCATGGTTTGATAGGTTGAAATCATGAATTGGTATAAGTGGTATGCAAATAAATGGAAGAAAATTCCATATTGTAATTACCGGTAAAACCCTAGGTGGTTCGACCTTTAAATTTTATGTCAAACATTTTCAAAAATGTGATTGAACCATGAAATATTGTAAAACAAGAAGTTAGGAAGACAACAACACTAAGTTGGTGTCATTTGGATGTGTAGAGTTTATTATATTCAAGTTTGAACCATTAAAACCAAGGATTTGTGATTTTAGTTTTTACTTTGTCCTTGTAAGCCGTTTTTAGCCTAGTTCCGTTCGGAATTTGGATTTGTAATATAAATAGAAGTTGTAGAGGGGGAAATTTTGATGAGAATGGACTCAAGAATCACCCCAAAATGTTTTAAAATGAAGAAGTTATGGCTGTCGGAGCGTCAAAGGGTCGAGCAGTCAAAAAAATTGACTTTCGGACAAAATGGCTGACGCAGCCGCGTCAGGACTGACGCAGCTGCGTCAGGACTGACGCAGCTGCGTCAGAACAATCTGCTAAGCAGATTTTTCCAGCTCCGGGTCGGGTCGAGTCGGGTCGAGTCGGGTCGGTCCGGGTCGAGTTTTTTATAAAAATTTAAGCTGAAATAAGTGTACAATGAATGTTTTGGTTATTAAACCAATATATATGAAATCCATTAATCATTAATTGGTAACTAAATGTTTAAAATAAAGACTAAAGTTAACACAATTAAAAAGTTAACTATTGGTATTATTTGAAGATTATTAAAATATTATTAAATGATCAATAATATTAGTATATGATTAAAAAGTTATTGAATGATGAATAACATTTGTAAATGATTAAAATATCATTACATGGTTAATAATATTAGTGAGTGATTAAAATATTATTAAATGGTTAATAATATTAATGAGTGATTAAAATATTATTAAATGATTAATAATATTAATGAATGATTAAAATATTATTAAATGGTTAATAATATTAATGAGTGATTAAAATATTATTAAATGGTTAATAATATTAATATGTGATTAAAATATTATTAAATGATTAATAATATTAATAAGTGAGTAAAATATTATTAAATGGTTAATAATATTAATAAGTTAAATGGTTAATAATATTAATGAGTGATTAAAATATTATTAAATGGTTAATAATATTAATGAGTGATTAAAATATTATTAAATGGTTAATAATATTAATATGTGATTAAAATATTATTAAATGGTTAATAATATTAATATGTGATTAAAATATTATTAAATGATTAATAATATTAATAAGTAAGTAAAATATTATTAAATGGTTAATAATATTAATAAGTGATTAAAATATTATTAAATGGTTAATAATATTAATAAGGAATTAAAATATTATTAAATAATTAATAATATTAATAAGTTGGTTAAGTTTACCGACATATCCAACTAGGTTTGTTGGGCTAGGATTTTTGTCCGGAACTTAAGGGTTCGTTTATCGGACAACTAAAGAGTTAATAATTTGAAGTTAAGGTCTTAAGTTAAGACTAATTAAAAGTCCTGGTAGCTAATGATTATGTCAATTTGTTATATAAATTGTAGGTTGAGCAAATGACGCAAATAGGCGTAAATGGTAGAAGCGACCAGGCAAGTTTTTCAGAACTTGTTCCTATGTGCAATAATATGCTATAATGTGATTCAAATTAATAGTATGAAGATATATTGATGATGTTTGTGGTAGATGAACAACATGTGGTATGACTACATGAAAACGATGTACAAGAATGAAGCATGATTTGCTAAGTGCTAGTTAATGATTGTATGTGATGCATGAGAGGTATGAAGTATTATTAATATGAAAAGCATGATGTAAGATTAAGATGCAATGCATGTATATTATGTGAAGCATGTAATGTGTTATGTGTAACTGTTAAACTTGCTGAGCAGTCGTGTTCACTCTTGCTTAAAACAAATATTTTCAGATAGTGCAAGTTAGTTGAAGATGTGACGACCCCAAATCCAGGTTCCATAACCTCGAGTTTGGTTCTCACTATTCAACACATTACTAACAATTAAATACATACATTGCATTTAAATATCGCGGAATAATACATATTGGTTCCCTTCAAAAGGTTACAATACCAGGGTCTATCAACCTTAACATAAAAACAGTTCCTATCATAAGGAATTACAAAAGGTTTAACAACCGTAAATACATAAATAAAGATCTAACTAGCATGCATAAGCTACTTAAGCTTTGGCCTTTCCTTTTCCCTTATCCTTCCTGGAGCAATCAGGATTATCTGAAAAATGGTTCATGATATAGCAAGAATGAGCAACTAGTTTGCTCAGCAAGTTTATAACAATCATATAGGTTTAATATATCATGAATGAATGGGAAAGATCATCAATGGTTCAACAATAGATATAACAATTGTGAAAGAAACAGGATTCAAATTTTAATAAACAGAATATTTGAATCTTAAAATGCTGAGTGGTCACTAAGGACCCTGAACTAACTAGGGTATAATAGAGTTTCCTCTGACCCTTTGAGTTGTTTGGTTTTCAAGGGGATCAGCCTATTCAACCCGCTGTATATGCATTACATTTAGTCACTGGCGCCCAAAGTCGGTTTCCCGACACAAAATCCCCTAATTTAGGGTTGTTCAATTCTCAGACTTAATATAAGAAATCCGCACCCAACAATGGTTTGGATAAGCTTTTAAAAGTATTCAAGTTATTGAATTTAGAAACGTAATGTCTAGCTGAATTATTCGCTTAAGACATTTTTAATACAGTTCATGAATCAAGAACTAATAAGCTTCAAATGCACTAAGTGCGATTGTATAAACAATATGGATGTGGAATAATTTTAAATAATTAAACCACTGCAAGCTTTAACAATAAATACAAGTATGGAAACTTGTTCAACGATAATAATTGAGTAGGGTTAGAGAACTTGCCTGTTTGCTCAGCTACAATAATTGTCTAGCTTTAACTAACTTGCTTTGAAAGACCTAACATTAATAAAGTTGGTCTAATAATTAGTACGGCGTATTTGCATAACTATACGCTTAATAACGAACTTATTTACCACACATAAGTACTAACACATAAATTACATTAGTCAAAACAATATTATTAACCTTATAGACACTTAATCATTTTAGGTTAATAATTTAATAAGTTAGAAAATATTTTTCTTAAGTGTTGGACACTTATTAAACCCTTAAACAACTTATTATAATTGTTTAATTAAATCATAATTAAATTTAATTTATTTTATTAACTCAATCTCTATTTAATTACTATTTAATATTGATTAAATAGAAATTAATTAATTAACTCTAGGTATTATTTAAAATAAATAATAACTAATTGTACTTACTTATTATTTAATTATAATTAAATAATAAATAATTATTAACTTAGTTTAAACCTTCTTTAATTTAATGTTAATCAACCAATAATTAACCAAGTAATTAACCTTACTTATTATTTAATTAAGGAAATTAAATAATAGTTTACTAATCTTAATCCTCTTTAATTATTATTTAATGTCAATTAAATAATAATTAATTATTTAATTAATTTTAATTATTATTTAAGGTTAAATAATAATCAAATCATTCTTATTTATTATTTAAATTAAATAATAAATTATTACTCTAATAACTTAATTTCCATTAATCGTTATTTAATGTTAATTAAATAATAATTAATTACTTAATTATCTTTATTTATGATTTAATAATATTTAAATAATAAATAATTAATTTATAAATTTTATCTCTCTTTAAATATTATTTAATAGGCATTAAATAATAATTGCTAATTTATCATCTTTATTTATTATTAACATTTAAAATAATAAATAAATAATAAATTTATTTAACCTAACCATGGTTTAGCTAACTAGATTAATATTTAAAATATTTAAATATTAAACTTTATGAAAAATATCCTCCCCAATATTATTTTTGTATTATTATTATTTTTGTTATAATTTTAAATTAATTTTTAAATATTTAAATTAATTAAAATTAACCCGAATGGCATTTTCGTAAATAAGTTGAAAAACCGGACCGATGGCATTTCCGTAATTAATTCGAAAACTGAACCGAGGGCAGAATGATAATTCTGCCGAAAAAAACACGGAGGGGCAAAATGGTAATTTCGCCGAAAAACAGTTTCTCGCGCATTGCGCGCGTAAGCCGATGCAGGACCAAAACGGCGTCGTTTTTGAAACCCCGGAAATGGCCTCCGCGCATAACGCGCGGAGTAAAATTTCACGGACGCCAAACGACGTCGTTTGGCTCCGCGTCCTCGGTTAACAGTGGCAGCCGCGCATTGCGCGGAAAGCCTTAAAAATTTTTTCTTCCCGCAGAACGTGAACAGTGACCAGAAAATACCCACTTTAATAAAAATTATACCATCAAGTAAGCTTTAAATGCTCAATAAAAATCCAAAAAAATTACCAATCATCTTATATTAATTTATAACATGAAAAATTAATTTTTCATGATTTAATATCAATATTTTTTTATAAAAATTTTTACATCACATAAACTACCATAAATCATATCTTTTTGTGTATAACTCCATTTTAAGTGATTCAAACTTTGTTTTTCTCATGATTTAATGTTCTATAATATTAGAACATCAAACCTAAGTTTTACAAAAATATTTTTGGTAATATATTTCAAAACTTGTTTACACACTACTAAATACATATTTTAGCATATAAAATATACCAAAATACAAACCAAACATATTAAACTCAAGCATGGCATAAATATTACCTCTACACATTAATAATTATATTAACATGTTTATACTAACATGGTGATTTATTTAATTTAAAAACAAAACTTTATTTAAAATAACCATTACCTTGATTTAATGGCTATCTTTATTTTTCTTCCAAAGTAGGTGATGAGGTTTGAAGGCATGAACCAAGAACTCCTTCTCTTGGTATTTTTGCTCTCAACTATAATTTTTCTACACTCTCAAATGCTCTCTAGCTTGAAAAATGGAGGAAGAAGAATGACTAACACAATGCTCCTAATTTGCAAGTATACTTGCAATATTGATAGATACATAATATATCTAATAATTTTAGCCCATCATGCACCTATTGGATACTTACACAAGTTAGCCACATTAGGTGAAAAGAAGCATGGTGTCTATGTACTTTAAAAATCAATCCAAGCAATCCTTTAATTAAATAAATAAGAAAATCAAATAATAATTATAATAATAATAATAATAATAACAATACACTCTCTCTCCTCCTCACCACATGCTTCGGCTGATAGCTTCAACCTTGTCCCAAAAATCAAGTCATTTTTCTTATTTTAATTAATTAATAAGTTATTTAATTGTTTTTCCAAGTGGGCCAATGATTGGGCTTTAATTTAAAATACCAATTGGGCTTCTATTAAATTGTTTGGGCTACTAAATTATCAAATTTTATTATTCTCCACTTGGGCTACTAATTGACCCATGTTGGGCTAATTTAATAATTTATACATTAATTATTCAATCCATGATTAAATAAATAATTAAATTGAATAAATAATTAAATATTTTAACCCATTAGTATAAAATTACTAAATGGACTAATAAATATTATTATTAATATTTCACATTATTTACATTAATTAATAGTCATATTAATTAATTTATTATATTTAATTCACTCATTATATTCAATTTAATTGAATATTTAATTAATAGGAAACTTATCAATTGATTTGATATTAAAACTTTAGGGTTTGTTCACTAATTTAATAACATATTAGTGACCCCCTTTAATTAATTTTAGTAATTAATTACATAATTATTTAATCACATAATTAATTAATCACATAAAAAGATTTAAATAATCTCATAAAACTAACTCGTTGAAAATTAAATTAATAATTTAATTAATAAAGATGTGGAAATTCTAGGACATTACATTCTCCCCTCCTTATAAAAATTCCGTCCTCGGAATTGTAAAATAAGGTTACTCAAATAAAAACGGGTAATTTGTCCTCATTTCCTCCTCTAATTCCCACGTAGCTTCTTCAATGGCGTGATTCCTCCAAAGTACTTTGACAGAATGAATTATCTTATTTCTCAGTTTCTGTTCCTTCCTATCGAGTATCTGAACAGGAACTTCTTCATATGATAAGTCCTTCCCGACTTGAATTGGTTCATAGGAGATAACGTGCTTGTAGTCTGGTTTGTATGGCCGCAATACCGACACGTGAAACACATTGTGAATATGTTCCAATTCAGGAGGTAAAGCTACCTCGTATGCTACTTCACCCACTCTTCTCAATATTTCGAACGGTCCTATGAACCTTGGACTCAATTTCCCCTTCTTTCCAAACCTGATCTTCCCTTTCCAGGGAGATACCTTAATGAACACAAAACTCCCCACCTCGAAGTCTCGTTTCTGTCGATGTAAATCGGCGTATTTCTTTTGACGGTCTTGAGCTGCTACTAGCCGAGCTCTTATTACCTTGATAATTTCTACCGTCTGTTGAACCAATTCTGGCCCCAACAGTCGGCGTTCTCCTACCTCATCCCAACATAGAGGTGTTCTGCATTTTCTGCCATATAAAGCTTCGTAAGGCGGCATACCTATGCTCGCATGATAACTGTTATTATATGCAAACTCAACTAGTGGTAGATGGATTTCCCAACTGCCCTTGAAATCCATCACGCAGGCTCTGGGCATATCTTCCAATGTCTGAATTGTTCTCTCACTTTGCCCATCAGTCTGCGGATGATACGCTGTACTCATTCTCAACTGTGTCCCCAATCTCTCCTGAAGACTTCTCCAAAATTTTGACGTGAAGCGCGGATCTCTGTCTGACACAATCGATACCGGCACCCCATGTCTTGAAACTATCTCTTTGAGGTACAATTTGGCCAACTGATCCAAACTGAACCTAATCTTGATCGGCAAAAAGTGCGCTGACTTTGTTAGTCGATCCACAATCACCCAAATTGCGTCATATCCCTTCTGTGTTGCTGGAAGTCCTACCACAAAATCCATTGTGATATGCTCCCATTTCCACTCAGGAATTTCTAACGGCTGTAACAATCCACTTGGTCTCTGATGTTCGGCCTTTACCCTTTGACAAGTTAGGCATCGGCTGACACATTCTGCAACCTCCCTCTTTAAATTCGTCCACCAAAAATGCTGACGTAGATCTTGATACATCTTCGTACTCCCCGGATGTATCGAGTATCTCGTACTGTGGGCCTCTTGCAAAATTTCCTCTCGTAATTCAGGCACTAGCGGTACCCAAACACGATTTTCAAATCTCAGTAATCCCATGCTATCAATTTTAAACTTGACCTCTTCTCCATCGGTCATCCTCTTCCGGATTCTGTCACATTCCTCATCTTTGTCTTGAGCCTCTTTCACCCTATCTAACAAGGTTGGGCTCACCTCGACTTCTATTGACTCGTTTGGACTTCTCACTTCCAACTCCATTCGAGCCATCTCTTGAACCAATTGTTCTTGATCTGTCAATATGAACAATTTCAACCTGCTCTTTCTACTCAGAGCATCCGCTACTACGTTGGCCTTGCCGGGATGATATAGAATTTCACAATCATAATCTTTGATCAATTCCAACCATCTCCGTTGCCTCATATTCAGCTCCTTCTGTGTGAAGATATACTTCAGACTCTTATGGTCTGTGAATATCTCACATTTTTCTCCGTACAGATAATGTCTCCAAATTTTAAGGGCAAACACTACCGCTGCCAGCTCCAAGTCGTGGGTAGGATATCCCTTCTCATAATCTTTTAATTGTCTGGACGCATACGCAACGACTTTGCCGTTTTGCATAAGCACACAGCCAAGCCCCTTGTGCGATGCATCACTGTAGACCGTAAAACCTCCTGTATCGTCTGGTAAGGTCAATACAGGTGCTTCACTAAGTCTTTTCTTTAACTCCTGAAAACTTTCCTCACACTTCTCCGTCCACACGTATTTTACCGTCTTTCTTGTTAAGTTGGTCAACGGTGTTGCTATCTTTGAGAAGTCTTGAATGAACCTCCGATAGTAACCCGCTAACCCTAAGAAACTTCTTACTTCTGTCGGCGTCCTTGGTTGTTCCCAATTCATCACCGATTCAACCTTCGCCGGATCAACCGAAACTCCCTCCTTGTCAATAACATGACCTAAAAATTGAACTCTCTCCAACCAGAATTCACACTTTGAAAACTTAGCGTACAACCGCTCCTTCCGTAAAATCTCCAACACCAATCTTAGGTGTTCAGCATGCTCTTCCTCCGTTTTCGAATACACCAAAATATCATCAATGAACACGACTACAAATTTATCCAAGTATTGCTTGAATATTCTGTTCATCATGTCCATAAATGCGGCTGGAGCATTCGTTAGCCCAAACGACATCACCAGAAACTCATAATGCCCATATCGAGTTCTGAATGCCGTCTTGGGTATATCCTCCTTCCTGACTTTCAACTGATGATAACCAGTCCTTAAGTCAATCTTTGAAAAGTACTTCGCCCCTTTCAATTGATCGAAAAGATCGTCAATTCGTGGTAACGGGTACTTGTTCTTAATTGTCACTTTATTCAGCTCTCTATAATCCATACACAATCTCATCGATCCATCCTTCTTCTTTACAAACAGCACCGGTGCTCCCCATGGAGAAACACTTGGCTGAATGTACTTATTGTCTAACAACTCCTGCAATTGCACCATCAATTCCTTTAGTTCTACCGGAGCCATCCTATATGGTGCTTTCGATATCGGTGCTGTCCCCGGTACTAAATCAATCACGAATTCTATCTCCCTGTCCGGCGGTAAACCCGGCAGTACATCTGGAAAAACATCCGTAAACTCCCTAACTACTGGTATTTGCTCCATCTCGGGACTCACCACTTGTGTGTCAACCACATGAGCCAAATACCCTACACAACCTTTCTTCAATAATTTCTTGGCCTGCATCATCGTCAGACAAGAAGACTGTCTTGACGATTTGCTGCCATAAAATACGACCTTAGACTTATTTGGTGTCTTAAGGTGTATGCACTTCTTCTGACAATCAATTATCGCCCCGTGGTTAAACAACCAATCCATCCCAAGTATTACATCAAATTCCCCCAGACGTATTGGAATTAGATTCACATTTAATTTCTGACCCCTGATTTCAGCACAACAATTTCTATGTATGTACTCTACCGGAATCACTTCTTTATTAGCAACTTCTATGTTCATTGAGTTTTCTAGTTTGTCCCTAGGCAACTCTAATCGTCTAGCGAAATCATCAGACACAAATGAACAGGTAGCACCCGAATCAAACAATACATATGCATTTATATTATTGATCGGAATAATACCTGACACCACGTCTTTTGACCCCACGGCATCTTGTACCGTCATATTGAACGTCCGGGCTGTCGGCTTGTTCTGTGGTACCGGTCCCCCGATAGCCAATTTGTTGTTATTGCCCCTGTAGCCGCTACCCCCGTCATTCTTCTTCTTAGGGCAATCTTTTATCAGGTGGTCAGATGCTCCGCAAGAAAAGCATCTCACTTTCTTTGGAAGGGGACAATTTGGAGAAATATGTCCCACCTGCCCACAATTATAGCACGTATTCTTCCCTTTTCTGCACTCCCCGAAGTGGTTTTTTCCACATATATTGCATGCTGGCTTTTTCTGAACACTTCCTTGTTGATTCCCCGAGCTCTTGTCGTTGCTGCTGTTGTCCCATTTGCGCTTGTTGTTATTATTGTTGTTATTATTGCCTCCACTGTTGCTGTTCTTGCTTCCCCCTTCATTTTTCTTCTTGTTTCTCTCCTGGTTGTACTTGGTTAACGCGTCACTTCCTCCTTCAGCAATGATTGACTTCTCTAGCAAAGTTGCGAACGAGTCAATCTGCAGTACTGCTACCTTGTTGAATATCCAAGGTCTCAATCCATTCTCGAACCTCCTGGCCTTGCGTTCCTCCGTGTCTACCTGATGTGGAGCGAACCTGGCCAGCTCATTAAATTTTGCCGCGTACTCCGGTACCGACATGTTCTCCTGTTTCAGTTCTAGAAACCTTACCTCCATCCTACTTTTCATACTTTTCGGGAAATAATTCTCGTCGAATATTTCCTTAAATTTTGTCCAGGGCACCACACCATCCCCAGCCCTATTCTGATTGGCTTCCCACCAGAAATTGGCTTCGCCCTTCATCATGTAGGTAGCAAAAACTGTCTTTTGCTCCTCAGCTACTCTTGCGATAACGAACGCCTTCTCTATCTCCTTTATCCAAGACTGGGCCTCTATCGGGTCCGACGTTCCCCTAAACTCTGGCGGTCCCACCGCTTTAAAATCTTTAAAATTCGCCAACTGATTTGGTGGTGGTGGCGGATTTGCTACTACAGGGTGGCGGTTTTGCATTGCCTCAGCTAGCATGTCGACAAAGTTTTGCATAGGGTCTACGTTGTGTCCCCCCGCGTCGTTGTTAACTGACTCTTCTACCCCCTGGTTCCTTGGTGGTTGTCTACGTGGCGGCATTTTCTGTTATAAACAAAAATTTACATTATTATACTGGTTTCATCTTTTTCATTTCATTATTTTGTATCTTAGACAATGTTTAGCTAAAATACAAGTAATTATTTCAACACGCATATAAACATAAATTCAACTGCATTTATACTCATATGCTAAAACAGGAGTGCGTAGCACTTTACATCAAAAGCATACTGCTATAAATGCTTCTATCCCAGAGAAGCTACAAAAGATGGGATCTGACATATTCTACAACTTCCTAGAGTTGGGATTTAGTGACATATTAACCCTCTAATAAAACAAAAGTTGGGTTTTACTGCATCTATTTACATACGAAATTAGAAAACAACTACTACTACTACTGAATGCGCATCCCCCTACGGATCGCGTCGTCATACTCCTCATCCCCGATGGCCATCACCACACTCCTGCTGATGGTGTGCATAGACTGGCCCTCCTCAGCTGGGTAGTAGTGCACCCTGCTCTGAAGCCTACCATATGAAGATCGGTAGACGTAGCTAAGTCTATCCGTCCTCACCCGCTTCTCGCGGACCTCCTCCTCTAGCTCAATTATCTGTCCATAAGCGGCATCCCGCTGTCTCTCCATCTCAATACGGTCCTCTATCGCCTCCTGCCAGTGTGCATGGATGGCGGCCTTCTCTGCCTGAACCTGCTGAACCTTCAGCTCAGCCTCGGCTAACCTAGTCTCAACTATTGCTAACTTAGCCTGCAGCTCCACATCCTGATCTACCAGCTGATGTGTCAGCACTGCAAAGTGCTCCACCGAATCCTCGTACTCCTGTACCTGATCCTCCAGTCCTACTATCCTCTCCTTCAGCTCTGTGTTCTCGCCAGAGAACTGGTAAGCCGCATCCCTATACTGATCCTCCATGTGCTGGTGGGTCAGATTCTGCTCCTCTAGATGCTGGACCCTTGCCTCCAGCCCCTCGTTCCTATCGGTCAGTCCCTCTATGATGTCAGCGGCAGTGGTGCCCATGCCATCAGCTGACTCATCCTCCTCAGACTCCTCTGACTCTGCCTCATCCTCACTGTAAGGCCTCATGACTCCGCCCCAGACGGGCTCCACACGATCCCCCTCCTCAGGATCTGACTCTGGCTCCTCTACGGGTGCAGCCACCAGCGGCTGTGCAGTATCCATATGGATATCAATATAGTCCTCCTCAGCAGTGCGACTCGACTGTCCGATCTCTGCCATCCTATATCATAAAACAATAACACACGTTAGTACAGCAATAAAATATATTCATTGATGAAATGAAATGATATTTTATCATGTACATCTCGGCTCGATGGATTTTCTCAATCCATCTCCAAAAATACACAACATGATGAATCTCCCCGATTCATCCCCTAACGCACTCGATATGAGTTTAATACTAAGGTTATAACTTAGGTTTCGCAAATCCTAACGTTTCTAACCTACAGCTCTGATACCAACCTGTGACGACCCCAAATCCAGGTTCCATAACCTCGAGTTTGGTTCTCACTATTCAACACATTACTAACAATTAAATACATACATTGCATTTAAATATCGCGGAATAATACATATTGGTTCCCTTCAAAAGGTTACAATACCAGGGTCTATCAACCTTAACATAAAAACAGTTCATATCATAAGGAATTACAAAAGGTTTAACAACCGTAAATACATAAATAAAGATCTAACTAGCATGCATAAGCTACTTAAGCTTTGGCCTTTCCTTTTCCCTTATCCTTCCTGGAGCAATCAGGATTATCTGAAAAATGGTTCATGATATAGCAAGAATGAGCAACTAGTTTGCTCAGCAAGTTTATAACAATCATATAGGTTTAATATATCATGAATGAATGGGAAAGATCATCAATGGTTCAACAATAGATATAACAATTGTGAAAGAAACAGGATTCAAATTTTAATAAACAGAATATTTGAATCTTAAAATGCTGAGTGGTCACTAAGGACCCTGAACTAACTAGGGTATAATAGAGTTTCCTCTGACCCTTTGAGTTGTTTGGTTTTCAAGGGGATCAGCCTATTCAACCCGCTGTATATGCATTACATTTAGTCACTGGCGCCCAAAGTCGGTTTCCCGACACAAAATCCCCTAATTTAGGGTTGTTCAATTCTCAGACTTAATATAAGAAATCCGCACCCAACAATGGTTTGGATAAGCTTTTAAAAGTATTCAAGTTATTGAATTTAGAAACGTAATGTCTAGCTGAATTATTCGCTTAAGACATTTTTAATACAGTTCATGAATCAAGAACTAATAAGCTTCAAATGCACTAAGTGCGATTGTATAAACAATATGGATGTGGAATAATTTTAAATAATTAAACCACTGCAAGCTTTAACAATAAATACAAGTATGGAAACTTGTTCAACGATAATAATTGAGTAGGGTTAGAGAACTTGCCTGTTTGCTCAGCTACAATAATTGTAATATCCCAGATATTTTCAAGATTTTAAATAATATCTTAATTGATTTTATTAAAGGTTATGGTTTAAAACCTAGAGTTTGAAAAGTGAGATTTGTAGAATTTGGGTGAACATTTTTTTTAACATAATGTATTTGTTAGAAATTAAATGTGAGAATATTGTAATGATGCATATAGAGAATTTATTAAAGAAATAAATTCATTTGAGAAGTGAAGACGGTTATAAGGATATATATACATAGTTATATATTCCTAGAGTTGTGTTTGTTAGCCAAATACGAAGAGGAGTAAATTTAATACTCAATTAAACTAATAAATTAATTAGTTTAAATATAAAATCATGAAATATAATTAATTAGGTTAATTATATTGGTTATGAGTTAAAGTTATATAAAAACTAGAATGTTTGTCTAGAATGACAATAATTAAGAAGTTAATTAATTAAGTAATTAACTTAATTATTAAATTGTGGTATAGAGCCCAATATTGATTTAATTGACTAGCTCAATGAAATGGTGTAGCAAGCCCAATGGAGATGTAGAGAAGCCCAATGGTGGGATTTAATTTCCAAGCCAATGATCTAATTAAATTGTGTCAAACCCAAGCTAAATGAATTAATTACGGTAGCCCAACTTAGAGTTTAATTGTTGGGAGCCCTAAAGGAATTAATCTAGTAGATTAAATTTAAGGAAATTGAAGTGTGAGTTGGATTATATAATTTGTCCGAGGAAGGTATTGAATTAAGTTTAATAAAGGAAGTCCGATTAATGAATTTATTAAATTAACGGACTAACCTAAGATTTTGGGAGGAACCCTAATTAAATATTCAATTAATATTGAATATGACAAGTCTAAGTTGATTATGTAAATTAAATTAAATTTGATTATTAAATTATTCCTTAATTATTTAAATAAGTCATATAATTAAATTAAGTGATGGACTTGTAGAAATTTTTGTATGATTGAGTATTTTATTAATCTAGCCCAATGTTTTAATTAATTGGGAGCCTAGTAAATTAATTTAGTAGCCCAACATTTCAATGGATTAAAGGAGTATCCATGGCCCAAAAAGATTTAATTCCAAAGCCCAAACATTGGCCCATTTGAAAAGAGCTTCTAGAAGGTTAATTAAATCAATTTAGGCTATAAAAATAAAGGAAAATTTGGTCATTTAAGGGGTATGACCGGTGGAGTGTGATGGAGAGGTAGCTTGGATTTCAAAAAGCTATCAATTGATGGCTTGAGTTAGTGTGTGTAACACATAAACTAATTTGCTAGAATTTATGAAAAGTTTGATGTCCATTGTATAGATATATGCAATATATGTATAGAATGCTAGGCCTATAAATAGCACATCAATTTTCATTTGAGAGGGTTCCAAAAATATTGCTAGAGAGTCTTTTATTATGTGTTAGTAAATTTAGTGAGTTAACTCGGTAAGTTAAAGAAAAAGGGTAGTGAGTTAGTGAGTTCTTTAGTGAGTTACTACCGAGTCAAGTGAGCCAAGTCTAATTCTTCAAGAGGAGTGTGCTTGGATGTCATCTAACTCCATCATCTATCTTTGGAAGGAGAGAAAAAGTAGCTCACAAGTCTAAAAGGTATAACACTAACCCTAAACCCTAGTTTTGAAGTTCATTATGTTTTATATTGAATATTTATGGTAGAAAAGTTATTCTCAAGCTCTAAAGGTTTAGATCCATGCTAGATTGGTAGATCTAGGGTTACATGGGTGTAACATGAATATTTATGGGTGTTGGTGTTGAAAAGTTTAGCAAAATGTATGAAAACGATTTTTACCGACGGAACCTTAAACGAACGTGTGATTCGGAGCTTTATATTTTGAAACCTAAAAGTTAGGTATGAGATTTTCTTCTTTGATATGGTAAATATATAAGTTAAGAACAAAACCTAGTTGGTATAATGTTCATGTGAGTTGTTATGATCAAGATATGATTTTTAGACCAAAGAAGGTCATTTTAAGAACCCAATGTACAAATAGTCCACTTTGTGGATATTTTTCAAAACCAAAACTTTTCCAAAAATTTGATCCAATGATGGAATATTGTAGTTTAGGAAGATACGAATCCATCGATACCAATTTGAGGTAATTTGGATTTGTAGATTTCATTTTATTCAAGTTTTAATCAAAGGAGCAAAAGTTGAAAAATCAGAAAATGGCAATTTTGCAGATTCTGCAAGAGGAGGGCCGGGGCCCTTGTTTCCTTTGTAAAAGGAGGGCCGGGGCCCTTGGTCACTGTTCACGGCCAGTGAGTTTTCCGTTCCGGGTCGGGTCGGGCCATTCGGGTCGGGTCGGTTCGGGTCTTTTAAGTCCAAAATTGATAAAATTGCTTAAAAATTAATATAATTAATTTGGGACCCAACTTTAATAATTATTTATTATTTATAATAAATAATAAATAAAGTAAATAAAAACTATTATTATAATTAATTATTATTTAAAGGATATTAAATGGTAATTAAAGAAAGATGAAGTTAATAAGGTAATTATTTATTATTTTAATAAATAAGGATAATTAGTTAATTATTATTTAAATGATATTAAATAATAATTAAAGGGAGATAAAGTGAATAAAATGATCATTTATTATTTAATGAATATTAAATAATAAATGAGATTAATTAACTAAGAGATTATTATTTAAATAATCATTAAAGGATTTGAGGATTGCTAAAATATTATTAAATGGTTAATAATATTAATAAGTGATTAAAATATTATTAAATGGTTAATAATATTAATAAGTGATTAAAATATTATTAAATGGTTAATAATATTAATAAGTGATTAAAATATTATTAAAAGGTTAATAATATTAATAAGTGATTAAAATATTATTAAATAATTAATAATATTAATAAGTAATTAAAATATTATTAAATGGTTAATAATATTAATAAGTGATTAAAATATTGTTAAATTATTAATAATATTAATAAGTGGTTAAAATATTATTAAATAGTTAATAATATTAATAAGTGATTAAAATATTATTAAATTGTTAATAATATTAATAAATGATTAAAATATTATTAAATTGTTAATAATATTAATAAGTGATTAAAATATTATTAAAGGGTTAATAATATTTGATTGTAGTTATATATTATCAAAGGTAGATAATATTTTGAGATATTTGGTACTGTATTAAATGTCCAAATCATTAAGTTGCGTAAAGAAGAAAGTTTAATTGAATTAAACCAAGGTAAGAGTCCATTAGTGATTAAATATTAGACAACTTATAAAATATAGGTTGTATGAAGAACGCAAGGTATTGGTGAAAGATGGTTAAGCGTACCCGATATGTCCAACTAGGTTTGGGCTAGGGGTTTTGTCCGGAACTTAAGGGTTCGTTTGTCGGACATTTTAAGAGTTAATAATTTAAAGTTAGAGTCTTATATAAAGGCTAAGTAATAGTCATTATATCTAATGATTATTTCAATTTGTTTCCTATATAAATTGTAGGTTGAACGCAAGACGCAAATAAGCGTAACTGGTAGAAGCGAACCAGGCAAGTTTTTCAGATATTGTTGCTATGTGTATAACTGTTGTGTGTGCACTTGAAGCCTGTGAGAATTTGAATTAAATATATTTCTGTGAAATCATATGATATGTGTTGATTCTATATGTTAGAAAACCTGAATTAATTGAATAAGTTGAATTGTATGCCATGTATTCATTCCAATGCATGATCAGTATGTTGCATGAATAAATGCAAAGCATGAGAAGCATGATGCATTCATATAATGTAATGCATGAAGTATGAGAAGAATGTATAAACATAAACTATGTGTTATGTGCTATCTGTTAGACTTGTTGAGCCGTCGTGCTCACTCTTGCCTAAACCAACATTTTCAGATAAGGCTAGTTACCTGAAGTTCTCGATAAAGAACAAGGAACAGGAAAACATATTACTTCCATTGAAGATCTAAATATCTATTATAGATATCAGTCCGAATTGGACAGGTAAATGATTGCGTAGCATAAGATTTAGTTGGTACGTTATATGAGTGTTAAATACTCAAGTTGATTGTAATAGAATGTCGTATCAGGTATGATATTAAGACATACTAGGAATGTATAAAGATTTCGATTCTGGAATGGAAAGAGATGTTGTAAAATTGTAAATAAATGGTTATTTACCAATTATAATATTGTTGAAATTCTTAAACAATAAGGAAAAGGTTGTACTCGTGTTGAACCGGATCCGAGGTTCAAGGAACCCGGATTTGGGGTCGTCACAAGTTGGTATCAGAGCTGATAGGTTATAAACCTTAGGTAAGAGTACCTTAGGCTATAACCGTGTAGAAGATAAGTAAAATGGTAAATGAATAAACTCAGGAAGAGTTTAAGTAATAAAAGATGAATTTGGAAAATTCATATATAGAAGATTATCCAAAGATGGATTTGAGAAGAATGAAAAAGGTCATGTTGTACCTAATTTGAAGAAATGATAGAAAATATCTTATGATAAGATTTTGAGAAGCATAAAGAAAATGCTAATAAGGTCATGAAATGATCTAGAGAGATGAACTCGTAATGAGGCAGATCTGCTAAAATATGAATGGATAAAATTCGTATTCAGTTAAGAAAAATTAGTGGTTTGTGGGTTTTTAATTGAGGACTCATATTAGTGGTTGAGTTGTACGATTCCTTGTATGGGCAGGGAATTTGTGCTTTGGTTTTAGAACCGCTTAGCTTCCTATATTAATATAGTGGTTGAGTTGAACGAACCCTTGTATGGGCGGGGGCTATGATATGTCAGCGAACCAATTTGGGAGATGCTGCTGCGAAACTTGGCACGATCAGGGTGTATCGTAGAATAAACGTATGCACTGATGGCAGGTGTTCCTTACAGTGTTGAAGAGTTGGGAAACTGATGTATTTGTTCTTGGTTTAACGACCGCTTAACTTTCTATATTGATTAGTGGCCGAGTTGACCAATTTCTTGTATGGGCGGGAGATTGTGTTTGGTTTGACGACCACTTAGCTTCCTATAGTGATAATCGATTGAAACCTGGTGTCGCGCTATTTGTTATATGAATGTTGAGAAGGTGATTCTTTTCTCATGTATAACGAATAGGTAGAGGATGTTAAGTTAAGTTCGTGTTCTGAGAACCGACACGCATGGAAAGTTCGTGACTCATAGTTATGTGGTGGAACCCCTCAGCGAATGGGCGACTTTGGCCTGACTAGGACAAGTTCCTCAAACCATATGATTGTGGTAAGTTCCTGAACCCAAATACGTGGTGAGTTTGATGAACAGTGAGTATGGATAGAGTTAAGTAGTCAGGTTAAGGCTATACTAGATATAGTTATTAAGCTGGAAAAGAATGTGGAGGAAAAATTTGAGGTGTTTTGAGGTTTTAGGATATTCCAAATCTTCTAGCTATGCTAGACTTTGAAATTCTTAAAATCGTGCCAAATTCGCACTGTTGTGCTTTTGAAAAGACAAATGAATTTTCTTATTTTATTATTAATTCGCAGTAACACGAGGTGTGGAGAAGTCCATCGTTACTTGTGATGAGATGATAAACGATGGAGTCATTAATGCAGAGTAACCTAGTGTTGGATGTATTTTTAAGCCCACTATGGTATGATGTAAGATGACAAAGTCATAAAATGATTTTCAGTATTTTGAAACGTTTAAAGAAGAGTCTATGCTAATTATTTCGGCCAGACAAATTGATTTGAAAATATCAAAATGTATTTATAAAATCATCACACGCCATTAAAGCCATGGTGCAGAGATGAAAAAGACGGAATCCTCAACGCACTGTTGCAACGGTGCGGTATCATGAAGTCCTATAAATGAATTTTAGTTACTTTAACTAATCTGAAATGATTTTTGAGTCGTAATATACGAACAGTTCAATGATGTGAGTCTATTTCATTTATTTTGACTGGACACTTTTGGTCAGAAATGACTCAAGTTTTATTTTCCAATCCAACGTATGCTGGAGCGGAATTTTGTAGTAAGTCTGAGGTGAACAACCCCATAATGGGGGATATGTCAGAGCCATGAATAAAGAACCCGCGAGGGGGCGCCCAACAGTGGTGGCATGCTGATATGGGTTGGTAAATCCAAAGAGTTCGACCCCGAGAGAAGTCGTTGTGCACAGCGCTAGAGTACGATAGGCTGATCACCTAGCGTACGAAACCATTGTGGTATGTTTTCAGTCTTTGTGATTGATAAACATTCTCGCAGTATGTTCACAGTCTTTATGACTCCTCAGAATAGTATGAAAGTTTTAATGAATATTTTGATTTTCAATTTATTCTTTTATAAGATATTGATTTTCAATTTATTCTTCTACAAGATATTCCATTGTTCTGGAATAGTGAAAAGTATGAACTTCCTAGAAAATGGTAGTCATATAAATTGATGAGTAAAGAGATATTTTCAGAGATGAAAAATTGGTAGAAATGAGTATGTTGAAATTTCGGGGACGAAATTCTTATAAGAAGGGGTGAATGTAATATCCCAGATATTTTCAAGATTTTAAATAATATCTTAATTGATTTTATTAAAGGTTATGGTTTAAAACCTAGAGTTTGAAAAGTGAGATTTGTAGAATTTGGGTGAACATTTTTTTTAACATAATGTATTTGTTAGAAATTAAATGTGAGAATATTGTAATGATGCATATAGAGAATTTATTAAAGAAATAAATTCATTTGAGAAGTGAAGACGGTTATAAGGATATATATACATAGTTATATATTCCTAGAGTTGTGTTTGTTAGCCAAATACGAAGAGGAGTAAATTTAATACTCAATTAAACTAATAAATTAATTAGTTTAAATATAAAATCATGAAATATAATTAATTAGGTTAATTATATTGGTTATGAGTTAAAGTTATATAAAAACTAGAATGTTTGTCTAGAATGACAATAATTAAGAAGTTAATTAATTAAGTAATTAACTTAATTATTAAATTGTGGTATAGAGCCCAATATTGATTTAATTGACTAGCTCAATGAAATGGTGTAGCAAGCTCAATGGAGATGTAGAGAAGCCCAATGGTGGGATTTAATTTCCAAGCCAATGATCTAATTAAATTGTGTCAAACCCAAGCTAAATGAATTAATTACGGTAGCCCAACTTAGAGTTTAATTGTTGGGAGCCCTAAAGGAATTAATCTAGTAGATTAAATTTAAGGAAATTGAAGTGTGAGTTGGATTATATAATTTGTCCGAGGAAGGTATTGAATTAAGTTTAATAAAGGAAGTCCGATTAATGAATTTATTAAATTAACGGACTAACCTAAGATTTTGGGAGGAACCCTAATTAAATATTCAATTAATATTGAATATGACAAGTCTAAGTTGATTATGTAAATTAAATTAAATTTGATTATTAAATTATTCCTTAATTATTTAAATAAGTCATATAATTAAATTAAGTGATGGACTTGTAGAAATTTTTGTATGATTGAGTATTTTATTAATCTAGCCCAATGTTTTAATTAATTGGGAGCCTAGTAAATTAATTTAGTAGCCCAACATTTCAATGGATTAAAGGAGTATCCATGGCCCAAAAAGATTTAATTCCAAAGCCCAAACATTGGCCCATTTGAAAAGAGCTTCTAGAAGGTTAATTAAATCAATTTAGGCTATAAAAATAAAGGAAAATTTGGTCATTTAAGGGGTATGACCGGTGGAGTGTGATGGAGAGGTAGCTTGGATTTCAAAAAGCTATCAATTGATGGCTTGAGTTAGTGTGTGTAACACATAAACTAATTTGCTAGAATTTATGAAAAGTTTGATGTCCATTGTATAGATATATGCAATATATGTATAGAATGCTAGGCCTATAAATAGCACATCAATTTTCATTTGAGAGGGTTCCAAAAATATTGCTAGAGAGTCTTTTATTATGTGTTAGTAAATTTAGTGAGTTAACTCGGTAAGTTAAAGAAAAAGGGTAGTGAGTTAGTGAGTTCTTTAGTGAGTTACTACCGAGTCAAGTGAGCCAAGTCTAATTCTTCAAGAGGAGTGTGCTTGGATGTCATCTAACTCCATCATCTATCTTTGGAAGGAGAGAAAAAGTAGCTCACAAGTCTAAAAGGTATAACACTAACCCTAAACCCTAGTTTTGAAGTTCATTATGTTTTATATTGAATATTTATGGTAGAAAAGTTATTCTCAAGCTCTAAAGGTTTAGATCCATGCTAGATTGGTAGATCTAGGGTTACATGGGTGTAACATGAATATTTATGGGTGTTGGTGTTGAAAAGTTTAGCAAAATGTATGAAAACGATTTTTACCGACGGAACCTTAAACGAACGTGTGATTCGGAGCTTTATATTTTGAAACCTAAAAGTTAGGTATGAGATTTTCTTCTTTGATATGGTAAATATATAAGTTAAGAACAAAACCTAGTTGGTATAATGTTCATGTGAGTTGTTATGATCAAGATATGATTTTTAGACCAAAGAAGGTCATTTTAAGAACCCAATGTACAAATAGTCCACTTTGTGGATATTTTTCAAAACCAAAACTTTTCCAAAAATTTGATCCAATGATGGAATATTGTAGTTTAGGAAGATACGAATCCATCGATACCAATTTGAGGTAATTTGGATTTGTAGATTTCATTTTATTCAAGTTTTAATCAAAGGAGCAAAAGTTGAAAAATCAGAAAATGGCAATTTTGCAGATTCTGCAAGAGGAGGGCCGGGGCCCTTGTTTCCTTTGTAAAAGGAGGGCCGGGGCCCTTGGTCACTGTTCACGGCCAGTGAGTTTTCCGTTCCGGGTCGGGTCGGGCCATTCGGGTCGGGTCGGTTCGGGTCTTTTAAGTCCAAAATTGATAAAATTGCTTAAAAATTAATATAATTAATTTGGGACCCAACTTTAATAATTATTTATTATTTATAATAAATAATAAATAAAGTAAATAAAAACTATTATTATAATTAATTATTATTTAAAGGATATTAAATGGTAATTAAAGAAAGATGAAGTTAATAAGGTAATTATTTATTATTTTAATAAATAAGGATAATTAGTTAATTATTATTTAAATGATATTAAATAATAATTAAAGGGAGATAAAGTGAATAAAATGATCATTTATTATTTAATGAATATTAAATAATAAATGAGATTAATTAACTAAGAGATTATTATTTAAATAATCATTAAAGGATTTGAGGATTGCTAAAATATTATTAAATGGTTAATAATATTAATAAGTGATTAAAATATTATTAAATGGTTAATAATATTAATAAGTGATTAAAATATTATTAAATGGTTAATAATATTAATAAGTGATTAAAATATTATTAAAAGGTTAATAATATTAATAAGTGATTAAAATATTATTAAATAATTAATAATATTAATAAGTAATTAAAATATTATTAAATGGTTAATAATATTAATAAGTGATTAAAATATTGTTAAATTATTAATAATATTAATAAGTGGTTAAAATATTATTAAATAGTTAATAATATTAATAAGTGATTAAAATATTATTAAATTGTTAATAATATTAATAAATGATTAAAATATTATTAAATTGTTAATAATATTAATAAGTGATTAAAATATTATTAAAGGGTTAATAATATTTGATTGTAGTTATATATTATCAAAGGTAGATAATATTTTGAGATATTTGGTACTGTATTAAATGTCCAAATCATTAAGTTGCGTAAAGAAGAAAGTTTAATTGAATTAAACCAAGGTAAGAGTCCATTAGTGATTAAATATTAGACAACTTATAAAATATAGGTTGTATGAAGAACGCAAGGTATTGGTGAAAGATGGTTAAGCGTACCCGATATGTCCAACTAGGTTTGGGCTAGGGGTTTTGTCCGGAACTTAAGGGTTCGTTTGTCGGACATTTTAAGAGTTAATAATTTAAAGTTAGAGTCTTATATAAAGGCTAAGTAATAGTCATTATATCTAATGATTATTTCAATTTGTTTCCTATATAAATTGTAGGTTGAACGCAAGACGCAAATAAGCGTAACTGGTAGAAGCGAACCAGGCAAGTTTTTCAGATATTGTTGCTATGTGTATAACTGTTGTGTGTGCACTTGAAGCCTGTGAGAATTTGAATTAAATATATTTCTGTGAAATCATATGATATGTGTTGATTCTATATGTTAGAAAACCTGAATTAATTGAATAAGTTGAATTGTATGCCATGTATTCATTCCAATGCATGATCAGTATGTTGCATGAATAAATGCAAAGCATGAGAAGCATGATGCATTCATATAATGTAATGCATGAAGTATGAGAAGAATGTATAAACATAAACTATGTGTTATGTGCTATCTGTTAGACTTGTTGAGCCGTCGTGTTCACTCTTGCCTAAACCAACATTTTCAGATAAGGCTAGTTACCTGAAGTTCTCGATAAAGAACAAGGAACAGGAAAACATATTACTTCCATTGAAGATCTAAATATCTATTATAGATATCAGTCCGAATTGGACAGGTAAATGATTGCGTAGCATAAGATTTAGTTGGTACGTTATATGAGTGTTAAATACTCAAGTTGATTGTAATAGAATGTCGTATCAGGTATGATATTAAGACATACTAGGAATGTATAAAGATTTCGATTCTGGAATGGAAAGAGATGTTGTAAAATTGTAAATAAATGGTTATTTACCAATTATAATATTGTTGAAATTCTTAAACAATAAGGAAAAGGTTGTACTCGTGTTGAACCGGATCCGAGGTTCAAGGAACCCGGATTTGGGGTCGTCACAATAATTGTCTAGCTTTAACTAACTTGCTTTGAAAGACCTAACATTAATAAAGTTGGTCTAATAATTAGTACGGCGTATTTGCATAACTATACGCTTAATAACGAACTTATTTACCACACATAAGTACTAACACATAAATTACATTAGTCAAAACAATATTATTAACCTTATAGACACTTAATCATTTTAGGTTAATAATTTAATAAGTTAGAAAATATTTTTCTTAAGTGTTGGACACTTATTAAACCCTTAAACAACTTATTATAATTGTTTAATTAAATCATAATTAAATTTAATTTATTTTATTAACTCAATCTCTATTTAATTACTATTTAATATTGATTAAATAGAAATTAATTAATTAACTCTAGGTATTATTTAAAATAAATAATAACTAATTGTACTTACTTATTATTTAATTATAATTAAATAATAAATAATTATTAACTTAGTTTAAACCTTCTTTAATTTAATGTTAATCAACCAATAATTAACCAAGTAATTAACCTTACTTATTATTTAATTAAGGAAATTAAATAATAGTTTACTAATCTTAATCCTCTTTAATTATTATTTAATGTCAATTAAATAATAATTAATTATTTAATTAATTTTAATTATTATTTAAGGTTAAATAATAATCAAATCATTCTTATTTATTATTTAAATTAAATAATAAATTATTACTCTAATAACTTAATTTCCATTAATCGTTATTTAATGTTAATTAAATAATAATTAATTACTTAATTATCTTTATTTATTATTTAATAATATTTAAATAATAAATAATTAATTTATAAATTTTATCTCTCTTTAAATATTATTTAATAGGCATTAAATAATAATTGCTAATTTATCATCTTTATTTATTATTAACATTTAAAATAATAAATAAATAATAAATTTATTTAACCTAACCATGGTTTAGCTAACTAGATTAATATTTAAAATATTTAAATATTAAACTTTATGAAAAATATCCTCCCCAATATTATTTTTGTATTATTATTATTTTTGTTATAATTTTAAATTAATTTTTAAATATTTAAATTAATTAAAATTAACCCGAATGGCATTTTCGTAAATAAGTTGAAAAACCGGACCGATGGCATTTCCGTAATTAATTCAAAAACTGAACCGAGGGCAGAATGATAATTCTGCCGAAAAAAACACGGAGGGGCAAAATGGTAATTTCGCCGAAAAACAGTTTCTCGCGCATTGCGCGCGTAAGCCGATGCAGGACCAAAACGGCGTCGTTTTTGAAACCCCGGAAATGGCCTCCGCGCATAACGCGCGGAGTAAAATTTCACGGACGCCAAACGACGTCGTTTGGCTCCGCGTCCTCGGTGAACAGTGGCAGCCGCGCATTGCGCGGAAAGCCTTAAAATTTTTTTCTTCCCGCAGAACGTGAACAGTGACCAGAAAATACCCACTTTAATAAAAATTATACCATCAAGTAAGCTTTAAATGCTCAATAAAAATCCAAAAAAATTACCAATCATCTTATATTAATTTATAACATGAAAAATTAATTTTTCATGATTTAATATCAATATTTTTTTATAAAAATTTTTACATCACATAAACTACCATAAATCATATCTTTTTGTGTATAACTCCATTTTAAGTGATTCAAACTTTGTTTTTCTCATGATTTAATGTTCTATAATATTAGAACATCAAACCTAAGTTTTACAAAAATATTTTTGGTAATATATTTCAAAACTTGTTTACACACTACTAAATACATATTTTAGCATATAAAATATACCAAAATACAAACCAAACATATTAAACTCAAGCATGGCATAAATATTACCTCTACACATTAATAATTATATTAACATGTTTATACTAACATGGTGATTTATTTAATTTAAAAACAAAACTTTATTTAAAATAACCATTACCTTGATTTAATGGCTATCTTTATTTTTCTTCCAAAGTAGGTGATGAGGTTTGAAGGCATGAACCAAGAACTCCTTCTCTTGGTATTTTTGCTCTCAACTATAATTTTTCTACACTCTCAAATGCTCTCTAGCTTGAAAAATGGAGGAAGAAGAATGACTAACACAATGCTCCTAATTTGCAAGTATACTTGCAATATTGATAGATACATAATATATCTAATAATTTTAGCCCATCATGCACCTATTGGATACTTACACAAGTTAGCCACATTAGGTGAAAAGAAGCATGGTGTCTATGTACTTTAAAAATCAATCCAAGCAATCCTTTAATTAAATAAATAAGAAAATCAAATAATAATTATAATAATAATAATAATAATAACAATACACTCTCTCTCCTCCTCACCACATGCTTCGGCTAATAGCTTCAACCTTGTCCCAAAAATCAAGTCATTTTTCTTATTTTAATTAATTAATAAGTTATTTAATTGTTTTTCCAAGTGGGCCAATGATTGGGCTTTAATTTAAAATACCAATTGGGCTTCTATTAAATTGTTTGGGCTACTAAATTATCAAATTTTATTATTCTCCACTTGGGCTACTAATTGACCCATGTTGGGCTAATTTAATAATTTATACATTAATTATTCAATCCATGATTAAATAAATAATTAAATTGAATAAATAATTAAATATTTTAACCCATTAGTATAAAATTACTAAATGGACTAATAAATATTATTATTAATATTTCACATTATTTACATTAATTAATAGTCATATTAATTAATTTATTATATTTAATTCACTCATTATATTCAATTTAATTGAATATTTAATTAATAGGAAACTTATCAATTGATTTGATATTAAAACTTTAGGGTTTGTTCACTAATTTAATAACATATTAGTGACCCCCTTTAATTAATTTTAGTAATTAATTACATAATTATTTAATCACATAATTAATTAATCACATAAAAAGATTTAAATAATCTCATAAAACTAACTCGTTGAAAATTAAATTAATAATTTAATTAATAAAGATGTGGAAATTTTAGGACATTACAGAAGATCTCGATAAAGATCAAGGAACAGGAAAGCATATTATTTTCACTAAAGATCTAAATGTCTATTGCAGATATCAGTCCGAATTGGACAGGTAAATGATTGTGTAGTATAATACTTAGTTGGTATATTATATGAGTGTTAAATACTCAATTTGATTGTAATAGAATGTCGTATCATGTATGATATTGAGACATACTAGGAATGTATAAAGATTTCGATTCTGGAATAGAAAGAGATGTTGTAAAATTGTAAATAAATGATTATTTAGCAATTATAATATTGTTGTAATTCATAAACAATAAGGAAAAGGTAGTACTAGTGTTGAACCAGATCCGAGGTTCAAGGAACCCGGATTTGGGGTCGTTACAGTATGGATATATATTTAGAATAATTTATTGGACATAATTTGTTGTATAAAATTATTAATTTTACTGAATTTGGATTACATCCGTAACTTTGATTTTGATGCAATTTGAATTGTGTACGCACCAAAGTTTTGGATTATATATATAATATATATACTATTACCGAAAACATTTTTCGGTATGTATATATATATATATATAATCGCTGGAATTAATTTTGTTCTTCTCACTGTTGCGGCACAGTTTCCGGATATGTTATATATATATATATATATATATATATATATATATATATATATATACATATATCACTTCCGGTTTTGGATCAAAAGCCAGCCACTGTTTTTCCGAATTGGACTTGGAACAAAAGCACAAGTAATATAATATATATATATATATATATAACAACATAGCAGCTTCTTTTTTTTTTGGATTTAGAATGATAAAGCAGCAGCACGTTCGGATTGTACATATATAAGAGATTGTCCCAAATTTTGTGTCACTACCGAAAACTGTTTTTGCCTTGACCGAAAAGTGACTTTGTTTTTTTTGCTTGACCGCTGCTTGCTTTGCTTGACCGTACCACTGTGACACTAATTTAGGGACATGCAAATGAAGGAGCAGCTTCCGGTTTAAGCAATAGGAGCAGCTTCCGGTTTTGGGCATTCGCTATATATATACTACCGATTAATATATATATATTATTAATATATATGATATATTTATAATATATATATTAATTAGCCAAACGGTTTGGTCATTTTGTGCAAATTTTAAATTTTCAAAATAAAAGAGTTTATTTTGGGTAATTTTAAAATAATAAAAATAAATAGTTTATTTTTAAAATAATTTTATAATTAAAATAAAAGGTTTATTTTAAACATGAAATTAGATTTTATGCAATTTTATTGCCCATTAAATGATACCAATACATATATGGAATGATTTATTTAATTCATATGATGAATATTATTTATTGATATATATGTTGATATATATGATAATAAATGAGATTGATTATGGACTATTGACCAATGTGATTGGATTTAATTTTAATGGATGCATGAATGAATGGGTTTTATAAATGGGGTCTGCGTACTTCGTCTTTCTAATTTTTCTTATGTATAATTCTATCTCCCTCCTATGTACTTTCCCTTGACTATTGATCAAGGTTTCTATTTATTGTAAATAGTTTTGTAATAGGATTAGTTAGAATTATTTTGAAGAATTGGAGCCAAAGAGCATGAAGCGCATGAAGACCCATTTGTAATGGAGCCCGAATTTAAATGTAATAGTTATATTTAATTTAATTTATTCTTGCACCATAGGTTTGACCTTTTGGTTCACTTGGTGGCTCTAGTGAACCAAATTAGAATAAAAGTCCATAATCAATCCAAGTAGAATATAGTATTCTATATGTGCATGTTAATTATATATATTATATATTATCCAAACATGCTTCGCATGTTAAATAATATGACGCGTATTTTATATATATATGTGCATGCGCGCTAAACAAGATAAGACAATTAATATTAACAAACCCCTCAAGATGTAGAATAAATATTATTTATAAAATGAATTAAAATGTTTAATTCATGAATTAAAATGAGTTTAATTCAATTAAATAAAATTAGAATGGTTCTAATTTATTTATTCTACTACTAAAATATTAAGTTGTAACGTTCAAAGATATTTGGAATATCGAACGCTGCCTTCTAGCATGATAAAACGATAGAGTATCAAATAATCAATATACGTTTGTTGTGCACACACAAGGCTTATATCGATCATTTGAGATGTTGTTTTATCACATTTGATGTTTATAAGGAATTGAACATTACTGTTTTGTTGTGCACACACAAGGGCAGTATTTTTCTCTTCACTTATATGGAAGTGCTAGGTCTAACTTAACTTATAATTTTGATTTGGATGTGCACACACATGATCATAATAATCTAAGAGGCAAAATACAAGGAGTTACATGTTAATGTAATTGACAAGGAGTTGTCTACCTATTGAATAAACTATAATTTGTTGTGCACACACAAGGTTATACTTATGTCAATAGGATCCTTATCTCATTAGCAAATCTTTAATTAGTTTTGTCGAACTATATATAGAGGGTAATATTGTTTGATGAAAATAGTGGGAGACACCATTTTAAATAAAGACCTAATTAACTTGATGATTAATAAAATGAATGCATGTTAATATTGTTATTAATTCACTTAAAGAATATTGCTATGTTTAATTCACTAACACTACATAGCATATTAGATGCTAACAATTAATCGAACCGAATTGTTCGGATTGATTAAACAAATTTGAGAAAAGTTCTCAATGCTGAAAAGCTAGCAAATATCCTTAATTTGCCTATTCCTGCAAACGTTGTAGACTAAGCCTATGAGGAAGATATTGTTATTTTAAGAAATAGCAAGATGATGTAAAGATGGCTCAATGCATCATGCTCACATCCATAAGTATTTAGTTACAGCGTCAACACGAGAAAATGGATGCACCTACTATATTGTTGCATATTCAATAGTTGTTTGGTGAGCAAAGTAGGTCAACTAGATATAAAATATCTAATGAGTTCTTCCAATCTATAATAACCAATGGCACTACAGTAAAGACACATGTCCTAAAGATGATCAATCCAATTGATCAATTAGGACACCTAGGTTTTGTCAAAGATGGAGAGTTGAGTCAAGATTTGATCTTGCAGTCACTCGCTGACTCCCTTTCACAAATTGTTGTGAACTTTAACATTAATAAGCTTGAAGTCAGTTTACCTGATTTGCTTAAATATGTTAAATAAGTTGAGAGTCACTTTCCTTCCAAGAAAGACCAAGTCTTACTAGTAGATGAATCTTCTAAGTTGAAGAAGATGGCCAAAGGTGTTTCTGAGGAGTCAGAAAAGATAGAAGGCAATAGAAAGGCTAAATAAAGGACATAAATAAAAGTGATCCCGAGGGCAAATGAGTTTGCTTTCATTACGATAAGCTGGGACACTGGAAGAGGAACTGCGAGGAGTATCTTGTAGTAGTTAAGTAGAAGAAGCTTAGTGAAGCTTCAACTGCAGATATAGATTTGTTCATAATGAAATAGAACTTTCTATAAGTCAAGTTTCTACTTAGGTATTAGATACCAGCTGGAGGTCTCAAATATGCAAACCGTTGCAGAGACTAGGAAGAAGTAGAAAGCTGAACTAAAGATAAGTAATCCTATGCGTGGGGAATGTAGCAAAGGTTGCTGCATTAGCCATGGAAACTTATAGTTTAGCACTGCCTACGGGCAAGCCAATTAAGTTAGTAAGTTGTTACTATATTTCAGTTCTTAGAAACATTATTTCAGTTCCATGTGATGACAAGGAAGGGTTTTGATATTATAATAATGAACAATCATTGTTCTGTTTATAATGATAATGCTTTATTTAGAACTGGTTGATTACTTAATGGATTTTGTAAGCTTGACTTACATGAAAATATTTCAAAATTGAACAAACTAATGGTAAAGAGATGATATGGATCATACCTTTATGCAATACTGTTAACTCGGTCATGTTGATGAAACAAGAATAAAAAAGTTGTATAAAGATAGGTTTTTAGAGCCTTTTGATTATGAATCAAATACAACTTGTGAATCTTGTATCATGGAAAATATGACTAAATTTTCATTTAGTAGACATGGAGAGCGAGTTACGGAGTTGTTAGAGATGGTACACATAGTCATGTGTGGGACCTATGACAACAAATGCAAGAGGAAGGTATTTATTCATTATTTTCAGTAATGATTCTAGATTTCGATATATGTATTTGATGAAATACAAATCCAAATCATTTGAAACGTTCAAAGAATTTAAAAGTGAAGTATAGAAACTAAAGGCCAAAAGTATTAAAGTTCTTCGATTAGATCGAGAAGGGAATACTTAAGCAATAAGTTTCTAGATCATCTCAAGCGAAATGGTATTCTCACATAATGGACATGGTGATGATCCATGATGAGTTATACCGATCTTCCAGTATACTTCTAGGGTTATACCTTATAAACGATCGCATATCTACTAAATCAGATACCTTCTTATTTCCTCCTCTTGATATGAGTCATGGATAGGGAGGAAACCAAGTCTTAAGTATGTTAAGATTTGAATTGTCCAGCTTATGTCAAAAGGTTTGACCATAAGCTTAAGACAAGATCTGATAAGTGTAAACTTGTGGGATATCCTAAAGAAAGTTTAGGGTATCACTTCTATAATCCGACTAACTAAAAGGTGTTTGTTGAAACACGTAGCCTTATAGGAAAAGAAGTTTTTCCTTAAAGGGTTAGTGGGAGTAAAATAGATCTTGAAGAAGTTCAAGAACCACAAAACACTACAGATCAAGTGAAGAAATCTATATAAGTAGATAAACCTATTGTACCATAACCAAGTCGTAAATCTAGTTTAGTACCGAAGATACCTGAATAGTATGGATTCATCATAGATAATGATGATGAGGTACACATCATAGTGGATGATGATCCAGTTACATACGACGAGGCATGAGTATTAGATACTCAAGAGAAATGGTCGATGACTATAAAATCCGAAATGGGTCTTTGGAGAAAGACTAAAGCAGATGGCTATGTGTAGACCTATAAGACCTGACTAGTGATAAAAAGATTTCAAATAAGGTCAATGAGTTGACTATAATGAAATTTTTCACTAGTGAAAATGTATTTTACTTGCAGTCGCGGCTTACTATACAAAAGGATGTATGTATGATACAACCAAGATGATTTATCTCTATATAGATGGAGTAAATCAAGTATAAAAGCTACAACGATCCAATTTTGAATTGAAGCAAGTTTCTCGAAGACGGAACATCCGTTTTGATGAGATAATCAAAAGAGTTTGATTTTATCAAAGACGGGGATGAACCAAGTGTGTACAAAGGTTAGTGGGAGCACTGTGACATTCCTAGTATTATATGGTGATATAATGTTGATAAGGAATGACATACCGATGCTACAATCAGTAAAGATGTTGTTGTCTAAAAACTTCTCCTTCAAGGACTTGGAAGAAGCATCCTAACATTCTATTCAGGATAAAGGTCTATAGAGATAGATCGTAAAGGATGCTTGGCTTGACCTAAGGAACGTACATTGATTCGTTGATATGTACTAGACCTGATATTACTTATGCATGATAAGCAGATATCAGTTCATTTTTGGAGAAGAATATTAGAAAAATAGTTTCTAATGATGAGTCTGACATAAAACTAGAGGGCTTAACAAACTCAAGTTTGTTCAGACTAACCAAGATAACAGCATTTCCGTTTTAGGTAATATGATTACCTTGAACGGTGCTGCACTGAGTTAGGAAAGTTTCAAACAGCAAGGAGTTGCTGATTTAGTGACAAAGACATAGTAAATAACCATAAGTGAAGCTGCAAAAGTGATTGTTTGGTTCAACAAGTTCATTACAGAACTTATAATGGTTCTTAGTATTAAAGGAGTTTAATTTGCCAAAGAACCTAGGTCTCATCTGAAATCCAAACATATATTGCAGCACTTTCATATGATAAGATGAATCATTGAAAAGGAGACGACACCATAAAGATGACAAGATCCTAGAACAACATTACAAATCCATTAACTAAAGCATTTACTAAGCAATTTGTACGCCACTTAGAGAAGAATGGTATAGGGATACTGTTGGGTCGCCGGTCGGAACTTGTTTTTATTCTGTTTTTATGTTTTTATATTTAATGAGTTCCGACCTCGACGAGTTCGTTTGAATGAACAAAACGCGCAAGTATACGCGGTCAACAAGTAATAAAGAGTAAGTAAAGTATCGATCCCACGAGGAATTATTAACAAGAATTGCCAAACACAAGCTTATAACCAATTCAATCCTATTTAAACGAATGAATAATTGTTTTGAAAATTAAACTAATAAAATTAAACTAATACTAGCTAATGAAAACAATTAAAGATAAGTGAATCTAAGTATGTAACTTTCCCCAATAGTTCATTCAAGTCTCCTAACTCTCTCTTTGGCTATTCGGTCACGACGAATTGTCAACCGAAAATTCTTTATAAGAGATATGGCCAACTCTCGTTGCACCATACCCGAATCCACCCAAATCCGACCCAAGGGAAACAAAAACGGGAAGGAACACCCTAACTAGGCAACTCACTATATCTCTATGAGAGTCAACACTAAAAAGGATTTGAAGAACAGATTCTCTCTTGGCTACACGAGGCGAGCTGGTATATCTCTATCCTAACTCACGAATCATTATCCCAACGCCATGTGGAATCACGAACACGTGTCATTGTATCTAGGTCTAAACTGGTACTCCCTCTCTCAGTTCCGCACAAGTTACCACACTAATAACTAGGTCAGACAAATACGCGTTAGGCGTAAAATATGAAAACTCATCCACACAGCCGTAGCCGATGAATGGTCAACCGAGAACTCTCTATAGTACTAACATGCCTCTCTCGAGCACATGTAGCGACATCCTACCCAAATCCGACACAAGGCAACAGAAACAGGAAGGAACGCCCAAGCTACGAATAACAAGGGTTGAAGGTCAGGTTCTCAAAGGTTGCACATGGCGTCTAGGTATATTTCTATCCTAGCCACAAATCATGCATCTCACATAGGAAAAATATGCAAAGCAAGTGTCACCATCTGTCACTATAGTTTCACACGGTGTATAAGCCTGTCACCTCCCATACACAATTTATGCATACCCCTCCAAGTAGGATAACACAATCACATGTTAACATATTTGGGTCAACACACTATACTCCCTCTCTCAGTTCCGTATAGGCTACTAAGTAAATGCACGACCTAGAAATTAACCACAAAACACAAATACAGCAACCAATCCATATGGTGCCAACCAAAGAGAGAGTAAATCAACTAGAACAACCTATTGGGTTCCATAACAAAACCTAGATTCATGGCTTAATCCAAAACACATGCACAAAACATCATTGATCAAGTAAGTAATAGCACATATAATGAATCAAAACCAAATGGATAACATTAAACCAAAGAATATTATATCCATAGAACAATATTAATCCACTATTACAATTCCAAAAATAAACATTCAATAGATTACATAAGATAGGGAGAGAGATAGGAAGAAGAAATAAAGAAAACTCCCTAAATCATGGCCTCAAATTGATGTAGGAGCACCATGGAAGCACCATCATGGCCTTCCAAAGTCGCCCAAGTCGCTCCCTCTTGGAAGAAACTGATATGTTATGTTTTAGGGCTCAAAAAATGGCTTTTATAGCACTATGTTCGTGGCTTGACTGGCGCACGGCGCAGCTACGCCGCACCGTAGTGCAAAATGGGCGCAGCTGCGCCAAATCTTGAAATTCCTGGCAAACGGCGCAGCTGCGCCTCTCCATAGTACAAAATGGGCGCAGCTGCGCCTTAGTGCAGAAAAGTGACAGTTGGCTGCTTCAGGGTCCTTTTGTATTTTTGGCGTAACGTTTTCATACGAACTCCGATTTAGGAAATTCAATATGTTCTGGAAAGGAAATTCGTAGAGATACAACTTTCATGTTTTACCAAATTGCAGATTCAAAACGGATCCATGTCAAAAGTTGGCCTCAATAGGCTGCTGCTGCATTTCTTTGTATTTTTTGTATAACTTTTGCGTCCAACCTCCGATTGTGTTGATTCAAGATGTTTTGGAAAGCTGAGGAGAAATTATACAACTTTCATGTTTGGCACAATTGGAGAATCGAAATGAATCAAGGTCGAAAGTTGGCCGTCATGTAAACGGCACGCCGAAAACGCGAACCGGGCAAACCAAGCCATGAACAAGCAAGCCCTTATTATAATTCCTGTAATACAACATAAAACACATAAAAAGTAATAGAAAGACACATTCTATAATAATATGGTAAAAAGACGCATAAATGAACAGAAAATACGTAAACTTACTATAAAACCTACAACAAACACGTAAAAACACATAGAAACTAACATAAATACTTAAAGATAAGCAATTTATCAAGCTCAATTGTACTCAATTCGTAGGTATAAATACCACTTATCAGATACCAAAGGGCGATTGGCTTTAGTTCAAGTGGGAGATTGAAAGTAGTATGCCCTCAAGCCAATCACATTTGATGTGATAAGCATATACTTTGTAATCTTGTTCGTTTATTAATAAAAGAATCAAGACATTTCTTTATTCATGATTAATTACTTGAATTAATCAAATGGATAAACCCATAGTTTTTGAGCAATGCTTTTAGAACCATGATGAGGATCATGCTAATGAGATCTAAATTCAAGATAGTTCAAAACTAAAATTGTTCCTAATCGTTGGATCACTAAAAAGGGGATTAGTAGATTCGGATAGATTGGTACATACTATGTTTGCTCTTATGAAGAGGATGATTGATCTCATAATCATTTGTGTAGAGACACTAAAGCAAGTATGTAGGTGCTTATTAGAGAATAAGTTCACTGAACATGAACTTACAAGTATGTGGTTCGTAAGGTTTATAAAAGTCATTATACTTACAAGTATATGATACTAATTTAAGATCAAATTGATTTAATTGTTAGGTCCGTTCAAGGATTGTTAGATTAATTTGGTTAGCAGTAAACGACGCACGAGGCAAGTTTTCTAACTTTAACTTGTAATTCTTATTACAAGTCCTCTACCCTTAACTTGTACTTATTGTTGCAATTATTATTCAACTTTAATTACTTTGAGCAATTCAATTATTGTTGAGCAAGTATCTACACTCGTAGATATTTGACAGACCTTTGAGTGAATTAATTATCGAAAATTACTTCACATTGTTATTGATTATTGTATTCGCACATAGTGCTTTTGCAAACTGTTTAAGAACGTCTAAGCTAATTGTTTCGGCTAGACAAATACATGTTAAATTCATTTAGTTGAATATCATAAAAGCTTATCCAAACCATTGGCTGGTGCAGATTCTTACAGTAAGACTGAGATAGAACAACCCTAGTTAAAGGGGATTTTTATTTGTCGGAGACCCGACAGCGCGCAAGAAAACTAAATGTGATGCATATACATAGGACATGAGAGGACTGATCCCCTCAAGTGTCCCGTTATTTTTAACAAGGTGTCAGACATTGTATGTCTGTTCTACCTTAGTAGCAGTTCATGGTCATTAAAGACCACTCAGCAGTAAAGAGTCAATCCAATCTTTTATTGAACATTGATTCTTGATATCTTTCACAATTGTTATCGTTGAAAACCTTGAAGTTATTTCCCTTCATCATGATATATCGTATGATTGTTGTTTATAAACTTGCTGAGCCATTTAGTTGCTCATTCTTGCTATATCATGATTATATTTCAGCTAAGCCCGACTGCTCTAAGTCAGACAAAGGCAAGGGGAAAGCGAATGCGTAGTTTAGTAGATGCATGTTAGTTTAAATTACTGTTATGTAATTACTGTTGTAAATCTTTTGTATTTCCCTTAAGATATGTAATGATTTAGATTAAGGTTAATAGACCTTGGGAAGTGTAGCCTTTTGTTAAGGAACCTTTTGTATTATTCTGCGAAGTTTGAATACAATTTATGTATTTCATTGTTGTTAAGTATTGTACAGTGAGAACCAAACCCGAGGTTAAAGAACCCGGATTTGGGGTCGTCACAACTTATCCAAATTTAGGTTTTAAACTTCAACCTTTATTTCATCATCAAGACCTTAAAAAAAAATCTCTTGAAATATCCGGGATTTTACAAATAATATTTTTTGGTGGTTAATATATTATCAAATGTGATAATACTGTGAAGTGATTGTTATATTCTTATATGATAATTATGTGATTTAAATATTATCAAAGTTTGATAATATTATTAAGTGATTAGAAGTTACGATTAAGTGTTAGATGATTTAAGACATTTATAGTAAGGTTATTATTGTAAAATAAACTTGTATGTGATATGTTGATTGGCAAATTAATGTTATTAAATGTTAGGTCATTCAAAGAAAGTTATTTTAAGTTAAATAGCAGTAATTAGTAGAACATACAAGTTTTCTAAACCTTAACTTATATTTATTTGGCAAGTACTTTTAAAACTCAAACTCGTTTCATTATGTAAGTTTCATATAATTGTTTTTGTTATGTTAAAGTATCTAGAAGTTGAACTTAGTTTCATAGTACATGATGAAATAATAATTATTTCATATCTATATTGTTATTAATATTTGCACTTATGTGCATTCACATGATTTTCTTCATATGAACTATTTAAAAAGGAAGATCTATGTCAATTATTCTGGCTAGATATTTTATGAATTATTATGATTGGTTCTCAAAATAAACTATTTAATGAGGTATATCTATGTCATTTGTTTCGGCTAGATATTGAATGTGTTAATATGATTGTTCTTGTTATGAACTATTTAAAGAAAAAGATATATGCCAATTATTTCGGCTAGACCATGTATGTATCAAATTCATTAATCTGAATATTATTGAAGTTAGCCCAAACCATATTGTTGTGGTGCAAATATGATGGAAAATGCCGAAATGAACAAATCATTATGAAAGGATAATACTACTGTCGAATATAATATTTCTGGTCAAAACAAAATTGGATTGTTATAATGTGTACAATATATACGTACAATAGGCTGATCGCCTAGAGTACCCATCTTCGGATATTGCAATTGAAATGATTGTTAGTATTCAAAACGAAAAGACAGCCTTATATATTCAGGGTAATATAAATATTCAAAACGTATGTTCACAGTCTTGTGACCTTTCAGCATAAAAAAGCAGTATGTTAAATTAATTGAAAGTTGTTATTCAAAGTTGCATGTCTTCACAATTCTTAAATATTGTTGAAGTTTCAAAAGTTAATTTTTTTTTTCATTCATGATATATCATTTATTGTTTATTTAAACTTGCTGAGCAAAATAGTTGTTCACCCTTGTTATATCATGAACTATTTTTCAGCTAAACCCGAGTGATCTAAGGAGTATAAAAACAAAGGAAAGACGAACAAGTAGAAGTAATTAGTTTTTATTGTTATGTTGTAAACCCTTTATGTTATAAGGTAATTGTGATGTATTTAAGGTTAGTAGAACCTGGGATTGATGGTACATTTTGTAATGAATCTATGTATATTTTTTTATAGTTATTGAAGATTTAGTTTATGAATGTTTGTCAAGTGTTGGATAGTGAGCACTGAACCCGAGGTTCGAGAGACCCGAATTTAGAGGCATCACAATCAATCATCTATAATTGATTATGGCGTATTCGATTATACTAAAGTTCTTACTTCAATATAAGCAACCGATCGCAATTCCATCAATAACCTGTTTTAGACGTTCTTGGGAAACTTCATTGTTCCACGTGACCCTTATCATTTGGTATCAGAGGAAGCATTCCAAATTATCATATTCACTCTTGGGATGGATGTCGTTAGCATTTCTACATTTATTTACAAAAATATAGCTGGAATAAGATTATTTGTTCTAATTTTACACTATTTTGAATTATTTTTTCTCATGATTAGTCTATTATTTAGCCTCTTGGACTATTGCTATCACTTATAAAGTCATTTGACATTTCAAAATGGGATTATATAATACCTCCTTTTCACTTGAGATTATTATTCATCATCAAATATTCTTATAAATGATAAAATATAATCTATGAAATTATATAACGAACTTATCGATAGAATAAAATAGTCCGAAATAATAATAAATTAATATAAATAATCATATCTTACCAATCATTTTTGAAAATAAATGTAGCCTAATTTCTTTGTTGCAAATGGCGATGTTAATGTTATCCAAGTAGCACAAAAGCGTGTCAAAGTGAGCCTTTGGCAACTTCTATTAAGCACTTTATAACGAAGACTCGAGGCTGCATTATCATACCACTAAACCTCAAGTTGACAAACTCTTCAATCCAAGATGCTTCAACAACTACAAGGTGTAAACAAGTAAAACTTCTCCGAAGATAGAGCTACTCGAATTTGACTTGTAAGATTAAATTCATACTCGAATTCGACTCGGATTCAAATTTTATTTGAAAAACTTTATTCAAATTTGACTCGATTCGAATTTTTGTTACTCGAATTCAATTTGACTCGGATCGAATTATATTCAAATTACTCGTGAATTTTAAATTCAAACTCAAATTTGAGTATCTACATTGCTTTATAATACATATAATTACTAATTGAACTTATTATTTTACTTAGAAATGAGAAAATATAATTATAATTATACTTGGACAATATAAAATTATAATTACAAATAAAATAAAAAATAATAACTAATTATTCAAAATTTGCTTAATTGTGTATATATTATAATAGAATGTATTGAATATCTATTCTAATATGTATCAATCGGGTATGTATCAAATCATGATTAAAAATTTGAGTAATTTGAATCCTAAACTAATCGAGTATAACTTCATTAAGATTCTACTCGTATTTTTATTCAAATTATTTTTTGTACTCAGATTTGGATCATATTATTAACAAAATTCGAGCCTCATTCACATTTTTTTCGAGCTGAGCTCGAATTGAATCCAAACAGTTTGGTTCGATTTACAACCTTAACTACAATGCACAATCGCCGATGTGCATCAGTCTTGGTGGAACAATTATAAGGTTGGTAGTGAACTTGGGCTCATATTTTATCTAAATAAAATAAAGCATATACACTCGTAAAGACTAGTTTAATTTGAATTTTAAAGTTAAATTGACCAATTTTAAAATCAAAACTTTATCCATATTTTTTTAAAATATGGGAAAAGATATTATAGTCATAAAGAAACTATATTTAATTTACTACAACAACCAATTTTTAGAAGTTCAAAAATATAATTAAATTTACTTAATTATCAAATCAAAATTGGGCATTTTGATCAAGAAAGAAGTATTATTATACTTAATTACTAAGTTGCCCATAGAATTCATGTTCAGGAGCCACTAAAATATTGGCAATTGAGTAATTTAGCAAATTCTAGATCAGAGGACAAGATTGTGAATTGTGGCACAATGTTTAAACTTAAAGTCGACACCGAACGGACATGGTCTAACACCCCGAACCTGCTATATGTCCGAAGTGTCACAAGCCGCAAGCCCGAAGGATCGCAAGGCAACAATATCAGTAGCGCAGCCCAAACGAAAACACAATAATGAAACCATCTTGAAACCGAACTGTCTTTCATTGTCAAAATTACACTAAGGTTCAATAACTAAAAATTGAAAACATAAATTTGGAGACACAACTCCCTTGTACAAAAGTCTTATCAAATTCAAAATATTAATAACAGTCATAACTAAAAGAACTTCAGCCCTCCCCAAAAGTATCCACAATGCTTGGCTCTTAATAAGGTATACTATAAAAATTAATGTAAGGGTGAGCGGTAAAGCCCAGCAAGTAACAATCTATACTATTTAGGTGGATCAAGTACAGTTTGCAAAACCTTTTCGAAATAACTTTTTGTTCAATAACAATAGTGAACATACTTGTTGAAAATAAAATTTTCTTGTTCGATAATAATAGTTGATATATACATTCAAAACCAAAATCAATAATTATAAAACACAATTCGAAAACGATTTCAATATGTTCAATAAACGATTTCGATATGTTCAATATATTCGATGTATCTTTTAATCCACAGCTCCAACGACTAATGTTACAGCAGCCTTGTAACACGGCCCTTATGTTTGATAATGTTAATGATACGCCCCCTACTAAGGTATCTTATCATGCACGCGCCCCGAAGAGCGCCCCCCGAAGGGTATCTAATGGTGTGCGCCTTAGTAGGTCCTAAATTGTTCCGGAACTAGTGTAAACACTAACGGATTCAATACATAGTCGGACTGAGGTTTCTAAAAGCAATTTCTCAATATTTTCGATATTCAAAACTATATTTTTTTCACAGTTCAAAATCATATAATCTCATTTTCTAAATCAAAATTCTATTTTAATACTTGATCCGGGTTTTTAACAAAATATAAGTGTAACATTTTCATTCAAATGGAAGCCTTAAATAAAGAATAACAATTTTTGAAACAATACATTTAGGCATCTGAATAATTTCTAAAACATACATAATTATAAACGATAATTTTAAAATACTAAATAGCTCGGAAAGTCACTTACACTATACAGTTCGAAAATACTAAACAGCTCGGAGAGTCACTTACACTGTACAATTCAAAAATACTAAACAGCTCGGAGAGTCACTTACCTCGATATTGCTGAACACAAAATTTAATAGTCGAACGATTCCTAAATATAAATTTAGAACAAATAAATGTCATTAGAATAATTCTATTATTTAACAGTTTTCTTATTTCTTTTTCAAAATAACTATAAGTATATTTACCAAAAATATTTTTTCAATATTTAATCATTTTTTAAACAAATATTATTATTATGCCAAAGTAATAATCTAAATTACAATTATAATTAAAGTTAATAATGTTAATCTAAAATTATTAACTAATAATCTAAATACAAAACAATAATTATAACCAATAATACTAATCTAAAACTATTTACTAATAATCTAAATACAAAAAAATAATTAAAGCTACAAAAATAATAACAATGCAAAAATACTAATTACTAACTAAATATACCAAATACTAACAAACTAAATACAATATTTAAAACTATATAAAACAAATAATAACAATACATAAAATTAATAAGAAACATATCCGAAAATTATGAGTTCCGCAGATTGTCTACGTCCTCGATGACGAAAATTTAACTAATGAGGTATTTTTATAAAAAGTCATCACCTAACAAGGTCCTTATTCAAATTAGAGGTCCTTAAGTTGGTGAAGGAAAACAAGAAGGTAGCATCCTATTTATAGCCTAAGGAATGAGTTGGGTTTTGCTAAAGGGGTGATGTGGGACTAAGGCTTGATGATTTTCTATTTACATGATGAGAGACTTGGAAACTTAGGGATATTATACATGGGCAGTTAAAGATTCAAACATGACTATTTTTTCTACTTAAGTTTTAACAGTGGCTTCAGTCAGGTTTTCTTAAAATAAAATTACAAATATGCGTTTTTTTTTCCCGATAGTTTTAAGTCCTTGTTATATCACAACATAAAGGAGAGGGGATTTGATATCTGATCCTAGCAAAGGTGTATGGTGTTTAATGTGTTCAAACAGAAATGTAGCGGAACAAAGTGGAATTTGATATGAACGTGGATAAATGCTCGTCATAATCTTTTTGTCTCATTTTCCCTTTATATCTATGTCTATCTATCTATATTATAAAAGGAGAGAAAAGTTAGTATAAATAAAATAATGAAGTTTTTTATTTTCTATTTTATTCTTTAAAAGATAATAATAGTTACTTATTAAAATTAAAAAAATAAAATTATTCCCTCTCTCATACTCCTCTTTTAATTCTTATTTTTTTTCAATATATTATTATTCATTCTATTCTGTACACGTAGTGTGCGCCCAAGATATTAGTTATGTATAACTAGCAAGTCCTTTGTTTCCCTGTGTTTCCCTTGTACTATGCTAATTGCCAAACAACATAATGAAAATTCTTCTTCCCTTCGAAGGACTAGTTTGAATGGCATGACCTTTATGTTGGAATGAACCAGAGTGAAAGTGAGAATCTCATTTCTGTTTTATTAAGTTCTGATTTTAGGTATTTATGTAATGGTCTACGAGAATCGCATCGACCCTTATATGAGATTGCTAGCGTTGTTTTAAAAAAATAAATAAAAAAAAAAAGAGAATATTGTTTTAATAGAAAATTTAATAAAAGAACATAAAATGCCAGTCCAAAAGTGAATTCCAACATATCCTAAGCACTTTGAGGAAAACATATTTGAGCATTTTTACTAATCATTCCACTCCTGCTATGTAAATTAAACGGATTTTAATCATCGCACTCTCTTTAATCACTATAAAATTTATAGTTTTTTTTTTTAATTTTATTTTATGTGTTTTTATAGCAAATATTGCATTTTAACTCTAATCCCACCATATTTGTAGGTCAACATAAATGTAACATTTATTATATAATCAATGTAACAAATTTTATAATTTCATGGTGATCAAGGGAATAACAGCTTCACCTTAACCACATCCAAATTAAAACCTAAAGAAAAAGTTTCTATCCAACTTTTCATCCCTTGGGGAAATGAAATTAACGAAGTTTACCTACCTAAAAACAAAGATTGCTCTTACCAGATGAACCGAGACGTTTATTTTTCTTGGTGCGATTAAGAGTCGTCAAGGTATTAAATGGGGACGTGATAGAAAAGGCCAAGTTGAAGGCACTCATAATAGCAACTCCAAAAGAACCCAAAATCTTTCATTCAAAGAATATGACGTGATAAATGATATTGCCTCCGTGCCCAAAAATGACTCACTGCGCATAAAATTAAGACAGTTATATAAAAAGAGCATACATTTACTTTTTATTTTATCTTTGTATTAGTATATTTGTTAATTCTTTTTATCGACTCTTAAGTTTGTGGAGAGAGAATGAATTAATTTGAATCATTTATTTATGATATAATTAATTTATTATTTAGCTAAAATATAATATGATCATTAGTAAATCAGAATTAACTCGTGTACTTTAGACATATTTTTGTATATAAAACTTTTTGTCTGAGACCCATCCTTTTTTGGGGACGGACATATTTTTGTATATTAAACTTTTTGTCTGGGACCCATACTTTTTTGGGGACAGAGTGAGTACTCTCTTAGATCTCCAACGAGTCGGTTACCACAATCAAATTAAGCAAGTGGAGATTTTTAAAGCCATCACCATGTCGGTCCAGATGGTGCACATATACAAGCTAGCAATGTTTTCCCATGTATCTACCATAATTAGCTTCCCCACCCCAACCCACCGGGACCAGGAGCAGACCGGCTAATAGCAGGCACGTTTATTTTTGCAAATTTAAACTACGAACACCAAAAGAATTGACTAAAAATACCTCTTACATGTTTCACTATCTGATAGGATGTCCCATTTCACCGTCTAAAACTCCTGAAATGAGTCTCACAAAACCTCTTTAAGCATATTAAGATGTCAAGATTTTACCGGATAATTTTTTTCTTTAATAACAAATTTAACTATATCTGAGCAAAAATTATGTTTTTGAGTATCATTGACAAACATTAACATGCCTAAAATGAAGCTCATTTGATACCTATTATGATGGACCAAGTGAAGAGATTATTGTCGGTAGAAAAAACCATCAGTGGCTCAGCCACATCATCAACAAACACAACAAATATTCATGTATCCTTATCTTGACAATTTTTCCATTTCAACAAAGTAAATTCAGTGCTTTATGAGTAAATATCAGAAGGATAACTGCTAGAGGAAAGGTCAAATTGCAGCATCACCAAACACATTTATTCCTCCTCTTCTGCTTCCTCCAGCCATTTTACGAAGGGCTCCACAGCCTTCACAAAGCTTTGCCTGTACCAAATAAGGAAGGTGATTAAATAATGACAAGTTCAATACTTAGAATGTCACAATGCTATCCCGCCCGCACCCCCCACCACAAAGGACATGTCACAAAACTGATAGATAAAAGGGGCAGGGGAAAAATAATTATATTTCAAGCATAAGCATTAATGGTGGTCCAAGCTTGTGTTTGGACTCTCATTTCCTTCAGACTTCAGTACAACTTAAATTTTAATGTTTGCATATCCAATCACAGGCAACTTAAACCGTTATACCCATGAAACTACAGTTACATCTCAGGGTTTTGAAGCAGGCTTCAAAGTGAACAATACAAAATAATTGTACCCTTCCAATAGATAGGAATTGACCTTTTCTAATTCTCGTTATGTTCTTTATGTTATTCAAGCTAGACATATGCAAGGTGTCTTTTAGTTTAGAAGTCAACAACCGCCATTTGAGTCATTTAAATTAGGAAGGTCACTGGTTCCAATCACCTATAAACCTAGTGCTGATAGGTTAGCTATAAATACCAATCCGGTGGTTGTAATTTTTATTAATCGAATATTCAGATTAGAGACCCTAGCATTCTTGGCCAGGTGGTTGAGCTATATTATCTTGTGTCCCCATATAATTATTCTTAACCTTGCTATTTATCCTTGAATCCTCTAGGGGCTTACACCTGTTGCAATATTAGTTGCTTTTGGCTATACTTCATTGCACCAAGAACGAATAAGGGAACAGAAGGGGGCCAAAAATATAGTAGGGAGAAATTGAGTACGACTTTACACAGTAACATCCAGTAGTGGTTTCGTTTGCTCTCTCCTGTCACAAAAAGATATTTTAATAACTATCTTCGATTTATTTTACTTTTTCTCACTTTTTCAATATTCTCGACGTGATTTATCATCTACTGATATGCCAACAGTCACTCACATTCCAAGAATCTTTTAATTATGTTACGGAAATACTCCTGTATCCCAAAAAGAGTCCTATTTGCAAATTTTGCAAAGATTAAAAATGCATTCTTGTTCAATGTTTACCCATAAAATAATAAGTCGGTAGTATGGTAGTGATTGCATGATAATGAAATTATAATGACAATCTTACGACATTGGGTCATTTTATACAACATCAACAAAAATAGGACTCTTTTCTGGAACAAAATATTTTACAAATGAGACTATGTGTGGAAAGGATTATGTATATAAAACTGGGAAGAAATATGACAGACAATAGTAACAGAAAAATGAGTATTAATTAACCAGACAGATGAATAGCCATTTGAAACATTAAGGTGATCATGAATCACTATAATTTTACAATTACCTGCCCTTAGGGTTTGATCCTTTACGAAACCAGTGAAGAATAGTATCTTCGGCAAGCACATCCAGGTCATATAAAGACCTAATAATTTCTGGAAACAACTTCATCAGCTTTGTGTCCTCGTAGCACTGAACCTGGACTTTGTACAGGAGTTCCAATTCAAGCTTTCCACTGGTGCAGAAGGTATTTAATAATTCGGCCCATGTTTTCACCTAGATATGAACATCCACTTTTCAAAATAGTGATTCAAAGAATATGCTATAGTGCAACCATTCCTAATTTAAACTTCTTCAAGATAGCCAGCCATTAGTGCCACAACTGATACTCTATGAACACTTTACTTTCATTTAGCTTAGTATAGTCTTGCAGCAGGACCTTATGTGTTAAGAAGTACCAACTTACAGGTGCTTCTATATGTTTATGGACATGGGGGTTAATAATATGAAGACATATATTTCACCTTGATCTCACTCTTCTTGTTCCCATCTTTCCATCTAATCACTTACACAGCGATTCATCAGCTCTAAAAACTTTTAAAAACATACTGATATTTATAAATCAACAGACTTTGTCGCACATCTTTCTAAAATCTTTGCAGCAAACTGTCAGCTAAGAATGAAAGATGTATGACCTTTGTCATAGTAATATAAAGCACTGCAATGTTGAGATGTCATGAGATGCTATGCACTATCAACCATCTACTATCACCGTAAAGTAGTAGAAATACATTATATTCCAAAGAAACAGAAGGAAAGGGGGAAAAAATAAAAGAAATGATAGATGTAAATTAAAAAGTAGCTTCCATCCTCAGAAATTTTCAACCTTTTTTCCTTTTCCCCTTAATCCTTCCTACATGATTACATTAAAGGAACACTATTGATGGATACACCTATTGTAAATGCTTGCTTTAAAAGTTTGGTACTTCACTCATCCATTTACAGAGAAAATTTCTTGTTCTTCAAGTATACAGGTGAGGACCCCATCCAACATGGCATCCTCACTCCCATGTAACAAAACAATAATTTCCCATAACAATAAAACAAAATTATCATATGCAGATACTCTCTTCTTCTTTTTTCCTACAAAAATGGAATAAAACCTTGCATCTTTTAATCAATCGAAGGCATGAGACAGAAAGCAGTTAAGTAATAAAAATTATGGTATAATATAGATTACAGAGGTGACAAGCATATACCTGGCGAAGAGCTAAATTAGCATTCTGCTGTTGATTCTTTCCAGACCATTGAACAGCATCCATCATAACATCCCACAAGATCCGCACAACCTCAATGTCAGGTAATTTAGCATCTTTAACATGTTGCTTCACAGATTCTATGACTTCAGATATGTCAGTTTCCTCCGCAATCTGGGTTGTTAATGCAGATTTCATTTCCTTCAGCTTCACCTCAAATATTTTTTTCTCATTGTATTCAACCAAGGGAGCAATCCCAGCATTCCTGCAGTATGAGATTACAGACATAAAAGAGGGGATTAACTAATGCAGGAAAGAGTATAACTGGTACCAATATGGACAGTCCACAAAATGAAAATAATCTACCACCACAAACTCAGGACTTGGCTCCTTCCATTACACTTTCCCTTCAATTCCATCCAATACACCAAATTTTTATAATTTTGTATAATCAATTGTAATCAACACATAAATTAATTCATAATTTTGAGTAGGATAATTGCTTCAAAAAAGAAAGTAATTAGACACTTTTTTCACCATTTGATAAGCACGTGAATTTTACATTAAAACTTCAATGGTAAGAATAGTTTTAATGATTCTAATTTTTTGTAAGATTGATCTCAACACCTATCTATTAACATTTTTGGATCATTATCAACTAAATTCTTGAGATAAAATAATGTGTATTGGAGGGAAGGTGTAATGAAGGAGAGGCAAATCCACAAACTCAGGATGGTTCAAATTGCAATACCATAATTAGAACATACATTGGGGCCTAGCTTGCATCAGGCATAATTCAAAGTAGGATACTAAATTGAAAGATGTTCTCCCAAGTAACGTTCCAATTACTTTATTTAAACATTCTTAAGATAATTATGAGCATTGCCACAACTAAAAGGTGTCTAGTCTAATATTAACTAAACCACATAGCAAAAGGGCAGAAAAGTACACCGTCCAATATTCAGCCTTTCTGATAATAAAGATAGACTCACTTGACCCATTTGTTTTCCCAAACAGGTCTCCGTTGACTTTGTTGGCTTAAGGCTCATTATGAGCCCTTATTTCTAATTATTGTTTTTTTTAATCAATAATTGATTATAGGTTGTTTATTTGAGATTTTTAATGCAAATATTAAGCGAATATAGCCAAGAAACATGGCTTGAGGTTACTTTTCTAAGATTATTTAAAAAAATCACTTTTTCATACTCATATTTCAACTGTTCAACCGTCAAACTACGATTACAATAATATTAAGAGTACCCCTAAAAGAATGTTAACACTTAACACCATTTTTTTGTCATATTAAAGCAAATGAAATAATGTTCATGAATTATTTTAATATTCCTTCAGCAATTATTTTTAGCTAAATGCAAAATGACCTCCTGATTGCTTTTTAGCAATCACTTGGAACCAATTATAACTTTTGCAGAAATCATTTTTCAGAAATTATTTAAGCTGAAACAAACAGATGCAATGCACTAATGCAGGCAACAAAGTAATGACGGAATGCTAACATGCATGCTTGAAGATTATGTTTCAGTTGACTTTGCTTGTTGTCACAAGGCTTTAGGTTCATTATGCATTAATGTAAGAAAAACACAATCTTAATTAGTCCATCTATATTAAAATGCAAGTGAAATACATAGTGTAGAAGATGCACCAACAGCTTTACATGGGGGAAAAGACGGGGTCTCCCATGTCCAGAACCCGAACTGTCACCCACAAGATATCATCACAACCAAAGGCCTCAAAATTGTTCTGGGTCAAAAATGACCACAGAACATGGAATGTTGATAATATAGATGATATTAATCTAGGGAAAAAGTGGTCTCCTAAAACAATGGTTATGTTATGACTTATGAAATCGAAAGCACTATATGATTACTAAAACTAATTCTGCATAGGCCAAAGGTCTCTATTGGCAGGGTATTAAACAATGATACATCAAACTAAATATTTGATGATTAAGAACTGATAAAAAAAAATCAAGTAACTAACATTCCTAGTCCTTTAAAAAGAAGCACTTACATAAAATGCTCAGAGAAAGCTTCGGCAGATCGCTTTGCAGATGGGAAAAATTCAAGAAGATTATCCTCCATCTTACCCCGCTTCAGAATTGAAATCAAATCGTCAAGGTTATTATCAATCAGATATTCCTTGAAGAAATCTGTTATAAACGAAAGAACTAGCCCTTTAGCGACAAGGTTATCCTTGAGCAGAGGCTGGAACACAGTCTCTGGCGGCAGACCAGACAGTTTCTGGGAAAATGCAAGTGCTGTGAAAATTGCCAGCTTCTTCCTTTCATTTTCCTCAAAAAGCTCAAGGGACTGCAGAAATCTTCGTGTAACATTTTCAAGATTTTTTATGAGGAAAGGCTTCCGTCGCAAGATTTTCTGTATGTAAATTACAGATGGCAAAATGATTTCGCGTCTAGAATCACAGTCTATTATAGAGTAAGGGTGGCGCTCCCCCTCATCAGGTTTTGTTGTGCCAGGTTGTGTACGCCCTCCTGTGAAGACAACCTGCAGGCAGCCAGAAATATTAGCATCAAAACACAGCAAAAGATTGTATCGGCTAAAAACAAGAAGAAAAGCAACTGAATGAGTAAAATAAAATGCAAGACAAAAACACTGTGGCTTAGACATAAAAAATGAGAAACCAAACACTCAAATACCATCAGAGACCCAAGTAAGAAAGGGGGAAAAACAAACTTGCCTCAAAAAAGGTGTCACCGTATCTGGAGAAGTTAAGGTCAGAAGATTCAATGCTCTTAGCAATGAGTTCCTGCACAAATAAAAAACGTTATTTATGTTAATCTTAATGACCAATCTCCCTCCCCAAAAAAAGGGTTTACACAACACTCATATCAAGAAACAAATATAAGAGTTGAGTTTGTACACATTTAAATAAAATAGATATACAACCATATTTTACTCTTACCAGATCACCAGCATTATCCAGATAAATCTGGACCACTGCATCCGCAAATGCTGCAGGGTCCAGAGGAGCGGCAATATTCCGTTTGCGGGTCTTAATCCGCGTACCACTGCAACAGCAGAAAAATATGAACCAAAAGATAGTAGCTCAGGATAAAAAATACCGGCCACAACTCCATACATTAGTAGCCTCTATCAACTAAAGTATGTCATTGCAAACATTGAATCCAAAATCTGAAATATGCTCCTTATATTCAACTAATGCAACAGCATTACTTATAAGGATAATGATTGGTATGTGATGATTCTAGGTTCAGATGTGTATAGCTTTATCCATCATCTATAATGTTCAATAGGCACATATATGCTACAAAAGTATATAAAACACCTTCAAACAACAGTAGCAGAATGTTAACATCATTCAGCCCGTGTTAGATGTTTAGGCATCACTGCCACTTTATTATGACTTCACATGATAAATATCACAAGTGTATATTAATTGCTAAAAACACCTTTAACCTTAGGGGTGTGCATTGGTAAATAACCGTATCCAACTGGTCTGAACCATACCGAATTTTATCAAAATTTGGGTACTGGTATGAACCGATTGGATCGGTTCAGTACAAATACGGTGCGGGTATTTACCATTTATACTGAAGTTTGCTTCACAAATTTTCGTTCTTTTATTGTGTTCCAATACACCAATACTTGATACCAAACAATCCAAATTAGAGTTTATAATAGAAGAAAAGCAAACTCAAGAACACAAAAAATTGAAACACATGCAGATAAAAAAACCCCAGTCTCAATCTTTCGTGAGTCAGCAGTGCTCGAAGAAGAAATCATGGCACGACTTAGCTTCACGGACACTCCAACCTCAAGATCTCATTGTATATTTCTAATCATTGATCTCAAGTAAAATCTAAATATGTATTATTCCCTCTATCTATCTATATATATGTATACATACATATATATGTGTTAGTATTAATCTATTAAATGTTTGAGTGATATGTTTGAGAGAGAGAGACGGAGATCAGGATAGAAGAAGATGATAATTTAGAAAGCAAAAAATAAAAAGAGAAGAGAATTTGAAAAGGAATAATGAGAGATCAGAACTCAGAAGTCAGGGAGAAGATAAGGTTTAGAGAGAAGATTTGAGAACCAAGTGTTCACTTTTCCTTTACCTAAAGGAGTGTTTACTGATATTAAAAAATAAAAAATGCATACCATACAAGCATGTGGCACATAATAATTCATGAACTGGTCAAACCAGTACAGTTAGGCATATACCGAACTTACAAAAATGAACACAAGTTCCAATCCCAATGCGCCAGTAAATAACTAAAAAAATTGACTAGTGCCGTATCGATTGAAAGAATTGCCAAACCGACCAGTTCGGTACCACCAGTTTTGGGAAAATACAGGTTGTACAATTTAATTTTTTTTGCACAGCCCTATTTAACCTCCAGTTCACTACAATCTGGCAATTTTCAGCAAACGCATTCTTCTTCCAAGCTGCATCATGTCAAAGAATATCTTATATGTGCGCTCTTATTCTACTCCATTACTAAACTCATACCTTTAAAACCTAGAACAGCCATCAAAAACCCTAAACACTGTTCATGGATATTGTTCCAATTACACAACAGCTACTCTTTAACAGACAAACCTTACCTTATTAATTTCTAATCCAACGCCAAACCTATAGCTTTTCTCTCACATCATTAAACCCCTAGAAAGCTGCCTTCAAGCCTGTAAGCAACCTGATCCATAATTACCTAGCCCTGTCAGCATCTTAAAGCTCAATAAATAAAATTTGTTTAGCTTATTATATCCTTAACTAGTGGCCTCTGGTGTAGTTATGGTGCTCTAGATGTTCAATTGCATCAGGTTATTCGCGAGGGGTTTGCAAAGTAGTCTTCTTTCCAGGTGCACATGGTACAAGTTCTTGAATAACTGATTGCGAAAATAAATTTCCTTCTCATCTTTATTTATTTAACTCGGGCAAAACAATCATAGAAGTCAGTACCAGTATGATCTCCAATCCACAATAGTATTCAGCTATTCTCCTAGCGCAACTGATTAATTTTGACCACATAGCCAACATCAAACACAAAAGCGACTATGTTCATATCAATAATTGGAAGAAAGACTGAAATAAAAAATTAACGAAAGGTGCAAGAAAATAAAAGATTCCAACTTCATAAATGCATGTTAGCACATCAGATTTCCAAACCATCATTCAAAACTAGTTTATCATGACAATCACACTAGATCTCATCTTTTGGGTCCTTAAAAAGGATAACCAACTAACGAGCTTATAACTATCACCTATTTACTAAAAATAGTACATGACGCCATAGCCTAACACCCGCCTAGGTGGAATCAGTGTTACCCGGAATGTTCAAAACTAGTTTATCATGATAATCACACAAGATCTCATATTTTGGATCCTAGAAAAGGATAACTAACTAACGAGCTTATAACTATCGCCTATTCACTAAAATAGTACATGACCTAGGCATGGCCTAACACCCGCCTAGGCGGAATTTGTGTTACCTGGAACGTGGTTCATTTCATTTCTATAAGCGGTACGGATACGGATACGCAGAACGAATACGGATACGTGGTACGAATACGCGTACGCGTACACTATATAGCTAAAATGCAATTCGTTAATGTATCTTTATATAAGTTCTTATAGTTAGAAAATCTCTTAGAATCTAAATGAAATAAACTAAAGTTGTAAAAAGATTTTAAGTTGAAGCAACAAGTTGGTTGATATATAAATAGTTTTAGAACAAATGTAATCTTTGAGTATCCAATACTAAGTTAGAATATTGATATGTGCAATTATAAAAAGAAATTTTCCGATACTCTAAATTTAGAGTATTGATACTTAAGAGTATTGTATTTGCGTACGCAAGTACCAATACGCGGTTTGCTAGATCAATGAGAGTACCCGGTAACTCTGGGCGGAATTAGTCCTCTATCGCATCAAATTGACAAAGGCTTTGAAGGTTTACAATTCTTGAAATGAAGTTGCTCTGCCTTGCCAGATTGTCTTTTTTGGGTAATTTCTAATGTAAACCTATTTAGAATCTTCACAATAAATAAGATGAAAACGCCAGGCACTAGTGCCCCCTCCACTGCCTAGGACGGGGTAATGATTAATTAAACACTGGATTTGGTCATGAAAATTACTGACAAAGGCACATCATTAACAAAAGCAGTGAAGATTTCACACAGTATCAGTGATTGGTTAAATATGTAACTTACCTAAATTCATAGCTCAATAAAATAATACAACGGACCAAATATAATAATACAACAGACCAATTAGCCCTTAAATAAAAGTATGTGGGTAGCAACTACAACAATATAACCAAACAAGAAAATTCGGGAGCCAAAAGTTTTCCTGATTAATTTTAATACTCCCTCCACTCAAAAATGATAGTCAAATTTGACTTTAAAACCACTCACAGATGTAAAAAAATTCAATAATTATTAATGAATCACAAATATATGAAGGCTTGTAAACATTTCAATATATTTCTACCAATCACAAATATATGAAGGCTTGTAAACATTTCAATATATTTCTACCAATCACAAATATTAGTCTTAAAATAAAATTTATTACAAAAAAAATTTAAAAATAAGATCAAAATGTGTTCTTTTCAAACATTCATGAATCAAATGAATCAAGCCTACGACGGAGATTAATAACATGACTGTAAACAATACATACCCGAGAGTCGGTTTCTCCTTCGAGCTACAGATTTAACAGGGAAAAAGAGTTTAATTAGATTCAGGAAAAAAATCAGTGAAGGTGGGAAAAAATCAGGAGAAGAAAATCAGCATAAAATCATAAATCAGTCCCAAAAAAAATTCTCGATCTTTCCCCAAAAAACAAAAACATTCTAAAGGAATTGGACCAAAAGATTGATTTTTGTGACAAAATAATTGGTGGAAAAAATCAGATCTGGAAAATAACGATTAATAGAAAATATTCAGATGGAGAGAAAAAGGCTACCTCATAAACCGAGACGTAAAAAAATCAAATAAAAAGCGACTTTGCGTTTGAGCTGCGATGCGAAATCTCAATACAGAATAGAGATTGGGAAAAGAGGGGAAAGAGGAGAGAAAGTTTTGAGTCCGACTCCGTGCAGATATTTATCGATAGAAAGAGAGAGCAAGTGGGACGAGAAAATGGGAGGCGACTCACGCGCGCGAGAAGATACCGATGGACGTGTTGGAGATGGGACCCACTCCACGCGCGATTACGAAAACATCTACTAGTGTTCATTGTGTAAGAGGAAACAGCTGCAAGTGTTCACTGTGTAGGAGAAGTGGCCGAGGGACTTCATCGGTAAATAATCGGTATCGAAAAAAACGTTTCGTTATCAAACTCAAAATATCATAAAAGTAAGAATTGATATCGGTATTGCACTATTAATTTTGATACCGATTTGGTATAATTTTTTTGATTATATTCATTAATAATATATATAATTATAATTTATAAATAATAATTATATATTAATTTATTTATAAATTATAATAATATATATAATTATTATTAATTATATAATATATACTTATTATATATATTATTATAATTAATGTAAATTTATTATTATATTATTTAATTAAATTTTTTAGATATATAGCAATTTATACCAAATTTGAAAATTCTTCTACCGGTATCAAAAATTATAAAAAAATTGAAAATACAGAACAAAAAAATCGATACTAATTTGGACTACTTATAAATAGTGTCAAACACCCTCCAAATATATTAGTAATTTATTTATATTTATTTTAGTATTCGACTCATTATCTTACCTATTTTTACTTCTCCAAACCTTTTTTTTTTATAATTTACATTTAAAATAAGTGATAATTATTTTTTTTATTCCAAATATTTGTTACTATTCTAAATATTTTTTCTTTACTAAACACAAACTACTTTTTTTAAAATAATCATAAATAAATATAATAATTATAATCATTAATCACAATTTTTGAACAATCTCAAACATATTCTTAGGGCTGTTTAATACAATATGTAAGACAATCGGAGTCATTATCCTTGTAAATAATTGTTTTCTAAGTAATTCTATTGTAATGTCCTGTAAAAATATAATTAAATAAATAAATTATATTTTTAAAATAATATATATATATATATATATATATTGGACTTTGTTATTTATTTGGGTCAAACTAGTTATTTAATTTATGTGGGTTATTCGTAACTAATGAATAAGTTTAATTTAATAAAATTGGGCCTTAAAATTTATTTGGGTCTAGATTATATTTGTGTAAATTGAAACCCAATTAAAATTAAGAGAAATAATAAGATATAATAATAAAGAGGTAAACCCTAAACTCAGGGCATTAGTTTTGATACGAACTGTGGGAATAGAAAGGGAAGAAAGAGGGAGGTAACGGCTGTTAAGAAGAAAAGAAAATATAACTAGAAGATTTCTTTTGTGGAAGAAGGGATTGGATTCTCTTTTATATTATTATCTATTATTAAATACACTTAATTTCAAAATTTCTTTATTTTGCGGCACCGAAACCACTGCACTTCGTTCATCACTTCGGATTACATGTACTGTAACCACCAAATGAGAAAATCATGTGCATAGTAGGATAAGTGTGTCATAATAAAATATTACGAGGTAAGTCAATACAATTTTATGTAATCATAGTAGGAAAATATTAAATTATTGGGTGTGATCATTGTCGACGCCGGAAAAAAGTCGTTTCGTTTTTTAATAATAGTCCCTTTCCAATTTTAGCCTTTGGATTCAAAATATGATTTTGAAAAGGGTCAGCTTGAATGTCGACGGGGTTTGAAAGATCGATTTTATGATGAGCCAATTGACCAGAGTCGCTAGTTGGTATATTTGAAATGGATGTACCAACTCATCCGAATTTTGTTTTTGTAATCATAATGGCTCATATGTGACTCTGAATTAATTGGTTCGCAAACTGAGATTCATAGAGTTCAGGGGCTTGCTTAAGCGAGGGGAAGGTGTTAGGCACCCCCGACTTCCGTGAAAACACGGCTACCGCTATCTTAATGCTTTCCTTTCCTTTTAAATCCTAAAATGTGTGTTTATGCGCGCGCGTGTGTGTGTATGTGTGCCTATGAAAATCGTTGGAATGCTTTATTTTGCAAGTGCTTCAGAAATCTCGTTGACCCTATGCACGAAGGATTTGACTTAATCGAAGAGTTCATTTTTATTGTTTCTGTTTCGATAATAAAATCGATGATATTTTGTAAAACATATTTTTCAAATCCTTCGCAAAATAGGAATAGAGCTCATCCGACACTTACAATTTTATTTTAGCCTACGGATGATCTAATATCCTAGTTTAATTGATTTTATGAAAATCTTCATCTTTTCATTCCAAAAAAAAATTCCGTGTCGAAAGGAAAAATCAAGCATTAAAATGACGTTGAGGCTATTCATGGGCATGTGAACCATCCAAATAACCCCAAACGCCCACAATCACATATTTCACTATTACAGGGCCTTAACCCGATTTCGATTTGACATCGTTTTAAGACCCTAATATTACATAATTACAATACAAATGCATCACCATGACTACATAAGCTCAAAATCGTCCATCTTCGGAATTTGATCAAAATGATCTCTCTCCTAGGCTCACAACCCAAAAAAACGTCACAATGCAAGCAATAACAATAAATCTAACGGGAAAACATAATAAACTAGTTTAACACCCAAAATGATAATAAATGATAATGGAAATCTAAACTAACAATAGATCCCAAATAACTCAAAATGGACATCCTCGGGTGATTATGAGGGCACATCGTTCATTAGGAACCCTCGCTAATCACCCTAATCCAAGGATCTATGCAAACCCGCTAAGAAAACTACATTTAATCTATCCAATAGCAACAAAATTAATATTAGGAAAACACAATAAAATGCTATAAAAATGGGATTTCAACCTTGCAAAGCTCTCAAGAACTCTTTGATGTTTCAATAACAAGGTAATACACAAGATATGGGAGAGATTGGAGTAAAAGGAAAACAAAATCAAACCATTATATGCCTAACTCGAAGCTTTCTCTCTCTAAAACCTCACTTTCTCTCTCTATTTTTCGCTATTTCTTCTTCTTCTCTTTTGGTCTCGGACACAGAAATGGCTGATGTATAGTGTTCTGGAGGCAGCCGCAGGTGCATCTGCGGCTGGCCGCAGATCCATCTGCGGCTGCCTGCTGTGGCCGTCCGCGCTGAACCTCAGTTGCCGTGTTGTTTTCTCGAGCCACAAAAAGTGTCACGTGTCTTGGCCGCAGATGTATCCGTGGCTGTTTGGCTTCTTTTTCTCGATTTTCGTGTCACGCAGTCTTAAATCATCATTTTTTGCTGCATTATTTCGGAAGGCTATTACCTGATGTATAAATCGCTCTTTGTGCTTGGCTTCCAGGGGGCGCTGCCCCCTTCCACCCCCGCCAGCTCACCGGCGAGCTGGGCAGCCGCTCGCTCACCGGGGAGCGAGACCCCCGACTATCGTAAGCGTAGTGGCCATTAGTCGTCATTTGTGATCAAATCAGGTTCTTTCTGGATCAACTGTTTGCCTTGTCTCAAGTAACCTGATGCTCGTTGTTCGTTGGGGCGGCTTTGACTGTAAGTTGTTTGGGTGGCTTCGTGTTGGGGTCCACCTTCCTTTTCGCATGTCGGGTCAGGTGACGATTTTGCCCTCCTGCCAGGGTTAGTAGAAAAATACAAAATTTGGGTGTCTACAATCATGTTGATGGGATGGCTTGTTGAATTTTCTGAAGCATATGTTATATTTTCTATCATCATATACTTATTCTTCTGTTAGAAACGAAAGTAATTTATGGGCGGATGTACATAGTTATGATATTGTAATTTTAAAGTGTTGCAGAACATAATAATAATAATAATAATAATAATAATAATAATAATAATAATAATAATAATAATATGGATATGAAAAAAAAGAGGAAATTATTATTTAATAATTTAGCATATAATTTATTTATTAATTAATTTATTTATTTTTGTAATTAGCTCGGTCAAAGGAAATTTAACGAATCATATTTTGAGAATATACCTTGGGTATTACATTGCTTAATCTAGTTAGTTCAGATCACTTAGATCTTTTCAAGTCACTAAAACTTGGTAGATTGTCACAAAGACATGTTGTGGATAAAGATGTTTGTGTGTTGCTACTAAATTTGCAATACAATTCTATTCTCAGGTACTTAACAGATTATATAAGTAATGCTGCTTTTCGTATAGTGGCTTTTGATCTTGGCAGAATTTCTTTCGAGTTTTTCCTTGATCGTTATTTTTAAATTGAATTATGCTCGATCCTTTTATATTCCTTAAGAAATATTTCCGTTGCAATATAGCCGTTGTTCATTAATTGTCTTGATTCTTGAGATATCTATAATGAGCATTTTTGTGTTTAGGCAAAACGTCTTTCTATGTAAGCATATCAGATTTTCAAATATAGTAATTCTTTTACTGGTTTTTCAACTTCAACTAGCCAGTAGACACAAGCATTTTTAGACTTTAGATTTTATCTTTGACTTAAAAAGATTTGCATCGAGCCATTCAACTTATGATGTTTCCATTATCAGTATTCCGATAGCTTTTATTACTATACGAAATGAGCTAATCATATAAAAGATATATTGTTATACGATCAGACATTCTCTAATACGAACTGGGCTTCTATAAGATCTTCTTATGCTATACGGTATAGGCTTCTATATGAATTTTTTAGTACGATTTCACATTGCTTTATGAACAGATCTTGCTATACGAATTAGAATTGCAATACGATTTTGATTGCGTAGTGCGATCCGCCTGTTGTTATACGAACTTGACTTACAATACGATCAGTTTTTGTAATACAATCTTCCTTTTGTTATACGAACCAGAGATGTCATCAATATGATCTGCCCTAAACTCTATACAATAATTTTTCTCATAAGATAAACCTAACATATTTAATCTTTTCTAAACTAAGTTCTTGTAACAAAACAAGAAAGGACTTTACAAAAGCTATTTTAACAAATATATTTTTATCAAGCATCATCAATGTAAGCGATCATGTCATCATTAAATCAAACATGCAGTTCCTAACAATGTCCCCCTATTTAATAATGACAAACCAACGGTTTCAAAATATCAATTTACTCATGCTTCACTGTACGAAATTTAAACATGCAGTACTATACGAAATTAAACATGACTTATAATACAGTGAGAGACTATATTTGTAGATCAAAAATATGAATTTATTGATTTTTAAAGATTAAAGTCTTACAGTTTACAGAGAAAAATTTATTCATCTTTTACTCCTCTTCCTGCTTGGCGGGCTTCTTCTTTCGACTTCTCTTCTACTATGTAATTTTTCCTTCCTTCTACTTCTCTTCTTCTTAATTCAAAGATTTCTTCAATCGTATCCCTAGGACCGAGATCAGGCATATTGAATTGTTGTTCTCCTGGAATGTAGACACCTTGAGACATCCTGTTTAAAAACATTGAATCATCACTTGGTGGTCTCATACCAGTATTAGTGATTGTATGCCATGACTCTCGTTGAGAAGTTCTAGAAGATGATTGACCTTCCAGTGGTAAAGTTTTTGCTATAGGTGGAGATGAACGCCTTGATCTCTCACCCTGACCTTTACTTCTCTGTCCACCTTTCTCCCCCTGATTTGAAGATGTCGTCCTTTGACTACCTTTCTTCACCCCCCCCCCCTTTTATCATCAGTTAATAAGGAGACCTCTTTGGTGAGTTGTTGAACACCAATGACAATTTCTTGTAGTTGTTGATTTGAGGTGACAATATCTTGTCTGTTTTCTTGTAATATTTGCTCAGCGTCAATTTGCTACTAATGGACCATGGCCATAGCATTTTGTGTGGCTGCGAGGACTGTATCAGATTTCATTAGTTGCTTCGTGACCACCTAATTGAGTTCAATGTGATGAACACTTAGCTAGAGAATTTTGTCATTTAGGAGTTTGATGTTGGCATAATTTATTTTCTGATATTCTAGGATAGCTTTATTCTGTTCTTTAATTATATTCAAGAAAATATGATCTCTTTCATAAAGACTATCAGCCATCTCTTGTAGCATTCTTCTCATCTTTATGGCAAATTCTCTGCCCATATCAGTCGAAACTCTCTCAGCAGCAGTAACGACCTTGTTTAGACATTCATTGAGTTCTTTCAAATTATCTTTAAGGTCTTTATTAATATCCTCAGACAATAGTCCCATCAAATCAACATTTTGGGTTTTTGATGGAATTACAAATACCTTTTCTTGGATTTGATCAATAAAAGGTTTTGGAGTAGGAGTATTATATGTATCAAGCGTTAGGTCAAAATATTCATTGTGAGAGGTAAAAGGTACATCTAATGGAGGGGCTCCAGAAGTAGCTTGCTGAATATTATTTTGGGAGGAGATATGAGAATGTACAGGTGTAGAAATTAAGGATGAGAGATTTAAAGGATAGGGAGAGTGTGAAAAGGTATGAACATGAGAGGTTATAGGTGTGGATTCAAGCAATTTTGGTTGAGGAGAAGATGTCGATTTCTCTTCGATCGTGGGCTATTGAGACTCCACGATCGGGGAATCAACAGAGAAGCTTAAGATGTTAGAAGATTGCTCCAAGATTGATGAGGATGCCTCGATAATCTTATCATAGCAAAACAAAAATGAAGATTCATTACAGAAAAATGACTCAAGTATAAGGATTATTCTATCATACCTTTGAGAAGATTGAAAAGGTTCAGTGCACAGCAACTGGGTGGCATAGGAGACAACCCTTGGAAAGTTTTATGATATGAGCTTTAGATTAGGGAAAGTTGAGTAGCACCACCGCACAAAGATATGATCTCCTAAGCTTAATGATCTCAACAAGGGGAGTAAGGGTATGAAGTACATTAATTGAGCACTTTTCGGGATCATATAAGTGAAAGTAGTATGCCCTCAAGCCAATCACATTTGATGTGATAAGCATATACTTTGTAATCTTGTTCATTTATTAATAAAAGTATCGAGGCATTTCTTTATTCATGATTAATTACTTGAATTAATCAAATGGATAAACTCATAGTTTTTTAGCAATGCTTTTAGAACCATGATGAGGATCATGCTAATGAGATCTAAATTCAAGATAGCTCAAAACTAAAAATGTTCCTAATCGTTGGATCACTAAAAAGGGGATTAGTAGATCCGGATAGATTGGTACATACTATGTTTGCTCTTATGAAGAGGATGATTGATCTCATAATCATTTATGTAGAGACACTAAAGCAAGTATGTAGGTGCTTATTAGAGAATAAGTTCACTGAACGTGACTCGCTCAAGGAACACCTAATGGAGTCTTACTTGCCTGTCAATAGGAGTTCCTTTTGTGATAGTAGTACAAGTGATCCTTGGACTTGAGATCATCATAGTATCTTGTGTATGATGAATTATGTTTTGACATATTCCTTAAAACCTTTAGGGTGTATCAAAGGGTATGATCGGATATAATAAGTCATACATGGAGATAGGTGAATGATCAACAAAGAATCTACCACTTCTAGTAAAAGAAGAGAATGTCCTATGCGATTCGATAAATGACAACTCAGTAGTCCTTGGCCAAGGCAGAATGAAAATTAGAAATTAGTTTCTAATTTACATTAATTAGAGTTATTCATTTAAGGATCGAAATGCATATAATCAAATAAAATAAGACTTGACAGTTATACCATGTCTTGTATTTGATTGGGACGTTGTGAGGTAGAAGGATTAAATTGTACGGTAACTATTCGCTGAATAGGTTATTTTGTGATTAAATGTTGAAATCTATATTATCTGGAAAGTCGTTGATCGCTAAGGGGGCTTACCCTTATTATGGAATAAGCATTATTTATTTAAATGAATTAAATAGTTTAATTTATTTATATAAATAAGATTAGAATAGTTCTAATTAATTTATTCTATAACCGGTTTAATATGGAGAACCTAAAGGGTCACACCGCAAAAGGAAAATAATTATTTAAGAAATAAATGGCATAATTGTAATAATGAATTAAGTATATTTAATTTATACTATGTGGATAGAATAAATTAAATAGCTTAATATTTATTATTTAGTATTTTGGAAATACTAATTATAAATTAATAAGAGGAGTCTTATTATTATTATTATTATTACTATTATCATTATTATTTAGTTCCTAAATGGTTTAGGAATTAATTAATAAGAGTACTCTCATAATTAATAATTAAGTTCCTAAATAGTTTAGGAATTATAATTATTATATTAAATTAATTAAGATCCTAATTAGATTAGGAGTTTAATTAAAAACCCTATTCCTAAAGGTGTTAGGAGGGTTTACTAAATCTATAAATAAGAGAAGTCTTATTATGGATTAAGGTTACACACATACACTTCCATAAGTTTTTGGGAGAGTACTCACATATTCTCTAGAGAGAGAAAACTAGGGTTTGCCAAAACCCACTTCTTGAATTATTATTATTCCTTGGTGGATCACCTCTAGAGGCCAAACACTTGGGTGGCTAAAATATTGATCATTGGAATCCAATCGGTGAAATTCAAGGAGAACGCGAAGGATTTGGAGGTGAACTTGTACCCGTTGAAGTTTTGAGTTCTACAAGGGTATATCTCTAACTTCTTCTTTATTAATTAATAATTGCGCATAAAGGTCGATCCTGGATTATGGTTTGTAAAATTTTAAATTTGATTTTACCATGCTTCCGCTAATTTTATGCAATTTGATTGCGTCTATGAATATTACAAACCAACAGTGGTATCAGAGCCAAACTTTATGCGAATTATTAATTGTTTGGATTCCATATGTGTATAAGTATGTGTTTTGAATAATTTATTGGGTATAACTTGTTGTATAAAATTATATATTTTTTTATTAATACCAAAATTTAAAACTTCCGGATTTTGAATAAAGGAAGCCACGGTTTTGCGATTTTGGTAAATATTAAAAGCAACCCAATTCGATATAGCATCCACGGTTCTGCAGTTTTCAGGACAAGCTTTATACAAATATTCCGAAACTTTGAAGCAATTACCGAATAGATGTGGCAGTTTTAATGTGCATCAAAGCAATCCGAATTTTTTTTTTAAAAGAAACTGCTGTTGTCCCGAAAAGCTGGCCACGGAATTGGTTGTTATATATATATATATATATATATATATATATACACACATAAAACAGCATGTTTCGGTCAAACAAAGCTGCCCAGCAATTTTTCCGAATTGGTATTAGCACTGTTTTCGGATTTGCTGGATATATATATATATATGTTAAAAGCAAGCCATTTTTTCGGTGAACTTTTTAAAGCAACAAAGCAGCACTTTTAGATATATATGATATATTGATATCCTTGTCCCGAAATAAGAGTCATTTTACCAAATAAAGCAAAGAAAGCTGCTGACTTTCGGATTTAGTATATATATATATATACACACGGTTTTGGAATTCAAAATAGCAGCCACCATTTTCGGTTTGGGTATATATATATATATACACACTAATGATTATTATATATTATTAATATATATGATATATTTATAATATATTAATTAACCAAATAGTTTGGTAATTTTTATACAGATTTTAAAATTTCAAAATAAAAGAGTTTATTTTGGGTAATTTTAAAATAATAAAAATAAATAGTTTATTTTTAAATAATTTTATAATTAAAATAAAAGTTTATTTTAAACATGAAATTAGATTTCATGCAACTTTAATTGCCCATTAAATGATACCAATACATATATGGAATGATTTATTTAATTCATGGGATGAATATTATTTATTGATATATATGTTGATATATATGAAAATAAATGAGATTGATTATGGACTATTGACCAATGTGATTGCATTTAATTTTAAATGGATGCATGAATGAATGAGTTTTATAAATGGGGTCTGCGTACCTCGTCTTTCTAATTTTTCTTATGTATAATTCTATCTCCCTCCTATGTACTTTCCCTTGACTGTTGATCAAGGTTTCTTATTTATTATAAATAATTTGTAATATGATTAGTTAGAATTATTTTGAAGAATTGGAGCAAAGGAGCAAGGAGTGCATGAAGACTCATTTGTAATGGAGCCCAAATTTAAATGTAATAGTTATATTTAATTTAATTTATTCTTGCACCCTAGGTTTGACCTTTTGGTTCACTTGATGGCTCTAGTGAACCAAACTAGAATAAAAGTCCATAATCAATCCAAGTAGAATATAGTATTCTATATGTGCATGCTAATTATATATATTATATATTATCCAAACATGCTTCGCATGTTAAATAATATGACGTGTATTTTATATATATATGTGCATGCGCGCTAAACAAGATGAGACAATTAATATTAACAAACCCTTCAAGATGTAGAATAAATATTATTTATAAAATGAATTAAAATGTTTAATTCATGAATTAAAATGAGTTTAATTCAATTAAATAAAATTAGAATGGTTCTAATTTATTTATTCTACTACTAAAATATTAAGTTGTAACGTTCAAAGATATTTGGAATATCGAACGTCGCCTTCTAGCATGATAAAACGATAGAGTATCAAATAATCAATATACGTTTGTTGTGCACACACAAGGCTTATATCGATCATTTGAGATGTTGTTTTATCACATTTGATGCTTATAAGGAATTGAACATTACTGTTTTGTTGTGCACACACAAGGGCAGTATTTTTCTCTTCACTTATATGGAAGTGCTAGGTCTGACTTAACTTAGATAATTTTGATTTGGATGTGCACACACATGATCATAATAATCTAAGAGGCAAAATACAAGGAGTTACATGCTGATGTAATTGACAAAAGTTGTCTACCTATTTATTTATATATAGTTTGTTGTGCACACACAAGGCTATATACATTTGAAATAGGATCCTCATCTCACTAGCAAATCTTTAATTAGTTTTGTCGAACTATATATAGAGGGTAATATTGTTTGATGAAAATAGTGGGAGACACCATTTTAAATAAAGACCTAATTAACTTGGTAATTAATAAAATGAATGCATGTTAATGTTGTTATTAATTCACTTAAAGAATATTGCTATGTTTAATTTACTAACACTGCATAGCATATTAGATGCTAACAACTAATCGAACCGAATTGTTCGGATTGATTAAACAAATTTGAGAAAAGTTCTCAATGCTGAAAAGCTAGAAAATGTCCTTAATTTGCCTATTCCTGCAAACGTTGTAGACTAAGCCTATGAGGAAGATATTGTTATTCTAAGAAATAGCAAGATGATGCAAAGATGGCTCAATGCATCATGCTCGCATCCATAAGTATTTAGTTACAGCGTCAACACGAGAAAATGGATGCACCTACTATATTGTTGCACATTCAATAGTTGTTTGGTGAGCAAAGTAGGTCAACTAGATATAAAATATCTAATGAGCTCTTCCAATCTATAATAACCAATGGCACTACAGCAAAGACACGTGTCCTAAAGATGATCAATCCGATTGATCAATTAGGACACTTAGGTTTTGTCAAAGATGGAGAGTTGAGTCAAGATTCGATCTTGCAGTCACTCGCTGACTCCCTTTCACAAATTGTTGTGAACTTTAACATTAATAAGCTTGAAGTCAGTTTACCTGATTTGCTTAAATATGTTGAATAAGTTGAGAGTCATTTTCCTTCCAAGAAAGACCAAGTCTTACTAGTAGATGAATCTTCTAAGTTGAAGAAGATGGCCAAAGGTATTTCTGATGAGTCAGAAAAGATAGAAGGCAAAAGAAAGGCTAAACAAAGGACATAAATAAAAGTGATCCCGAGGGCAAATGAGTTTGCTTTCATTGCGATAAGCTGGGACACTGGAAGAACAACTGCAAGAGAGTTGCAATAGTTAAGTAGAAGAAGTTTAGTGAAACTTCAGCTACAAATATAGATTTGTTCATAATGAAATAGAACTTTCTATAAGTCAAGTTTCTACTTAGGTATTAGATACCGGCTGGAGGTCTCAAATATGCAAGTCGTTGCAGAGACTAGGCAGAAGTAGAAGGCTAAACTAAAGATAAGTAATCATGTGTGTGGAAAATGGAGCAAAAGGTTGCTACATTAATCACAGAAACTTATAGTTTAGCACTGCCTACGGGCAAACCAATTAAGTTAGTAAGTTGTTACTAGGTTCCAGTTCTTAGAAACATTATTTCAGTTCCATGTGATGACAAGGAAGGGTTTTTGACATCATAATAATGAACAATCGTTGTTCTGTTTATAATGATAATGTTTTATTTAGAACTGGTTGATTACTTAATGGACTTTGTATACTTGACTTACATGAAAATATTTCAAAATTGAACAAACTAAAGGCAAAGAGATGATATGGATCATACCTTCATGCAATACTGTTAACTCGGTCATGTTAATGAAACAAGACTAAACAAGTTGTATAAAGATAGGTTTTTAGAGCCTTTTGATTATGAATCAAATACAACTTGTGAATCTTGTATTATGGAAAAGATGACTAAATCTTCATTTAGTGGACATGGAGAGCGAGTTACAGAGTTGTTAGAGATGGTACACACAGTCGTGTGTGGGACCTATGACAACAAATGCAAGAGGAGGGTATTCATTCATTACTTTCACTGATGATTCTAGATTTCGATATATGTATTTGATGAAATACAAATCCGAATCGTTTGAAACGTTCAAAGAATTCAAAAGTGAAGTATAGAAACTAAAGGCCAAAAGTATTAAAGTTCTTCGATTAGATCGAGAAGGGAATACTTAAGCAATAAGTTTCTAGATCATCTTAAGCGAAATGATATTATCTCACAATGGACATGGTGATGATCCATGATGAGTTATACCAATCTTCCAGTATCCTTCTAGGGTTATACCTTAGAAACAATCGCATATCTACTAAATCAGATACCTTCTTATTTCCTCATCAAGACTTCATATGAGTCATGGATAGGGAGGAAACCTAGTCTTAAGTATGTTAAGATTTGGATTGTCCAGCTTATGTCAAAAGGTTTGACAGTGATAAGCTTGGGACAAGATCTGATAAGTGTAAACTTGTGGGATATCCTAAAGAAAGTTTAGGGTATCACTTCTATAATCCGACTAACTAAAAGGTGTTTGTTGAAACACGCTGCCTTATAGGAAAAGAAGTTTTTCCTTAAAGGGTTAGTTGGAGTAAAATAGATCTTGAAGAAGTTCAAGAACCACAAAACACTACAGATTAAGTGAAGGAATCTGTATAAGTAGATAAACCTATTGTACCACAACCAAGTCGTAAATCTGGTTTAGTACCGAAGATACCTAAATGGTATGGATTCATCATAGATGATGGTGATGAGGTATGCATCATAGTGGATGATGATCCAGTTACATACGATGAGGTATGAGTATTAGATACTCAAGAGAAATGACTGCTGATCATAAAATCCGAAATGGGTCTTTGGAGAAAGACTAAAGCAGATGGCTAGGTGTAGACCTATAAGACCTAGCTAGTGGTAAAAAGATTTCAAATAAGGTCAATGAGTTGACTATAATGAAATTTTTCATTAGTGAAAATGCATATATCAATTCGGATTTTACTTGTAGTTGTAGCTTATTATACAAAAGGATGTATGTATGATACAACCAAGATGATTTGTCTCCATATAAATGGAGTAAATCAAGTATGTAAGTTACAACGATTAAATTATGGATTGAAACAAGTTTCTCGAAAATGGAACATTCGTTTTGATGAGACAATCAAAGGAGTTTGATTTTATCAAAGACGATGATGAACCAAGTGTGTACAAAGGTTAGTGGGAGCACTGTGACATTCCTAGTATTATATGGTGATATAATACTGATAAGGAATGACATACCGATACTACAATCAGTAAAGATGTGGTTGTCTAAACATTTCTCCGTGAAGGATTGGGAAGAACATCCTATATTTTGGGGATAAAGATCTATAGAGATAGGTCTAAAAGGATGCTTGGCTTGTCCCAAGGAACGTACATTGATTCTATGCTAAAGAAGTTTAACATGAAAGATTCCAAGAAAGGGCTCATGTTGATGGGTTCTGGAATATATCTCTCGAAGAAGTAGGTTCCAAGAGAGAGACCGTATAAGTAAGACTCCTTATGCCTTAGCAATAGGATCTATCATATACGGGATGATATGTACTTGACCTGATATTGCTTATACATGATAAGCAGATATCAATTCATTTCTGGAGAAGAATATTAGAAAAGAGTTTCTAATGATGGGTCCGATATCAAACTAGAGGGCTTGACAAACTCAAGTTTTGTTCAGACTAATCAAGATAACAGCATATCCGTTTCAGGTAATATGATTACCTTGAACGGTGCTGCAGTGAGTTGGAAAGGTTCCAAACAGCAAGGAGTTGCTGATTTAGTGACAAATAAATAGTAAATAACCATAAGTGAAGCTGCAAAGGTGATTGTTTGGTTCAACAAGTTAATTACAGAACTTATAATGGTTCTTAGTATTAAAGGAGTTTAATTAGCCAAAGAACCTAGGTCTCATCTAAAATCCAAACATACGTTGCAGCACTTTCATATGATTAAATAAATCATTGAAAATAAGACGACACCATAAAGATGGTAGACTCTTAGAACAACATTACAGATCCATTAACTAAAGCATTTACTAAGCAATTTGTACGCCACTTAGAGAAGAATGATATAGGGATACCAAAGGGCGATTAGCTTTAGTGCAAGTGGGAGATTGAAAGTAGTATGCCCTCAAGCCAATCACATTTGATGTGATAAGCATATACTTTGTAATCTTGTTCATTTATTAATAAAAGTATCGAGGCATTTCTTTATTCATGATTAATTACTTGAATTAATCAAATGGATAAACCCATAGTTTTTGAGCAATGCTTTTAGAACCATGATGAGGATCATGCTAATGAGATCTAAATTCAAGATAGCTCAAAACTAAAAATGTTCCTAATCGTTGGATCACTAAAAAGGGGATTAGTAGATCCGGATAGATTGGTACATACTATGTTTGCTCTTATGAAGAGGATGATTGATCTCATAATCATTTGTGTAGAGACACTAAAGCAAGTATGTAGGTGCTTATTAGAGAATAAGTTCACTGAACGTGACTCGCTCAAGGAACACCTAATGGAGTCTTACTTGCCTATCAATAGGAGTTCCTTTTGTGATAGTAGTACAAGTGATCCTTGGACTTGAGATCATCATAGTATCTTGTGTATGATGAATTATGTTTTGACATATTCCTTAAAACCTTTAGGGTGTATCAAAGGGTATGATCGGATATAATAAGTCATACATGGAGATAGGTGAATGATCAACAAAGGATCTACCACTTCTAGTAAAAGAAGAGAATGTCCTATGCGATTCGATAAATGACAACTCAGTAGTCCTTGGCCAAGGCAGAATGAAAATTAGAAATTAGTTTCTAATTTACATTAATTAGAGTTATTCATTTAAGGATCGAAATGCATATAATCAAATAAAATAAGACTTGACAGTTATACCATGTCTTATATTTGATTGGGACGTTGTGAGGTAGAAGGATTGAATTGTACTGTAACTATTCGCTGAATAGGTTCTTTTGTGATTAAATGTTGAAATCTATATTATCTGGAAAGTCGTTGATCGCTAAGGGGGCTTACCCTTATTATGGAATAAGCATTATTTATTTAAATGAATTAAATAGTTTAATTTATTTATATAAATAAGATTAGAATAGTTCTAATTAATTTATTCTATAACCGGTTTAATATGGAGAACCTAAAGGGTCACACCGCAAAAGGAAAATAATTATTTAAGAAGTAAATGGCATAATTGTAATAATGAATTAAGTATATTTAATTTATACTATGTGGATAGAATAAATTAAATAGCTTAATATTTATTATTTAGTATTTTGGAAATACTAATTATAAATTAATAAGAGGAGTCTTATTATTATTATTATTATTATTATTACTATTATCATTATTATTTAGTTCCTAAATGGTTTAGGAATTAATTAATAAGAGTACTCTCATAATTAATAATTAAGTTCCTAAATAGTTTAGGAATTATAATTATTATATTAAATTAATTAAGATCCTAATTAGATTAGGAGTTTAATTAAAAACCCTATTCCTAAAGGTGTTAGGAGGGTTTACTAAATCTATAAATAAGAGAAGTCTTATTATGGATTAAGGTTACACACATACACTTCCATAAGTTTTTGGGAGAGTACTCACATATTCTCTAGAGAGAGAAAACTAGAGTTTGCCAAAACCCACTTCTTGAATTATTATTATTCCTTGGTGGATCACCTCTAGAGGCCAAACACTTGGGTGGCTAATATTGATCATTGGAATCCAATCGGTGAAATTCAAGGAGAACGCGAAGGATTTGGAGGTGAACTTGTACCCGTTGAAGCTTTGAGTTCTACAAGGGTATATCTCTAACTTCGTCTTTATTAATTAATAATTGCGCATAAAGGTCGATCCTGGATTATGGTTTGTAAAATTTTAAATTTGATTTTACCATGCTTCCGCTAATTTTATGCAATTTGATTGCGTCTATGAATATTACAAACCAACAATAAGGTGGTCTGTCTGTTCATATCCAAAGTGATAAAACAATTAAACAATTCATCTGTGCTCATTCCAACAACCCGCATTCGTCCAGCTCCATGTCCAATGAATGTATCAGGGAGTCGAGCATTAGGATCCTCTACTCCTTCAAACACAATTCTGGTTACTAAACCTAATGAGGTTGATGTTGCTGCTGCTTGAGGAGGTGTTCGAGGAATAGTCAATGGCTCCCTCTAAGAGTCTGGACTTTCTGGCTTCACGACAATTGGCTCACTGCTCTTGTTGAGTTCATCAATTACCTTTGAGATCACTTTGGTAACTTTCAAAGAGTCATCAGAAATAGTTAAATCCTCCCTTTTCTTACTTCTCAATTATGATTTCTTTTATTTCTTCTTAACCTTTTTCTTTAATCCTCTTTATAGCTTCTTTGTCTTGGGATCTAAATCTTGCTCAGCCTCTTGATCACTTCCTTGGGGCTTAGGCTCAGAAGCCTTCTCAGCCATTATTGGATCAACATCTTCCTGTTCTTTTTCAACTAGGGTATTTTTACCGATCGTAGTATCCTTTATGATCTGGGACATCTCCATAATCGGAGCTTCCACTGTGATCGTCTTTCACTTTGTTCAGTAAGAGTAGATCTTCTTTGTCTCTTTGCTTTCCTCCCTTTCTTATTTATCAGAATCTATGATAATGGAGCAATTTCTTCTTGAGATTCTTCCGACTGTGATATAACATCTTTCTATATTTCTTCTTCTCTCTTCTCTTTTACTTTCTCCTTCCTTGTCATAGGTCCTTGCACTGAATCTCGAGGTTCAGATTCTTGAGGAGTTGTAGATTCTTGAGACACTTCTTATTAAATAGAAGTCACTTTCCTCTTTCCTTTGGTCTTTCTTGCCTTATTCACTTCATTAATAGTTCTCTCACTTTCCCCTGATATTCTGGATCGATGAATTTTGGTTGGATTCTTCTTCTAGTTTTAGAATAGCTTGGGAGTAATCTTCTTATTCACATTTAGGGATTCTCCTTCGTCATTTTTATGAGTTTCCTCATCATCTTCTTTAAAATATAGCTCAAGATTTGTTCATAATACATTTTGGGAGCAGGTTTGTTTGTTTCTTTTCTCTTGACAGCATTATTCACCCATTTAACAATCCAGCTCATTAAGATAGATCCAAAATTTATTTTTACTTCGCTGACTATGACAGTCATGATCCTTAGTTGAAGTTCACTTACAGAATCGTGTGTAAAGTCCTTGTATATAATGCATTTCCCAACTATGTCAGCCAAAAATTCATACTCAAAAGGGAACTCCTTTTTCTTCACTCCCTTTAGTTGAGGATTTTTCTTGTACTTCATTATCATCTGCCCTTGTTTAACATTAATATCATCAAATGGCGTGACGCTTTTGCTCACAAAACCCATATGGTTGTTCAGCTCATCTGTCGTGATTTTTAAAGCATGACCTTTCACCTTCGTAAAAATAATATCATCAGCTATAACAGCATTAACATAAACTCTTTAACGAGTTTAGCGTAGATTTTGGTGTTGATCTCCAAAATCTCTTTGAACCCAGCTTTTTGAATTAGAGATAAAACATCTCTAAACTTCTTTTCTGATGAACCAAACTTCTCGAAGCAAAGTTGATTTCCAATGATAACTTGATAACTCGTGATTTCTATTTGAGATGAAATCTGAAAAGTTAATAAGATGGTTAAGCTTTCTAGATCTGAGTATTAACCGAAAATATAGGGTTTTAGAATAGGGGTTTGAAATGGTGAAATGCGATTGAAATTTCAAATCAACTTTTATAGGGACACGTGCAGTAGCTTATTTGATACAAGTTACATCGACTCTACGAGTTTACAACTATAACCTAATAACTTGCTTCTTCTGGTAGTATATCATACGCGCCTGAAGAATTATCCATTCGACTTATATCAATCGTATGGTGAAATTTTGAATTTTAACTATACAAAACAAAAGTTACTTTTAGTAAACGATTTATCATATGATCGCATGACTTTTTTACAATTTGTTCTTGACCTCACGGTCGTAACCCTTTTTTATCAGTTTCACTTGTTCCTACATTGTTAGTGATTTCTAAAACATAATATTTAAATATGTAGATTTAGTATTGTAACCCCCCCAAAATCCCCGCGCTTTCGATGCGGCGGACCTTGTGCGTTAATTTCGTACATCTATCGACTTAACCAATGACCCCATAATCATATTGGTTGAAATATTCTTATTTTAGACTGTACATTAACAATTTCTCTTAACATTGTCCCTGGATCTTAACTTGATCTCAGTCTCATAAGTATACAAGTATCAACTTGTATTTCATCCGTATAAATGGATAAAACCATATATAACGGTTTAATTTTAACCTTAGGATTTAAATATTCTATATACGTCCACTTGTAACGGTCTCATTCGTACTACAAGTATCAATATACAAAGATATCTCTTCATATCAATAATCCTACTTATATGGTATTCAGAATAGTAATAACGAGTTATACCTGGGTCCGAGGAACCTTAACGATGGATTTGACCAGTCAACATCGCTTAGTTCTGTCTCAGATGTACAGCACTCACAAGTTATTTACCCATCCTCATCCAGATAAATAGATCATTATCAATACTATGTTAAATTTTAACAATTCTAGGTTATATCAAAATAAAGACATAACAACATTCTGATGATAATTATTTATATCATTCATTCCATATTCGGTTAAATGTTTGTTTGTTCGTATTACAACAGTCAATATGACTTATACAAATACAAGTAATAAACATGAAAACTTAATCTATGCTTCATCTTTACGTTCATGATCTTCTTAACGTTCATCTTTAATCTGCAAATAAGGTTTTATTCGCAAGAGTGAGCACGACGGCTCAGCAAGTCTAACATACAACACATACGCAGTTTATGATTTCATATAAACTTTAACATGCATTGACTGAACATAATTCTCTATTTAATATCACATATAACTCACATTCTAACAATTTGTATCACATTGACATACAAAGTGTATAAATCATGTTCGTAACTCGTAAACATGAAACATAACAGTTAGAAGGCTTTTAAACATCATTTAAAGGCTTCACATAACATCTATCACATAACAACATGACATTTCATATTTCATTTATCATTTTTACATTATTACAAAAGTAACACATAGCAAGAATTAGAAGACTTGCCTTAAAACCATGTCAGGGTTTCCCGGGAAATCGTTAAACGCCTACAAAAAGGGTTACGCGACCCCGAATGTTAGTTTATCAAATTTTCCTTTTGAATAAGTCTTAGAATAACTTAACTAGACTATTTTCATTGGTGGAATCATTTTGTTAAGTGGCGAACTCAAAATCTCAAAATTTAGTGCTTCCACCCGAATGCCCCTTAAAATTTTCAGCTTTGACGTCCTTTCCGGTAACTGCCATAACTTTGTCATCCGGAAACATTTTAAAGTGATTCTTGAGTCTAAATTGCTTATAATTTCATGATCTACAACTTTCATTTAGGTTGCTAAGGCATATTCGGACTTTAAAAGTTCGTAATTTTAGCAGAAAGGTCAGTATGCTTACTTTGATCAATATTTTTAGGGTTAACCATGTGAAACATGGTACCGCTTGCTTTAACTCTTTAAGAAATCATGTTGTAAGACTCAATATCACTTTATAACATAAAAATAATAAATCACAAACCTTCTCATAGAAAGATTCATGATTTTTTCTCAAGAACACACGAAGAACACGAAGAACGGATAAACCGTACATGGTAACGACTATGTTCTTGAGCTTTTGGTTTTCGTACTTGAAATAATTTGAGCATTATAACTTCTTATATAAGTGATTATAACACTTTATAATTGACAAAATTTGGTCATTATAACGGCTTGTAAATTGAAAACGGATAAACCGTACATGACCACTACATATGTTCATTGAGCTTTAAACTATGAATTGAAATTCGACATTATAACTACTGTAAAATGAAGAAATGCTCAAGAACACGTGAAGAACACGGAGAACGACAATCGTACATGGCTACGACTCGCGTTCTTGAGCTTTTAAACTACGAAAATTAATCGAACATAAAAACGACTAATGATTTACCTCTCGAAGTGCAAGCTTTAACTATTTCTTTGCACTTCCTTTGATTATAACTCACTAGAACTCTCTCTCATATTGTATATAGCTTTGATACAAGCATTTTTGCTTTGAAAATGAATGATCAAACAAGTGAGGCATGCTTGCTATTTATAGGCCATGCAAAGCTAGGGTAAAAAGGTCATTATTACCAAACTTCCAAGCTAAGCTAACATGAAGTGCACCTCCCTTTTCCACTTGATATGAACGACCAAATCAGCCAAATTAATGCCATTAATGCTTGAAATCATCACATTTTGGTGACACCACAATAATCCACATGTTAGCTTCCAATTGGTCCACAACTTAGCCTACCAAAGGAATAGTTCTAGGGCTTGTTTGGTTGGTCATTTAATCATTAATTGAGGGGTAGTCAAGGTCATTTACCAAGCTTGATCAAGGTTAGATTAGTCCTTTTGATAATCTAGCTTAGTTAGGATTAGGTTAATTAGCAATAAACCTAGGAATTTGATTATTCGATTAGGTTATTACTTCACCGATTAGATTAACTTGTAATTTAGGTTAATCTTTAGTTTAATTAAACTTAATCCTATTTAGGTTTAGTTTAATTAATTGATAATTAGGTTAAATGGTAATCTAATTACCCTAACCTAGTTTGATTCCAACTAGGTTTAACATAACCTAGTTTCATTTCAACTAAATGTCATCTAACCTAGTTTTATATCAACTAGATTAGGTTAACTATTTCATAAGCTTAGTTAGTTTGTAACTAGGTTTAGTTCCTAGTTAGGTTCCTAACCCAGTTACATCTAACTCAGTTACATCTCAACAGAAATTAGTTCATCCTTAACTAATTCTAGTTCATTTCTAAGTCTTCCGGTTAAATTGACCTCAACTGATTTAAAAGTCTGATATTCCAGAGTTTTGTTCCAAATAAACACTATTTTGTAAAGTCGAAAGTCCAACAGACTTGACACGTTTTTCGGTGAATAGTGTTTTTGACTACCATTTCTCAGAATATGCTTAAACGATCAAAAAGTCAAAAATAATATTTATTTTTGTCTTTTCCCTATTTCGTCTTATTCCCGACACACTTTTCGAGAAAATCTTTTATTGCTTATTACGCACCGGTGTTGCATACAAACACTGTATCCATCAACGGTTTGATCAAAAACGAAAAACGTTTTCGTTTGAAAAGCGATTTACGTTTTATCTTTGGAAAAATATCAGTGGCTCCCTGGTATCTATTCCCCGTATAAATGCTATATCGTGAAATGGAAAAAGTCCAAACGTTGAAAAGAACGTTCAAAAAGACGACAAACGTTTTCTCGTAAATCGTGTCTTTTTCGTCTTTTTCCCAAGAAAATTTTATTGATTCCCTGGCATCTAAACCTCATATTATCACTATGTTGTGAAATGTAAGAAGTCCTACAGATGAAAGAAACAGTCAAACGAATGAAAAACGTCACCTCGTGAATAGTGCTTATACACGTTTTTCGAGAAAAACTTTTATTGACTGTTACGTGTTTTCAAATCGTGGGAAGGTTGAATCTTGAAACGGAATGTCAATTTGACCTTCACATTTTGCTCAAGGACCTAGGTTATTTTCTAGGGTTTAGACCCTAGGGTTAGGGTTTAGGTTTTAACTCTTTTTCCAATTTAGGTTTTTGCCCTAAATTGACTTCTGATTTTTAATAAGTGTTAAGGTTAACTACTTGAACCAAAACACAAAATCCTACACATAGATATTTCATACAACACATTTAAAAGCTCAATTCAAGCTTTACTAATCACATAACACATAGTTTAGGTTAAAGAATTTAACCTCTTAGTTGTATACGATCGTAGTTTCGAGTCGTATATATTCTTTAAGATAGCTCAAGGTATGCTTGAGCAATCAATCTTAGGTTTTGAATTGACAACCTTGCTTAAATCTTGTTAGATCACTTTGGAAAATATTTGGGATATTACAAGTATGCCTAACTCACTAATCAATTTATTGAATTTGGACTCGTCCAATGGTTTTGTAAAAACATCTGCAAGTTGATCCTCAGTTGGTACAAATTGTAATTGTAATATCCCAGATATTTTCAAGATTTTATATAAGATCTTAATTGATTTAATTAAAGGTTCCTTTTAAAACCTAGAATTTGAGAAGTAAGATGTGTAGAAAATGGGTAAATATTTTTTTTTAACATAATTGATGTTGAACATTGAATGATTAAAATTTGATGATTAGAAATAATGTACAAGGGCTGTATTAGATAAGATCAAAACTGTTAGGTTGATCTATTGTTAATTGTATAAAAATCTTGTGTGTTGTACTAAGACTTAGATAGATCAAAACTGTTAGGTTGATCTGTTGGTGTAATAAAATCGTAGAAAGAACTCTACGATTTGTGTCAAGGAAACTCTACGATTTGAACAGACTCTACGATCAAGGCAACCAATCGTAGAATGGACTCTACGACTGTGATTCAGAAGACTCTACGATCAAGGCAACCAATCGTAGAATGGACTCTACGATTGTGGTCCAGAAGACTCTACGACCAAACAGACTATGTTCTTTATGAGAAACCTTAAATTGAACTCTACGATCAGCAGTCTAACAGTTGAGTAAACTCTACGATGATCAGTAAGAGATGATCCTTTACAGATCAATCACGTCAGCAAGGATATTCGTAGAGTTGAACATATAAGATCGTTGAGCAAAAAGGCAAGAGACATCACGTTTCTCATATCAGGAGCCATTCTATTCAAGTATTCAAATCTTCATCAAAGTAACCAAAAAGGAAGCCTCTTCAAATCGATCAAGTCAGAAAAGTCAGGAGTCTGACCCAAGCGCACTATGGAACAGAAAGAAGACTTTCAAGGCAGAAAAGTCAGAGGACTGTGTCCTATCAGTCCTATAGTTTGGAAGGACCAAACGACTCTATAAAAGTTAGTGGGAACCTACGACTGACATATCTGTCCCAAAGGAAAAAGGAAACAACCTTCCATGGACTAACAGGTCTGATCAAATAATATCTCATCAGAGCTTTAAATGAGCTATATTAATATAATATTCAGTAGCTCTCCTCTGTGAGGTAACGGAAAGAAATTCAAGTTCAAGCAGATGATCCAACGGGAAGAAATCTGAAGCACTTACTTCTTAAATACTAAGATCAGCAAAAGGAAAAAAAAAGCACTGCACAAAAAGAAAAACGCAAGACGTGAAAAAGATTGAACTGATAAGAAAGCCTGCATTGCTACTAAGCCCTTAAAACACTCAAGCTAATAAGCAACTTAGTAGCACATCCAAATACACATCAATCCAGAAGAGTTCTTTGTGAACTAGTGTAAGCAAGTCTGTTAGACTTGGAGAGTTCTTTGTGAACTAGTGTAAGCAAGTCTGTTAGACTTGGAGAGTTCTTTGTGAACTAAAATTCCAAGACTGCGGGTCTTGAAGGAATCTTAGTGATTCAGATATTGTAAAAGTATCCTTAGTGGATTTGCTGCTGGAAGAGCAGAACAGTGGAGTAGGAGTATTGTGTGCTCTGAACCACTTAAAACCCAGAGTCTCCCTCATTCTGTTTTTCATTTGCTATATCTGCCATATAATTGTTTGTTGAATTATTAATTTAACATTTCAAGAAAAGAATAACTAAATCATATTCCGCTGTGTTAAACTTCTGTTTAAGAATTAATTAAGTGAGATCTTTTCAAATAGAAGAAATTTTAAAAGAATCTATTCAACCCCCCCCCCCCCTTCTAGATTTCTATTGTGTCATTTTTCTAACTTGTATATTTCAAACTACAATATTAAATACCACACGCTCAACTAGGGTTTTACCGGTAAAGCTTAATATGGACATTTCTACTATTTTTATGCATTCCACACATACCAAGACATGATATAAACACATCAAACCATGAATATACATATATAACATAGTTTAAGACTTTTAGACTATCAAAACAAGTTTTGATCGATTAAAAATATGTTTTGACCATAGAAAGCCTATATAGACCATTAAAACAAAATAATAAGAGTTGAGAACACTTTTGAATCTCTTGGACTTGAATGCTCTCTTCCTCTTGGCTATGAACTTCACTAGTGACTCCACCTTGGCTACTAGATGTGCACTCCTAGTGTATTCCTTCTCAAGCTCTCTATTTTTCTCTCTAGGAAAGTAAATAATGAGCAAACTCTTCTCCACACAAGAGAAGCTCTTATTTATAGCACAATTCTCATCATCCAAATTGTATACATATACAATCTATATCTCTACTAAATCATCAATCTCATCTTATCTCTTATCTCCACTTAGCTAAATTTTAAGGATTTTCCTTACATAAAGGACTTGAGTTGGTAGGAGTTGATAGCTTACTCAACCACTCACAAAATCAAGCAATAATAAATTTTGACATCCACCCAAGTGGGCCCCCCTTCAATCTCAGCAAAATGGGATCAAATCCCCCATTTTTGCTTTATTTTTATAGCTAAATCATGCATATATATATATATATATATATATATATATATATATATATATATACATGTGTTCAATTGATGACCAATTTTTGACTTTCTATTGGGCTTCACATTGGACTCTAGGATTAAATATATTGGGCACCTCCATTTAATTTGGTTGGGCTCAATTTAAATAACACATTGGGCTAACATTAAATAATCTGTGTTACATTTAATTAAATCAAGTATTGGGCTTGTTTAATTAATTACATGGGCTAAGGTTTAATTAATTACATGGGCTATTAGGTTAATTTAATTGAACTAGTTTAATACCCCATTTGGATTTAAAATATAATCCAATTAGATTTGTTTTAGTTAATTATAATCTCTTACTTCATTGCTTTAAATAAATATACACATACACAATTATATTTATTTAATTATCTAATACACAATTAATTAGTACAATTTTTTGAATTCATTGCTAATTATTTAATAATCATAATCACAATGTCTAATCAAATTCGTGGTCATTACAGAATGTTTGCATCTTCACTCGTGATAAATGTTTGAATCTTTATCCGTGACAAATGGTTGTATCTTTGTCCGGTGCAGAATTCTCTTTCCATACAGAACATTACCCAACTAGTTAAAACCCTCATTTAAAACATATTTGTTTATAGTGATATCTTTTCATATTAATAATCCTACTTATCCGACATTCAGAATAGTAATAACGAGTTATATCTGGGTCCGTGGAACCTTAACGATGGATTTGACCAGTCAACTTCGCTTAGTCCTGTCTTGGATGTACAACACTAACAAGTTATTTACCGATCCTCATTCTGATAAATAGATCATTATTAATACTATGTTAAGTTTTAAACAATTCTAAGTTTAATCAAAGTAAAGACATAACAAGAGAATGTGGTAAAACTTGATAATCTTTATATAATATTCGATTACATGTGTGGAACTTGTTCTTATTACAAAATGTCATTATAACTACAGTTAAGAACAAGTAAGGAAAACAGTAAATTAGTCTACGCATTTCTTCTTTCCTTTCTTCTTTGAGCCGAAGCTCTCGGGTTTGTCTGCAATTTAGGTTTATGCAAGAGTGAGCTAAGATGCTCAGCAAGTCTTATAAACACATAGCATATAAATGAACTCACACCATTATGGATTGTAAGGATTCGTGGCCCAACAATTGATATAACAAATGTTCTTAACATAGTAAGACTGAGTGGTGGTTAGACCTTGAACTGTTCTTTGTCTTTTGATTTAGAACCTTTTACAGTGGATATAGAAAGGGGATCAACCTAATGACATCCTATGTTATGCATAACATACTATACACTGGATAGATTATGAACAATGATACATATTCGTTCACCTCAGTTTACTTAACATGTCAGGATCGCTCCAAGACAACTTGGTTTGATAAAATAAAGCATGATTCGAAATATATCATGAATAAGCATTTCATTTTGCAAGTTATGCCGAAACAAGAAGCAATAACTCTCATATAAAAGATTTATAACACGTTGCTTTAACAAAATGTATAAATCACATCAAAAGCAAGTAAACAAAGTTTAAGGATAGAAAACTTGCCTTTTTGATAAGTTTTACGATTAAATATTCTTCGTAAATCCTACACTTTAATATTTTATATAAAATAGTTAGACATGAATTTAATCATTTTATGTTTTAAGTCAGACATTATAACTGCTTGTAATTAAGACTTCTTCTACTTTATATAAAATAAATTTGAGCATTATAACTGCTTATATAATGAGTGTTTGAATAAATATTTTAAGAAAATTGGTCATAGTAACTGCTTATAAAATGAATATTTTCATTAAATACTTAAAGAAAAATTGACCATAGTAACTGCTTATAAAAGTATGTTTTCTACTTTATAATTGAAATAAATCGGACATTATAATTGCTTGTAAAATGAACTTTTGAACTATATATTTGAAATAATTTAAGCATTATAACTGCTTGTAAAAGTATATTTTAACTAAATATAAGAAGAAAAGTAAACAAAATAACCACTAGACTATATCTCTTGTAGTGCTTACTTTACTTCCAAAATAGCGGAACTTCGTCGCTCAAATATATATTTCTCTCTCAGATTATAACTATAAAGTGTATAGCTGATGAAATGCTCTAGGAAATGCTTGGAAAAATGAATGGTGGAGGTGGGTATTTATAGGAAAAATCAAGTTTCTTTAATTGCACTTTTAGTCCTTGAAGTTATAATTAGTTTACATAGGGACTTGGACACATATTTAAGAACTTAGGACACCTCACTAAAAGCACAAAATGGCTGGCCATTTTGATTCAATGGCTTAGATTTCATCTTGCTTTACTTTGTCCTTATTGGTCGAAAAATAATCACATGGATAACTAGCTTGAATTTTGATTGGTTAATTCAATTTTACATGAATTTAGTTGATAATTAGTGTGTGTAACTAGTGAACTAGTGTTTCTTTACCTAGTTTAGTTAATCTAACTTGTTTTTCTTTTCTTAACCATGATTGGTCCATTTAAATTCACATGGATTGCAATTCTCACACGCGATTGGTCGAAAATGTTTTAGTTGGATTACTAGTTAGTATTTAGTTTCATTTCAACTAATTTGATTAATTAGTATTGTGACGACCCCAAATCCGGGTTCCTTGAACCCTAGACTTGGTACGTCACGATACATCCTCTTCATACACTTTCTATAACTAATGCGGAATATATAAACATAAATTGTTTATTCTACAACATTTCCCAAGGTTTCTAACCTTAACTTACATATATACCTTTAGATTCATAAAAAAGTTTACACAATTACTTACATTATATAACAATTTAGTTATCATGCATAACACTATAATCTTGTCTTTTGCTTCTGTCTCCGTCTCTCCTCGGACATTCGTATTATTCTGAAATTTGTTATCATGATATAGCAAGAGTGAGCAACGACTTTGCTCAGCAAGTTTAAATACAATAACGATATATCATGATTGAAAGAAAGAATAAGCTTTTGGATTTTCAACAATATAATAATTGTGAAAGAGTACGAATCATAATTTCAATAATTGAATGATTGAATTAATTAATGTTGAGTGTCAATAATGACCATGAACAAATTTAACTGAACCTTATGGTAATGAAGGTGATCAGCCTTTCATACCTGATGAACACATGCAACAAGCACTATGTGCGAAACAACAATTTTAAGAGGTGGAATAATTATACAGAATTAAACCATAACATGCTTGAAACGTAACAACTTGAGTTTGAGTTAGGAACTTGAACAATAAAATAATATATCCTGCTCGAATATAAATTGAGTAGGGTTTAGGAAACTTGCCTGATAGTCGATCTACAGATAACTAGCTTTAAATAACTTTCTTTGAATGACCTAATATTAACAACATTGGTCTATCAATTAGTATTACATAAAATTGTACAATTATGCACTCAATTATGCTATTTATCTGGCAAATAAAAGTTACATAACAAATAAGTTAATATACTATCATTAACCTATAAAATAATTAATAAATCTTAGGTTAATAATTTAATTAATTTATATCAATTTTCTCAAGTGTTAAACACTTACTAAACTATTAAACAATTTATTATAATTGTTTAAACAAAAGAGTTAAAAGACATTTTCTTTATTTCATTTAATTACTATTTAACATTAATTAAATAGTAAGTAATTAACTACCTTTATTTATTATTTAATAATAAATAATAACTTACTAGATTTATTTATTATTTAAAATTAATCAAATAATAAATAATTATATTATATTAAAAATAATCAAATATCTTTAGTTATTATTTAATAATAAATAATAACTAATTAACTAGATTCATTTATTATTTAAAGTTAATTAAATAATAAATAATAAAATTATATAGTAAATACTCAAATATCATTAGTTATTATTTTAATAATAAATAATAACTAACTGAATTTATTTATTATTTAAAGTTAATCAAATAATAAATAATTAAATAATCAATCTTAGTTGTCTTTAATTATTATTTAATAGTAATTAAATAATAATTAATTAATTTATCATCCTTGTTTATTATTTAATATTAATTAAATAATAATTAGTTTAATCATAAATTCAGAAGATATAATATTAACTAGATTAATATTTACAACATTTAAATATTAATCCTAAATACTTATTATATTTAAAAAAATATAATATTCAACTAACTAGATTAATATTTACAACATTTAAATATTAATCCTAAATACTTATTATATTTGAAAAAAATATAATATTAAACTAACTAGATTAATATTTATAACATTTAAATATTAATCCTAAATATTTATTATATTTGAAAAATATAATATTAAACTAACTAGATTAATATTTACAACATTTAAATATTAATCCTAAATACATATTATATTTGGAAAATATAATATTCAATACCTAAATATCATTTTTGTATTATTATTATTTTTGTTATAATTTTAAATTAATTTTTAAACATTTAAATTAATTAAAATTATCCAGAATGGCAATTCTGTAAATAAGCCGAAAAACGAATGGAGGGGCAATTTCGTAATTTCGCAGAAAAGAGACCGGAGGGGCAACAATGTAATTTCGCCAAAATGGTATCTCGCGCATTGCGCGCTGACAAATTCTAATGTTCCAAAACGGTGCCGTTTTAAGTCACCGTAACTGGCTTCCGCGCATTGCGCGCGGATGAAATCTTTATTCGCCAAAACGACGCCGTTTTGGCTCCGTGTCCGACAGTTATAATTGCTTGCGCGCATTGCGCGGTAACCCTCTTTTTTTTTCTCTTTCAGCAGATCATGAACAGTGGCTATTTAAATACACAACTTAATAAAATTTATACCTTCAAGAAATCTTTAAGTCCTCAATAAAAATCCAAAAAAATTACCAATAACTTAAATACAATTTATAACATGAAAATTTAATTTTTTCATGATTTAATATTAAAAAATTTTATAAAAATTTTTACATCACATAAACTACCACAAATCATAACTTTTTGTGTATAACTCCATTTTGAGTGATTCAAACTTTATTTTTCTCATGATTTAATGTTCTATAATATTATAACATTAAATCTAAATATTATAAAAATTTATTTTTGGACATTATTTTGATACTTGATTTAACACCACCAAACACATGTTTTTAGCATATAAATTATACCAAAAATACAAATCAAGCATATTTAACTCAAGCATAACATAAATATTACTATCACATATTATTAACTACATTAACATGTTTATACTCACATGTTGGTTTATTTAAATAAAAAATAAAATAAACTACATTTAAAATAACCATTACCTCATATTAATGGCTATCCTCATTTTTCTTCCAAAATGGGTTGTGAAGGGGGATAACATGAACAAAGAATTCCTTCTCCTTCCTTATCCTTGCTCTCAAATATTTTCTCTCTAATTTGAAAAGTGAAAGAAGAAAAATGACTAACAATTCTCTCTCTCTAATGACTTAAGTCTTCCAAAATGTATAGATATATATCTTATATCTATGAAATTACACCAACACAAGTTAGCTATTGGATACTTACACAATAAAGTTAACCCATGCCTTAGTTGGTGAGGATTTTATGGGAAAAGACCCACCAAAAATCAAAACAAGCAATCCATTATTTAATTAAATGAAAAATAAAAAATCAATTTCCTATCTTTTTCCTTCCTTGCCGGCACATGATAGCTTTTGTCCCAAAAATAGTGTCACTTGCTCATTTTTTTAAGAATTAATAAGTTACATAATTATTTTTCATATGGGCTCAAGCTTTGGGCTTTATTTAAAATACCAATTGGGCTCTAATTAACTTGTTTGGGCTACTAAATTGTCAAGTCCATTTAATTTATCATTGGGCTATTTAATTATATCCCAAATGATTAATTATTAATTTTGTTACACATTAATTATCCAATCCATAATTAAATAACAATTGAATTGATTAATTAAGTAAATACTCTAACCCATTAATATTAAATTACTAAATGGACTAATAATATTATTAATAATATTTTACATTATTTACATTAATTAATTATCATATTAATTAATTTATAAAATTTAATTCACTCATTATATTCAATTTAATTGAATATTTAATTAATGACAACTTGTCAATTATTTTGATATTAAAACTTTAGAGTGTGTTCGCTAATATATAATCTGTATATATTATTTATACACACTACCTTACCTCGAAACAATTTCACAATAAATTATGAAATTAAAAATAAATACAATATATAATTTAATATATATTATTTAGGCCATAAATTAAATTATTTAATATATTTACATTAAATAATTCATTTCTCATCAATTATGGAAATAATTCCATTTACCCGAAAATACATTGAAATAATAATATATTTACTAAATTTCTTATTTAAATAATTTATTTAATTATTTAATTAATATTACACAAATAATTGTATAATTAAATTTCTCACTCTCATAAATCATTTACAATGATTTATTTAATTATAGAATATATTCATTTAATATATTCAATTACAATTTAAAATTTCTCAATTAATTTAAACCATTTATATATATGTACATATATTAAATATTGTACAATATATATAATTACTAATCTCCTTTAATTAATTCAACTACTTTATATAATTATAATTATATAATTTACATAATTATTCCTCACAAATAATTTATCAACAATTTGCATAATTGTTGATTAATGAATAAATTAATTCCACAATAAACCTTTTAATTCAATTCGGATTAATTTAATATTAATCTATCTATTTATCACAATTTAATTAACCATTAAATTATGTTACTAAATGTGCACGCATATATATATTCATATAAATACATATTTAATTTACACGCAACCACGTCGCTTAATTACATAACTCCACTAATTAATTCTCTTAATTTAATTAGACTTGTTGTTAGTCAAGTTTATTGAATTATCACTTTACTTGCTAACTTATCATAAATTTTGATATCACCATATCTAAGTTAGTCCGTTAAATTTAATTTGGACCTCTATTTATCTATCACTACTAGGTTATCAAACTCTAACCTTTATTAAATATTAAATATTTTATTTTTAATTCATCTAAATATCCGGGATATTACAAGTATAATACTTAAGTATTTATACGTATTTATATCGTATAATACTCGTATTTAACTCGTATTGCACTTCGTATTAATCTCGTATAATGTTCCGTATAATTCTCTTTTTATACAGTACATTATCATTCGTATTCTTTTCGTATTCATTCCGTATTCATCCCATATTTGGGAATAGTAATGTTCAATAATTATTTTGGGTAAAAATTTTATTAGTTAAAATGCATTTATTGTCTGAATAAACGCTATTCAGGAATGTGAATTTTTCAAATTCGAATGTGTATTTGAATGAATAGTATTTTTCGTCTTATTCACTGAGAAAATATTATTATATATTTGGCATCTATACAGCGTATAAATACTATATCGTGAAATGCAAAAAGTTGAAACGATGAATAGAACTACCAAAAAGACGAAAAAGAGTTTTCTCGGGAAACGCATTTTTGTCTTTTTCTCAAATTTTTTTTATTGGTTCCTGAGTTCTATGATTCATATAAACACTATTTCGTCAAATGTAAAAAGTCCCAAAATGATGTAAGACGAATTTAAGAGACATAACTGATTTCTAGGTTTTAACCTTTAGGGTTTAGATTTTAATACATATTTTTCTTTTAAAGTACATAACTCTATTCATAGAATTACAAGACACATTCTTGAAGTATAACATAACATTTATTATTCACATAAAGTCGGATTACATGATCCTCAAAAGTTCGGAACATTACAGCCGCAACGGTGAACTAGACAGTTTTAAAAATTAATTTCGGACCGGGTCGGGTCGGTTTTGGCCGGGTTGGGTTGAAAAATAAAAAATATTTTATAAATTATTTTATTATATTTGGATCCAATAAAAGTAATTTAAACATTATGAAAGTTAACTTAATAGGTAAAAGAGGATAAATATTATTAAAGAATTAATAATATAAATGTTATAAAATGAATAAAATATTATTAAATAATTAATAATATTAGATAATAAATAAAATATTATTAAATAATTAATAATATTAGATAAGGAATAAAATATTATTAAATAGTTAATAATATTATATAATGATTAAAATATTATTAAATGATTAATAATATTAGATAATAAATAAAATATTATTAAATAGTTAATAATATTAGATAATGATTAAAATATTATTAAATAATTAATAATATTAGATAAGGAATAAAATATTATTAGATGGGTAATAACATTAGATAATAAATAAAATATTATTAAATAATTAATAATATTAGAAAACTAATAAAATATTATTAAAGGATTAATAATATTAGTTATTTAGTAAAATATTATTAAATGATTAATAATATTACAAGGTTAATAAAAAATTATTAAATTGTTAATAATATTAGATAAGTGTGTGAACTATATTAAATAATTAATATAGGTTTTATGTGATTGAAATATTATCAAGTAGTGATAATATTACCTAAGTGTTTATATAATTATGTGGTTAAGTAAGAGTTATAAATGTTATCATATGAATGTGTATATGATACGAATTTAAAATCAAACTGATTAATTGTTAGGTCTATTTAAAGAGAATTAATTGAATTGGTTAGTTGTAGATTACGCACGAGAAAAGTTTTTCTTAACCCTAATTTGTATTTATTGTTGCAAGTTTTCTGCAACTTTATTGGCATTGAGCAATTCAATTATTGTTGAGAAAGTACCGAAACTCGTAGATATTTAACAGAGCTTTAAGTGGGTTAATTATCTAAAATTATTTCGCATCATTACTGTTATTGTATTCGCACATAGTGCTTTTGCAAATGTTTTAGTTCATTAATCCAAGAACTATTTAAGAATGTCTAAGCTAATTATTTCAGCTAGACAATGCATGTTTAAATTCATCAAATTGAATATTTTAAAAGCTTATCCAAACCATTGGTTGGTGTGGATTCTTATAGTAAGACTGAGAATGAATAACCCTAAATAAGGGGGATTTTTATTTGTCGGGAAACCGAACTTGCGCAAGATATCTGAATGTTATGCATATACATAGGGTACAAGAGGCTGATCCCCTCGCGTACCCCATTTTTCGAGGTGTCAGATATATATTACTGTTCTACATTAGTAGCAGTTCATAGTCCTTAAAGACCACTCAGCAGTAAAGAGTCAATTCATTCTTATATCGATATATTGATTATTGATTTCTTTCACAATTGTTATCTATTGGTGAAAACCATGATGTTAATTTTCCTTTCATCATAAGATATCTTATGCTATTTGTTCTTAAACTTGCTGAGCCATTTAGTTGCTCATTCTTGCTATATCATGACTTATTTTTAGCTAAGCCCGGAAGTTCTAAACAAGACAAAAGCAAGGGAGAAGCCAAAGCTTAGATTAACTTAATGCATGCTAGTTAAATTAATTGTTATGTAATTTCTTTTGTAAATCTTTTGTATTTTCTTAAGATATGTAATGTTTATGTTAAGTTTAATTGACCTTGGGAATTGTAGCCTTTTTTATAAGGAACATGTTGTATTATTCTGCGAAGTTTAAATGTAATTTATGTAATTAATTGTTAATAAGTATTGTATAGTGGAGAACCAAACCCGATGTTATGGAACCCGAATTTGGAGTCGTCAGAGGTTGGTATCAGAGCTATATGTTAGAAACGTTAGGATTGCGAAACTTATAACCTTAGTACTAAACTCATATCTAGTGCGTTAGGAGATGAATCGGGGAGATTCATCATGTTGTGTACTTTTAGAGGTGGATTGAGGAAATCCATCGAGCCGAGATGTACATGATAAAATATCATTTCATTTCATTAATGAATATATTTTATTACTGTACTAACATGTGTTGTTTGTGTGATTATAGGATGCCTAAGATTGGAAAGTCAAGTCATACGGTTAAGGAGGTGGTTTACACTAATATCCACATGGATACTGCACAACCGCTGGTGGCTGCACCGATAGAGGATCCAGAGTCTGATCCAGAGGAGGAAGATCGTGAGGAGCCTGTCAGGGATGGAGTGATGATGCCATATAGTGAGGATGAGGCTGAGTCAGAGTCTGTGGATGAGGAGCCAGCTGAGTATGCTGATGGCATGAGAACTATTGCCAATGACATCATCGACTCTCTGACTACGAGGAATGATGAGTTGGAGGATAGGGTTCAGCACTTGGAGGAGCAAAATTTGACTCATTAGCATACGGAGAATCAGTATAGAGATGCAGCTTATCAGTTCTCTGGCGAGAACACATTACTGAAAGAGAAGATGGCAGAGATGGATACCAGATTAGCAGTAGCTGAGTTGAAGGTTCAACAGGCGCAGACAGAGAAAGAGGAAATTAGAGGCCATTGGCATCAGGCTATAGAGAATAAGATCGAGATGGAAATCCAGAGAGTTGTTGCACATGGGCAGATGCTAGAGCTGGAGGATGAGGTTTGAGAAAAGAGGGTGAGGATTGATAGACTTAGTTATTTCTATCGTTATTCTTTTGGTAGATTGCAGAGTAAGGTGTACTATTACCCAAAAGAGGAGGGCCAGTCCATGCACATTATCAGCATGCGCGTGGTGATGGCTATAGGGGATGAGGAGTACGATGACGCTGTTCGTCGAGGGGTGCGCATACATTAGTTGTAGTTTTCTTTATTTATGTTGTATGTAAATAGATGTAGTATAAACCCAACTTTTGCTTTGACAGATGGTTAGTATGATGTAAATCCCAACTCTAGGAAGTTGTGGGATATGATTATGGTTAGATCCCGTCTTTTGTAGTATTTCAGGGATATTAACATTTATAGCAGTATGCTTATGATGTAAAATTGCTATGCATTATGATTTTAGCATATGAATATAAATGTAGATCTGTTTATGTTTATATGTGTCAAGATGCTTAATTGTACCTTAGTTAAATTACTTAAGCTACAAAACGGAAGTAAAAAGATGAAACAACTTTAACGATTTAAATTTTCTCTATACAGAAAATGCCGCCACATAGAAGAAGTCAACCACTACTCCCACCACCTCTGGAAGAGTCGGTTAATGTAGGAGGGGTACCGCCAAACCAGTGCAAGAGTTTATGGAAATGCTAATGGAATCATTCCACGGACGTAACGTGAATGATGTTGGAGCACCAAACTCTGTCGCTCTACTAGCTAACTTCGAAGACTTTAAACTAGTAGGACCACCTGAATTCTGAGGAACAACGGATCCTATAGAAACGCAGACTTGGATAGAGGAGATGAAAAATGTATTCGAGGTCGCTCGAGTAGCGGAGGAGCAAATGACATTATTTACTACCTTTATGATGAAGGAGGAGGCGAATTATTGGTGGAAGGCCAACAAGAGTAGAGCAGGAGAATGAACTATAGCGTGGGCGCAATTTAAGGAAGTGTTCTTAGAGAACTACTTTCCGGAAAGCACACAAGCCGGGATGGAAGTGAAATTTTTGGAACTCAAGTAGGGGAACATGTCAGTTTCTAATTACGCTGCCAAATTCAATGAATTGGCAAGAATCGCTCCACATTAGGTGGACACTAAAGCAAGACGAGGAAGGAGGTTTGAGCATGGACTGAAGCTATGGGTTTACAGTAGGGTCACTGTTCTTCAGATTACCAACTTTACAACCTTGCTGGAGAAAGCTATACTAACAAATGGGGGAAATAAAGCCCTAAATAAGCACAATCAAGAAACGGAACAAGAAAAGAAGCGAAGGAGGAAACATAGAAGCTAGCAGTGGGGGCAGTAACTCGAACAAGCACAAATGGAACAACAACAGCAATTCGGGGACACCCCAAGGAAGTGAACTGAATAAAGAAAATAAATGCAGTACATGCGTGAAGAATCACTCGTGGGGAGTGTATGAAGGGGAGAAACGTATGCTACAACTGTGGGCAAGAAGGGCACATCACTCCTAATTATCCTACAACAAAGAAGAGAGGTTGTTTCTCATGCGGAGCTGCAGACCATCAGTTCAAGGATTGTCTGAAAAGGAATAATAGCGGGGGAAGTACTGGATTTAAGGGAAACAACAACAAACTCACCATTGGAGGCTCGGTGCAACAGAACAAACCAACAACACGGACTTTCAACATGACGATGCAAGACGCCGTGGAATCAAAAAATGTGGTGTCAGGTATTATTTCGATCAATGATATAAATGCTTATGTATTGTTTGATTCGGGTGCTACCTGTTCATTTGTTTATGATGATTTCGCTAGACGGTTAGAATTGCCTAGAGAAAAACTGGATAACCCAATGAATATAGAAGTTGCAAATAAAGAAGTGATTCCTGTAGAATATATACATAGAAATTGTTGTTCTAAAAGTAGGGGTCAGAAGTTAAAAGTGAATCTAATTCCTATATGTTTGGGGGAGTTGGACGTTATACTTGGAATGAATTGGTTGTTTAACCAGAGCAATAATTGATTGTCAGAAAAAGTGTATACACCTTAAGACACCAAATAAGTCTAAGGTCGTATTTTAGGACAACAAGTTGTCAAGACAATCTTCTTGTTTGATGATGATGCAGGCCAATAAGCTTTTGAAGAAATGTTGTGTAGGGTATTTGGTTCATGTGGTGGATACACAAATAGTGAATCCCGATATGGAGCATATAATATCCCAGATATTTACAAGATTTGTAGATAATATTTTAAATAATAAATTAAAGGTTAAGGTTTAAAACCTAGAATTATTGAAGTGAGATGTGTAACAAATGGGTAAATATTTTTTTTAACATAATTTATTTGTTAGAAATTAAATGTAGGAATATTTTAATGATATATGAAGAGAATTTATTAAGAAAATAAATTCAATTGAGAAGTGAATGTGGTTATATTAATAATAAACACACCTAATGTGTGTTTGTTAGCCCAATAAGAAGATGAATAGATTAAATGCTCAATTAAACTAATAATTTAATTAGTTTTAAATATGAAGTAAGAAGGGAAGTCATGAAATATAATTAACTATGTTAATTATATTAGTTATGAGTTAAAGTTATAGAGAAACTAGAATAGTTGTTTAGAATGACAATATTATGAAGTTAATTAATTAAGTAATTAACTTAATTATCAAGTTGTTGTATAGAGTCCATTAATGAATTTGAAACAAGCCCAATATTTTAATTGGTGTAAGTCTTGTTGGTAATTATATAGAGGTCCAAATAAATTTAAAGATTTAGCCTCATGAAGAGTCAAAGTAATTTAATTAATACTAGTGGACTAGCCCAAAAGGATTATAGATGTTAGCCCAATATGAGAATACTTGCATGAATGTGGGTAATTAAATAATAAGCCCAAATGTTATAGTCGAAGAGGTAATTAATATAAGTCTAATTAAATTATGTTAGCAAATATTGTATATAAGGTAGTAGTAGTCCAATTAAATAAATTACCTAGCCCAAATTATGGAAGATGTGTAAGTTGTGTTGGGTAGCCCAAGTAATTAAATAAGAGATCCCAATACAAGGTAAACTATGTAGCCCAAACATTTAAAAAGTCAATTGATGGTCAAAGTGTTGGAAAATTTGGTTGAGTATAAAGAATTAACTAGTGTAGGGTTAATTGAATTACCCTAGTTGGTAGACATGAGGGAGCATTAACCAAACATTGGTTAATTGCTAGAGAAAAAAAATGGTGATGAGAGTTAACTATGGATGAGTTAAATGATGTAACTCAAGGTGGTAGAATAATTTAAATGCAAGTCTAATTGGATTATATTATAAGTCCAGATGAGGTATTAAGCTAAGTTAAATAAATTAACCTAGTAGTCCATATAATTAATTAAACATTGATCCAATTAATAATTAAACTAGCTCAATGCTTGTTTTAATTAAATGTAACATATGATATTTAATGTTAGCCCAATGTAATAAATAAATTGAGCCCAAACAAATTAAATGAATAAGCCCAATATAATTTAATTCTAAGGTTCAAAGTGGAGCCCAATGTGCATGTATAGGTGAATATGTATACATACGTTGGTGTATATATATATATGAATGATTATATAATGATATATGACATAAAAATAAAGCCAAATTAGTGTAATAAATTGCAAATTCCAAATTTTGAGGGGGCCCTACATGGAAATGTTGAGTGTGGACTTCCTAAGGCTTCATTTACACTCCAAAAGTTGCTTACAAGCAACCTTGATGGATGTCACACCAATGGTCATTCATGGTAGTCATTCCATGCAATAGTAATCTAGTTTAAGCTCCTAATTCACCAACACTAGTTGATTAGGAGGTTAATGAAGGATTAACATTGTGCTATAAATAGAAGTGCTCCACTCATTGGTGAGGTTGGTTGGTCATTTGTAGCATTTTCTAAAGAGAAAAAGGGAGAGCTTCTTGAGAGATATAGAGAGTTACTCTTGTGAGATTGATGATCCACCAAGAAAATTTTCTAGAAAATGGACAAAATAAAGTCACAAGTCAACTTCATATCAAGAAGAAGAAGAGCATCAATGTCTAAGAGGTTAAAAAGTGTTCTAAACCTTCTTTAGTTCATTTTTATAGTTTAGATATGTTTTAAACGGTTAAAATGTATTTTTAACTGATCAAAAGTTATTTTGATGATTTAGAAGTCTAAAACTATAATATATAGGTATATTCATAGTTTGATATAGTTCATACATGTATTTGTATGGGTGGTATGTAAAGAATTAGAAGGAAAATCCATATAACGATTTACCGATAAAACCCTAAGTGGTTCGATCTTTAAATTTCGTGTCAAACGTTTTCAAAAATGTGATTAAACCATGAAAATTGTAAAACAAGAAGTTAGGAATACTACAACACTAAGTTGGTGTCATTTGGATGTGTAGAGTTTATTTTATTCAAGTTTGAACTATTAAAACCAAAGATTTGTGATTTTAGTTTTCACACTGTCCTTGTGAGCCGTTTTTAGTCTACTTCTGTTTGGAATTTGGATTTGTGATCTAAAGAGAAGTTGTAGGGGGAGAAATTATAATGAGAATGGACTCAATAATCACCCCAAAATAGTTTGAAATGAAGAAGTTATAGCTGTCAGAGTAACTAGAGGTCGGGCAGTCCAAATTAGAGTTTTGTTTTCTATTTTGAATGCCCCGACGCCCAGATTAGCCTATTCTGAGCGCCCCGGCTTTTAAAACATAATGTGTAAGTTGTCTGGGTCAGGTTGGTTCGGTTCAATTCGGTTCGGTCCGGGTCGGGTCGGTCCGGGTCGAGTTTAAATGAAAATTTAAGTTGAAATAAGTGTAAAATAAATGGGTTTGTGATAAGTAGGTTTTATACGTACTATTTCGGTACCAACTTGCTTAACTTTTGCTTGTTCTCATTAGTTTTTATTTACTATTCATGCTTTTATGTCACTTTTGTAGGTTTCATGCTCCATAGCTCTTTATTGGCCTTTTTCGTCTTTTTGTGGACAAACCGGCGTGTTTTGGACTAGAACTTGTGCGGGGAGGAAGAATAGCAATTTTCAGCACAAAATTGGCACGAGGAGGGTGTGATATGCACGAAGATCGGATGCAACAGAAAGCGGTGCACAAATTCCAAGACTGGTGGACGCCGCAGCTGCGCCCCAATCCTTCACAAACACTGCGCAGCTGTGCAGTCCATCTGCATGCTGCCTGACTGGTGCACGGCGCAGCTGCGCCGCATTCCTTCACAATTGCTGCGCAGTCCCTCTGTTGGCTATTTGACTGCCGTGAGGCGCAGTTGCGCCCCATCTCAGTACAAACACGGCGCAGCTCATATAACCGAAGTTCAGTCTTGGAATCAAGACCAATCACAAACTCCTTGCTACGGTGATCGTAAATGAAGCGGCTGGGGCTCTATATAACCGAAGTTCAGTCTAAGTGCTTAGATATAGAAGATAAGATAGAGAATAGCTAGGTCATAAGGAAGAAGGGAAAGCTCATTGTCATTTTCATTCTTTGTTTTCCTTGTTCTCTTTTGTTCCTTGTGATTTATCTAGAGTAGTTTAGTTTAGGGCTGGGCTTTGGAAGTTTGAAGCATCGTGTCAACCTTGGAACTTCGGATTTGAAGAAGAGAAACCGAGCTTTGCATTTCTTAACCTTTGTTATCTCTTTCTTTTCATTTGTAGCTTCAATGTATGAACATTTGTGGATGATGGTTGTTTTTTCTATTATGAACTAACTTCTCTTATGGGATTATAATGAAACCTAGGATTTAGTTCAATTTGTTATGCTTCCTTGTTGTGGCTAAATGATTATGTATGGATTGTCTAATGTGGTTTATTTTCATTGTTTAATTGTTTGATCACCAATTACCATGTTAACTCACACGGAATCGAGATGGGGAGTGTGAGTTTAGAACCGACCGTGTTAGCTTATGTTCATGAATTCACATGACGTTGGATTGCATGATTAGTGCTAAGGATAGACATATACCGAAGCACCACACGTAGTCTTTTGAAAACTTGTGCTTAAACTCATTTTTCTCTAGGTCACATAGAGATATAGTGATTTAATTAACTTGGGTGTTCTTTCCCGTTCTGTTGCCCTTGGGTCGGATCTGGGTTGGATATGGGTATGATGCAACGAGAGTTGGTTATGCTTTAGTTTTGTGTTTTCGACTAACAATCCGAGATAATCAGTTAGGGTTAACAGGAAGTAGCACAGTTGAATGACACCCTAGGTGAAGTTATAATCCCATGCCTCCTTTGTCTGCTTAAATCGTTTATTATTTAGTTGTCTTTAATTTTCATAACTTTGATTTAATTCACAATTTCTTGATTTACTTGACCACTGTTTAAAGAAGCCAAAATAATTATAAAACTGTTGTTTGATAGTGTAATAACGATTCATAGTCCTCGTGGGAACGATTCTTTACTTATTCTATATTACTTGGTGACCACGTGCACTTGCGTGTAAGTGTTGATTTATCATGCGTACGGTTTGGCACCCAACAAGTTTTTGGCGCCGTTGCCGGGGACTTTGGGTAGTTTTTATTACTTTCATCGTTAGTTTAAATTAGATTGGTCTAGTTAAACAATCTTTTCGTACCTCATTTCTTTTTATCTATTTCTTTGGTTTCAGGTACTTGTGACTTGTGCATGCTAACTCGAGCAAAGGAACGTAAGCTGTTAGCTCTCAACGACAATGTTAATACATGGCTACCAGAGACAACCGAATCAGTATCAGAATACTTATAACTCTGGAGCTAGGAATCACCCAAACTCGTCATGGAGCAATAATCAGAATCATCAACAAGCTCCAAGACCACACTATCCTCCGGGATTTCAGAGTCATCATCAGGCAGCACAACCATCCCAACCAGAGAGAAAGCCAGATTTAGAAGAGTTAATGCTGAAATACATGGCTAACAATGATGTGTTGTTAAAGAGTCAGTCTGCTTCCATAAAAAATTTAGAGAACCAAGTGGGCCAAATGGTCAATTTGCTGGCAAACAAACCTCAAGGATCTCTTCCAAGCAATATAGAAGAAAACCCACGAAAGGAGCACTGCAAAGCTGTCATAACTAGAAGTGGGAAACAGTTTCTGCCAACTGGTGCGAATGAGCCAGAAGTACAAAAGGAAACAGAGCAGTTGCACCCTGCCTCAGACTTAGTTGGAGCAGAAAGTTCTAAGGAAAAAGAGGAAGGTGTTGTGGAGTCGGAATCAGGAAATAAGGATCAACCAGAAAAGCCTCCGGTTACTCACACACGAGTCTATCCTCCAGTACCTTTTCCACAGAGGCTTCAGAAACAGAAATTGGACAAGCAGTTCGCTAAGTTCCTTGAAATTTTCAAAAAGCTGCAAATAAACATACTGTTTGCAGAAGCGTTAGAACAGATGCCGAGCTATGCTAAGTTCATGAAAGGAATTCTGTCCCGAAAGAAGAGATTGTAAGACTTTGAGACTGTGGCTCTAACTGAGGAATGCAGTGCAGTCTTACAAAGAAAACTACCTCCTAAACTGAAGGATCCTGGTAGTGTCACCATTCCATGCGAGATAGGGAGCCTGTCCTTCAACAGATGCTTGTGTGACTTAGGAGCAAGCATTAACCTCATGTCATTGTCAATTTACACACAATTGGGACTTCCTGCACCAAAGCCCACAAACATATCCCTACAGCTCGTAGATAGATCTATTACATATCCAAGAGGGATCGTGGAGGACATTCTGGTTAAAGTTGACAAGTTCATATTCCCCGCGGACTTCATTATCCTAGACTATGAAGAGGACAAGGATATTCCCATCATTTTGGGGAGACCATTTTTAGCCACGGGGAGAACTCTCATCGATGTACAAAAGGAAGAATTAACAATGAGGGTCTAGGACCAAAGAATAACCTTCAATGTGTTCCGGGCAATGAAGTTCCCTACCGATGAAGAAGAATGCTTCCGAATGGATGTGGTAGAAAGGGTTATGGAAGATGAGTTTCTTAAAATTGCAAGTAAGGATCCGATGGAAACTACCTTGATGAGGGATAGTGACAGTGACAATGATGAGTCGGGAATGGATGACTGTATCCATGAGCTGGAGGCACTACCACAGGTGAACACATGCAAGATACCTGTTGAGCTGTTAGAAAGTGCAGAAGAACCTCCAGATCGTTTGAAACCATCTTTGGAGGTACCTCCTACTCTTGAGCTTAAACCGCTCCCATTACATCTCAGGTACGCTTATTTAGGTGAATCAAATACTTTGCCTGTGATTATTGCATCTGCACTAACCCCTTTACAGGCCAGTAATGTTACGTCGTTATACATCGGTTAAACCCAAACGGAGCAATCCTATCACTCTCGCATTGAAAACAATGCGCACAACGCACACAAGTCTTCATTTGAGGAACCTTGCTTTACCTTTCGTTATTTCCTCAAAATTTGCAAACAAATAGGTGATTAAGAGTCATACTACTACGTTATACATCGGTTAGCCTCAAAAGGAGCAATCCTATCACTCTCGCATTGAAATAAAGCGTACAACGCACACAAGTCTTCATTTGAGGAACCTTGCTATTCGTTTCGTTATTTCCTTAAAATATGCAAACAAATACGTGATTAAGAGTCATATTACTTCGTTATTCATCGGTTAGCCTCAAAAGGAGCAATCCTATCACTCTCGCATTGAAAACAATGCGTACAATGCACACAAGTCTTCATTTGAGGAAACTTGCAATTCATTTCGTTTTTTGCTTAAAGTGTGCAAACAAATAGGTCATTAAGAGTCATATTACTTCGTTATACATCGGCTAGCCTCAAAAGGAGCAATCCTATCACTCTTGCATTGAAAACAATGCGTACAACGCACACAAGTCTTCATTTGAGAAACCTTGCTATTCGTTTTGTTATTTGCTTAAAATTTGCGAACAAATAGGTGATTAAGAGTCATATTACTTCGTTATACATCGGTTAGCCTCAAAAGGGGCAATCCTATCACTCTCGCATTGAAAACAATGCGTACAACGCACACAAGTCTTCATTTGAGGAACCTTGCTATTCGTTTCGTTATTTGCATAAAATATGCAAACAAATAGGTGATTAAGAGTCATATTACTTCGTTATTAATCGGTTAGCCTCAAAAAGAGCAATCATATCACTCTCGCATTCAAAACAATGCGTACAACGCACACAAGTCTACATTTGAGGAACCAAGCTATTCGTTTCGTTATTTCCTCAAAATTTGCAAACAAATAGGTGATTATGAGTTATATTACTTCGTTATACATCAGTTGGCCTCAAAAGGAGCAATCATTTCACTCTCGCATTGAAAACAATGCGTACAACGCACACAAGTCTTCATTTGAAGAACCTTGCTATTCGTTTCGTTATTTACTTAAAATTTGCAAACAAATAGGTGATTCAGAGTCATATTACTTCGTTATACATCGGTTAGCCTCAAAAGGGGAAATCCTATCACTCTCGCATTGAAAACAATGCGTAAAACGAACACAAGTCTTCATTTGAGGAACCTTGCTATTCGTTTCGTTATTTGCATAAAATATGCAAACAAATAGGTGATTAAGAGTCATATTACGTCGTTATAGATCGGTTAGGCTCAAAAGGAGCAATCCTATCACCTTCGAATTGAAAATAATGCGTACAACGCACACAAGTCTTCATTTGAGAAACCTTGCTATTCGTTTGGTTATTTGCATAAAATATGCAAAGAAATAGGTGATTAAGAGTCATACTACTTCGTTATACATCGGTTAGCCTCAAAAGGAGAAATCCTATCACTCTCGCATTGAAATAATGCGTACAACGCACACAAGTCTTCATTTGAGGAACCTTGCTATTCGTTTCGTTATTTCCTTAAAATATGCAAACAAATACGTGATTAAGAGTCATATTACTTCGTTATTCATCGGTTAGCCTCAAAAGGAGCATTCTATCACTCTCGCATTGAAAACATTGCGTACAACGCACACAAGTCTTCATTTGAGGAACCTTGCAATTCGTTTCGTTATTTGCTTAAAGTGTGCAAACAAATAGGTGATTAAGAGTCATATTACTTCGTTATACATCGGCTAGCCTTAAAAGAAGCAATCCTATCACTCTGGCATTGAAAACAATGCGTACAACGCACACAAGTCTTCATTTGAGGAACCTTGCTATTCGTTTCGTTATTTGCTTAAAATTTGCAAACAAATAGGTGATTACTATATTACTTATTTATACATCGGTTAGCCTCAAAAGGGGCAATCCTATCACTCTCGCATTGAAAACAATGCGCACAACGCACACAAGTCTTCATTTGAGCAACCTTGCTTTACCTTTCGTTATTTCCTCAAAATTTGCAAACAAATAGGTGATTAAGAGTCATACTACTTCGTTACACATCGGTTAGCCTCAAAAGGAGCAATCCTATCACTCTCGCATTGAAATAATGCGTACAACGCACACAAGTCTTCATTTGAGGAAACTTGCAATTCGTTTCGTTATTTGCATAAAATATGCAAACAAATAGGTGATTAAGGGTCATATTACGTCGTTATACATCGGTTAGCCTCAAAAGGAGATATCCTATCACTCTCGCATTGAAAACAATGCGCACAACGCACACAAGTATTCATTTGAGGAACCTTGCTTTACCTTTCGTTATTTCCTCAAAATTTGCAAACAAATAGGTGATTAAGAGTCATACTACTACGTTATACATCGGTTAGCCTCAAAAGGAGCAATCCTATCACTCTCGCATTGAAATAAAGCGTACAACGCACACAAGTCTTCATTTGACGAACCTTGCTATTCGTTTCCTTATTTCCTTAAAATATGCAAACAAATACGTGATTAAGAGTCATATTACTTCGTTATTCATCGGTTAGCCTCAAAAGGAGCAATCCTATCACTCTCGCATTGAAAACAATGCGTACAAGGCACACAAGTATTCATTTGAGGAACCTTGCAATTTGTTTCGTTTTTTGCTTGAAGTGTGCAAACAAATAGGTCATTAAGAGTCATATTACTTCGTTATACATCGGCTAGCCTCAAAAGGAGCAATCCTATCACTCTTGCATTGAAAACAATGCGTACAACGCACACAAGTCTTCATTTGAGGAACCTTGCTATTCTTTTCGTTATTTGCTTAAAATTTGCGAACAAATAGGTGAATAAGAGTCATATTACTTCGTTATACATCCGTTAGCCTCAAAAGGGGCAATCCTATCACTCTCGCATTGAAAACAATGCGTACAACGCACACAAGTCTTCATTTGAGGAACCTTGCTATTCGTTTCGTTATTTGCATAAAATATGCAAACAAATAGGTGATTAAGAGTCATATTACTTCGTTATTAATCGGTTAGCCTCAAAAAGAGCAATCATATCACTTTCGCATTCAAAACAATGCGTACAACGCACACAAGTCTACATTTGAGGAACCAAGCTATTCGTTTCGTTATTTCCTCAAAATTTGCAAACAAATAGGTGATTAAGAGTTATATTACTTCGTTATACATCGGTTGGCCACAAAAGGAGCAATCCTTTCACTCTCGCATTGAAAATAATGCGTACAACGCACACAAGTCTTCATTTGAGGAACCTTGCTATTCGTGTCGTTATTTGCTTAAAATTTGCAAACAAATAGGTGATTAAGAGTCATATTACTTCGTTATACATCGGTTAGCCTCAAAAGGGGCAATCCTATCACTCTCGCATTGAAAACAATGCGTACAACGAACACAAGTCTTCATTTGAGGAACCTTGCTATTCGTTTCGTTATTTGCATAAAATATGCAAACAAATAGGTGATTAAGAGTCATATTACGTCGTTATACATCGGTTAGCCTCAAAAGGAGCAATTCTATCACCTTCGAATTGAAAATAATGCGTACAACGCACACAAGTCTTCATTTGAGAAACCTTGCTATTCGTTTGGTTATTTGCATAAAATATGCAAAGAAATAGGTGATTAAGAGTCATACTACTTCGTTATACATCGGTTAGCCTCAAAAGGAGCAATCCTATCACTCTCGCATTGAAATAATGCGTACAACGCACACAAGTCTTCATTTGAGGAACCTTGCTATTCGTTTCGTTATTTCCTTAAAATATGCAAACAAATACGTGATTAAGAGTCATATTACTTCTTTATTCATCGGTTAGCCTCAAAAGGAGCATTCTATCACTCTCGCATTGAACACAATGCGTACAACGCACACAAGTCTTCATTTGAGGAACCTTGCAATTCGTTTCGTTATTTGCTTAAAGTGTGCAAACAAATAGGTGATTAAGAGTCATATTACTTCGTTATACATCGGCTAGCCTCAAAAGAAGCAATCCTATCACTCTGGCATTGAAAACAATGCGTACAACGCACACAAGTCTTCATTTGAGGAACCTTGCTATTCGTTTCGTTATTTGCTTAAAATTTGCAAACAAATAGGTGATTACTATATTACTTATTTCTACATCGGTTAACCTCAAAAGGGGCAATCCTATGACTCTCGCATTGAAAACAATGCGCACAACGCACACAAGTCTTCATTTGAGCAACCTTGCTTTACCTTTCGTTATTTCCTCAAAATTTGCAAACAAATAGGTGATTAAGAGTCATACTACTTCGTTATACATCGGTTAGCCTCAAAAGGAGCAATCCTATCACTCTCGCATTGAAATAATGCGTACAACGCACACAAGTCTTCATTTGAGGAACCTTGCTATTCGTTTCGTTATTTCCTTAAAATATGCAAACAAATACGTGATTAAGAGTCATATTACTTCGTTATTCATCGGTTAGCGTTAAAAGGAGCAATCCTATCACTCTCGCATTGAAAACAATGCGTACAACGCACACAATTCTTCATTTGAGGAACCTTGCAATTCGTTTCGTTTTTTGCTGAAAGTGTGCAAACAAATAGGTCATTAAGAGTCATATTACTTCGTTATACATCGGCTAGCTTCAAAAGGAGCAATCCTATCACTCTCGCATTGAAAAGAATGCGTACAACGCACACAATTCTTCATTTGAGGAACCTTGCAATTCGTTTCGTTTTTCTGCTTAAAGTGTGCAAACAAATAGGTCATTAAGAGTCATATTACTTCGTTATACATCGGTTGGCCTCAAAAGGAGCAATCCTTTCACTCTCGCATTGAAAACAATGCATACAACGCACACAAGTCTTCATTTGAGAAACCTTGCTATTCGTTCGGTTATTTGCATAAAATATGCAAAGAAATAGGTGATTAAGAGTCATATTACTTCGTTATATATCGGTTAGCCTCAAAAGGAGCAATCCTATCACTCTCACATTGAAATAATGCGTACAACTCACACAAGTCTTCATTTGAGGAACCTTGCTATTCGTTTCGTTATTTGCATAAAATATGCAAACAAATAGGTAATTAAGAGTCATATTAATTCGTTATTAATCGCTTAGCCTCAAAAAGAGCAATCATATCACTCTCGCATTCAAAACAATGCGTACAACGCACACAAGGCTACATTTGAGGAACCTTACTATTCGTTTCGTTATTTCCTCAAAATTTGCAAAGAAATAGGTGATTAAGAGTCATATTACTTCGTTATACATCGGTTGGCCTCAAAAGGAGCAATCCTTTCACTCTCGCATTGAAAACAATGCGTACAACGCGCACAAGTCTTCATTTGAGGAACCTTGCTATTCGTTTCGTTATTTGCTTAAAATTTGTAAACAAATAGGTGATTAAGAGTCATATTACTTCGTTATACATCGGTTAGCCTCAAAAGGGGCAATCCTATCACTCTCGTTTTTAAAACAATGCGTACAACGCACACAGGTCTTCATTTGAGGAACCTTGCTATTCGTTTCGTTATTTGCCTAAAATATGCAAACAAATAGGTGATTAAGAGTCATATTACGTCGTTATACATCGGTTGGCCTCAAAAGAAGGAATCCTATCACCTTCTAATTGAAAATAATGCGTACAACGCACACAAGTCTTCATTTGAGAAACCTTGCTATTCGTTCGGTTATTTGCATAAAATATGCAAAGAAATAGGTGACTAAGAGTCATATTACTTCGTTATACATCGGTTAGCCTCAAAAGGAGCAATCCTATCACTCTTGCATTGAAAACAATGCGTACAACGCACACAAGTCTTCATTTGAGGAACCTTGCTATTCGTTTCGTTATTTCCTTAAAATATGCCAACAAATACGTTATTAAGAGTCATATTACTTCGTTATTCATCGGTTTGCCTCAAAACGAGCATTCTATCACTCTTGCATTAAAAACAATGCGTACAACGCACACAAGTCTTCATTTGAGAAACCTTGCTATTCGTTTGGTTATTTGCATAAAATATGCAAAGAAATAGGTGATTAAGAGTCATACTACTTCGTTATACATCGGTTAGCCTCAAAAGGAGCAATCCTATCACTCTCGCATTGAAATAATGCGTACAACGCACACAAGTCTTCATTTGAGGAACCTTGCTATTCGTTTCGTTATTTCCTTAAAATATGCAAACAAATACGTGATTAAGAGTCATATTACTTCTTTATTCATCGGTTAGCCTCAAAAGGAGCATTCTATCACTCTCGCATTGAACACAATGCGTACAACGCACACAAGTCTTCATTTGAGGAACCTTGCAATTCGTTTCGTTATTTGCTTAAAGTGTAGAAACAAATAGGTGATTAAGAGTCATATTACTTCGTTATACATCGGCTAGCCTCAAAAGAAGCAATCCTATCACTCTGGCATTGAAAACAATGCGTACAACGCACACAAGTCTTCATTTGAGGAACCTTGCTATTCGTTTCGTTATTTGCTTAAAATTTGCAAACAAATAGGTGATTACTATATTACTTATTTCTACATCGGTTAACCTCAAAAGGGGCAATCCTATGACTCTCGCATTGAAAACAATGCGCACAACGCACACAAGTCTTCATTTGGGCAACCTTGCTTTACCTTTCGTTATTTCCTCAAAATTTGCAAACAAATAGGTGATTAAGAGTCATACTACTTCGTTATACATCGGTTAGCCTCAAAAGGAGCAATCCTATCACTCTCGCTTTGAAATAATGCGTACAACGCACACAAGTCTTCATTTGAGGAACCTTGCTATTCGTTTCGTTATTTCCTTAAAATATGCAAACAAATACGTGATTAAGAGTCATATTACTTCGTTATTCATCGGTTAGCGTCAAAAGGAGCAATCCTATCACTCTCGCATTGAAAACAATGCGTACAACGCACACAATTCTTCATTTGAGGAACCTTGCAATTCGTTTCGTTTTTTGCTTAAAGTGTGCAAACAAATAGGTCATTAAGAGTCATATTACTTCGTTATACATCGGCTAGCTTCAAAAGGAGCAATCCTATCACTCTCGCATTGAAAAGAATGCGTACAACGCACACAATTCTTCATTTGAGGAACCTTGCAATTCGTTTCGTTTTTTTGCTTAAAGTGTGCAAACAAATAGGTCATTAAGAGTCATATTACTTCGCTATACATCGGTTAGCCTCAAAAGGGGCAATCCTATCACTCTCGCATTTAAAACAATGCGTACAACGCACACAAGTCTTCATTTGAGGAATCTTGCTATTCATTTCGTTATTTGCTTAAAATATGCAAACAAATACGTGATTAAGAGTCATATTACTTCGTTATTAATCGGTTAGCCTCAAAAAGAGCAATCATATCACTCTCGCATTCAAAACAATGCGTACAACGCACACAAGTCTACATTTGAGGAACCAAGCTATTCGTTTCGTTATTTCCTCAAAATTTGCAAACAAATAGGTGATTAAGAGTCATATTACTTCGTTATACATCGGTTGGCCTCAAAAGGAGCAATCCCATCATTCTCGCATTGAAAACAATGCGTACAACGCACACAAGTCTTCATTTGAGGAACCTTGCTATTCGTTTCGTTATTTGCTTAAAATTTGAAAAAAAATAGGTGATTAAGAGTCATATTACTTCGTTATACATCGGTTAGCCTCAAAAGGGGCAATCCTATCACTCTCGCATTGAAAACAATGCGTACAACGAACACAAGTCTTCATTTGAGGAACCTTGCTATTCGTTTCGTTATTTGCATAAAATATGCAAACAAATAGGTGATTAAGAGTCATATTACGTCGTTATACATCGGTTAGCCTCAAAAGGAGCAATCCTATCACCTTCGAATTGAAAATAATGCGTACAACGCACACAAGTCTTCATTTGAGAAACCTTGCTATTCGTTTGGTTATTTGCATAAAATATGCAAAGAAATAGGTGATTAAGAGTCATACTACTTCGTCACACATCGATTAGCCTCAAAAGGAGCAATCCTATCACTCTAGCATTGAAATAATGCGTACAACGCACACAAGTCTTCATTTGAGGAACCTTGCTATTCGTTTCGTTATTTCCTTAAAATATGCAAACAAATACGTGATTAGGAGTCATATTACTTCATTATTCATCGGTTAGGCTCAAAAGGAGCAATCCTATCACTCTCGCATTGAAAACAATGCCTACAACGCACACAAGTCTTCATTTGAGGAACCTTGCTATTTGTTTCGTCATTTGTGTAAAATTTGCAAACAAATAGGTGATTAAGAGTCATATTACTTCGTTATACATTGGTTAGCCTCGAAAGGGGCAATCCTATCACTCTCGCATTGAAAACAATGCATTCAACGCAGACAAGTCTTCATTTGAGGAACCTTGCTATTCGTTTCGTTATTTGCATAAAATATGCAAACAAATAGGTGATTAAGAGTCATATTACGTCGTTATTCATCGGTTAGCCTCAAAAGGAGCAATCCTATCACATTCGAATCGAAAATAATGCGTACAACGCACACAAGTCTTCATTTGAGAGAAACCTTGCTATTCGTTTGGTTATTTGCATAAAATATGCAAACAAATAGGTGATTAAGAGTCATATTACGTCGTTATACATCGGTTAGCCTCAAAAGGAGCAATCCTATCTCCTTCGAATTGAAAATAATGCGTACAACGCACACAAGTCTTCATTTGAGAAGCCTTGCTATTCGTTTGGTTATTTGCATAAAATATGCAAAGAAATAGGTGATTAAGAGTCATACTACTTCGTTATACATCGGTTAGCCTCAAAAGGAGCAATCCTATCACTCTAGCATTGAAATAATGCGTACAACGCACACAAGTATTCATTTGAGGAAGCTTGCTATTCGTTTCGTTATTTCCTTAAAATATGCAAACAAATACGTGATTAAGAGTCATATTACATCGTTATTCATCGGTTAGCCTCAAAACGAGCATTTTATCACTCTTGCATTGAAAATAATGCGTACAACGCACACAAGTTTTCATTTGAGGAACCTTGCTATTCGTTTCGTTATTTGCGTAAAATATGCAAACAAATAGGTAATTAAGAGTCATATTACGTCGTTATACATCGGTTAGCCTCAAAAGGAGCAATCCTATCACCTTCGAATTGAAAATAATGCGTACAACGCACACAAGTCTTCATTTGAGAAACCTTGCAATTCGTTTGGTTATTTGCATAAAATATGCAAAGAAATAGGTGATTAAGAGTCATACTACTTCGTTATACATCGGTTAGCCTCAAAAGGAGCAATCCTTTCACTCTAGCATTGAAATAATGCGTACAACGCACACAAGTCTTCATTTGAGGAACCTTGCTATTCGTTTCGTTATTTCCTTAAAATATGCAAACAAATACGTGATTAAGAGTCATATTACTTCGTTATTCATCGGTTAGCCTCAAAACGAGCATTCTATCACTCTTGCATTGAAAACAATGCGTACAACGCACACAAGTCTTCATTTGAGGAACCTTGCTATTCGTTTCGTTATTTGTGTAAAATTTGCAAACAAATAGGTGATTAAGAGGCATATTACTTCGTTATACATTGATTAGCCTCAAAAGGGGCAATCCTATCACTCTCGCATTGAAAACAATGCGTACAACGCACACAAGTCTTCATTTGAGGAACCTTGCTATTCGTTTCGTTATTTGCATAAAATATGCAAACAAATAGGTGATTAAGAGTTATATTACGTCGTTATACATCGGTTAGCCTCAAAAGGAGCAATCCTATCACATTCGAATCGAAAATAATGCGTACAACGCACACAAGTCTTCATTTGAGAGAAACCTTGCTATTCGTTTGGTTATTTGCATAAAATATGCAAACAAATAGGTGATTAAGAGTCATATTACGTCGTTATACATCGGTTAGCCTCAAAAGGAGCAATCCTATCACCTGCGAATTGAAAATAATGCGTACAACGCATACAAGTCTTCATTTGAGAAACCTTGCTATTCGTTTGGTTATTTGCATAAAATATGCAAAGAAATAGGTGATTAAGAGTCATACTACTTCGTTATACATCAGTTAGCCTCAAAAGGAGCAATCCTATCACTCTAGCATTGAAATAATGCGTACAACGCACACAAGTATTCATTTGAGCAACCTTGCTATTCGTTTCGTTATTTCCTTAAAATATGCAAACAAATACGTGATTAAGAGTCATATTAGTTCGTTATTCATCGGTTAGCCTCAAAACGAGCATTCTATCACTCTTGCATTGAAAACAATGCGTACAACGCACACAATTCTTCATTTGAGGAACCTTGCTATTCGTTTCGTTATTTGTGTAAAATTTGCAAACAAATAGGTGATTAAGAGTCATCCTACTTCGTTATACATCGGTTAACCTCAAAAGGAGCAATCCTATCACTCTCGCATTGAAATAATGCGTACAACGCACACAAGTCTTCATTTGAGGAACCTTGCTATTCGTTTCGTTATTTCCTTAAAATATGCAAACAAATACGTGATTAAGAGTTATATTACTTCGTTATTCATCGGTTAGCCTCAAAACGAGCATTCTATCACTCTTGCATTGAAAACAATGCGTACAACGCACACAAGTCTTCATTTGAGGAACCTTGCTATTCGTTTCGTTATTTGTGTAAAATTTGCAAACAAATAGGTGATGAAGAGTCATATTACTTCGTTATACATTGGTTAGCCTCAAAAGGGGCAATCCTATCACTCTCGCATTGAAAACAATGCGTACAACGCACACAAGTCTTCATTTGAGGAACCTTGCTATTCGTTTCGTTATTTGCATAAAATATGCAAACAAATAGGTGATTAAGAGTTATATTACGTCGTTATACATCGGTTAGCCTCAAAAGGAGCAATCCTATCGCATTCGAATCGAAAATAATGCGTACAACGCACACAAGTCTTCATTTGAGAGAAATCTTGCTATTCGTTTGGTTATTTGCATAAAATATGTAAACAAATAAGTGATTAAGAGTCATATTACTTCGTTATAC